>JAJEJO010005555.1:367862-478437 GCA_020662805.1 Glaucomys volans
AAACGAATTCGAATGTTTTCACCACCAAGAAATGAATTTGCCTAAGGAAATAAATATGCCTATTCTGTTTGAACATTATAACATATACATATATGAAAACATGACCTGGTTCCCCATAAATATGTGTAAGTATTGTGGGTCAACTGTAAAAAAGAAAAAAATATTGATTGAGATCATCTTAGACCAGGTTTCACAATGAGAAAGCTCTTTCTTAGATTTTTATAAAATCAGCCCTAAAACAAGCCAAATTCCTCTTCCCTGTGACAACTCTACATAAAATTTTGACAACATCTTGCATATTCCCTCTGTTTCCAAGTTACACACCATGTTCCTTCAACACGGTTCTCATAGGACTTGCCTTTGAACTTCTCACTGTGCTGACTACTCAGCTCTAAGTATATTCCAGACTTTCATTCTTTAAAAATGTGTGGGATGGAGACATAAAATAAATATTCCAAGTACATTTAGTAATTCTTTTTAACTTCGATCTACTTTTAAACTAATAAGAAAAAAATACACATTAAGCAAGGCAACAATGGGGTGGACAGACCAAATATGTTTGTTTTAGGTTTTAATTTGAAAACAAATCAAAAGTTTCATGCCTATAGTTACTTAACACATTGATGTTTATGTGTCACTCCCTTAAAAAGACCCAAACTCATCTGAAAAGTGGATATTTCTTACTTGATGTTTATAATAACATACTATATTTCTTTCCAATATCAATTTTGTTATTGCTTTCCTATACCCCCATGATTCCCTTCCACCCAGCACACTTGTCACGAGGGATCATTCAAAATAAAGTCCTCCCAAATTAAATTGTTCAAAATTCAAACTATTGCCAGAATAACAATATTGATTTTAATCAGAGAGAATATTTAACAGCTGCATTTTCATTTAAAATGTCATATGAAAAGAGAGAGGCTGGACACAGTGGCGCACACCTGTAACCCCAGTGGCTCAGGAGACTGAGGCAGGAGAATCACGAATTCAAAGCCAGCCTGAGCAACTCAGTGAGATCCTGTCTCTAAATAAAGTGTACAATAGGGCTAGGAGTGTGGCTCAGTGGTGAAGAGCCCCTGAGTTCAATCCTGACACCAAGAAAAAAAAAAAAAAAGAAAAAGAAAAGAGAGAAATTTAGAAAACTGAAGCAATCAAATAATTATTCCCCATTGAGGAATTATCAATCTGCAGAAACTATTTTTGAAGTTTTCTGTTAGTCTTATTCAGAATCTGGCCCTAATGTAAAGATGTGTATATGATCTTCCACCAAACAAAATGTACCTCCTCATTTCACAATGACATTTACTTTCAGAGGAGATTGACATTTCATAGAAGATCCACTTTTAATCTTTTTTCTACTCTTTCTATTCACCACAGTGTATATTACTTGTGTTAAAAGTGAATATATGCTGCTTTTTCCTATTGGAAATTTCCTTGACCTGAAAAATCACAAAATCCATAAATTTTATAAAATAAATTTTAAAAGGCTCTTTTACCTTGACAATGGAAAATAAAGTACACACACAGAGAAATTAGGAGGTAGAAAGTAAGGATGGCTGTTTGGGTAAATAGAAACTTAAGGATATTATTTAAGGTTATGTACATAATTAATGCAGAATTTAAATAAGAATTGCCAATAACAGCTAGGAGTATAATGTATAGTGTATGCCAAATCCTTATTTTTCACAGCAGAAAATACATATATTAATCCCACCTGAAGTTAATATGTCAGGAAACAAAAATGTAAATATATTATCTAAATTGGTGGAGGAAACAATTCAACAGAAAGTTAAAAACAATTAACACCCATGGGGAGAGTTTCTCCTCCATTATAATTTCTTCATTTTATTTTAATCATTTTGTTTTACTTACTAAAAGTGAAAATTGAGATCAAATTCCATTGAAATGTTTTTTGTAAAATCCCTATACAAGAGAACATCAACATGTAAACAATAACTCGGTTGATAAAATTAAAGCAAGACTTAAAGTCTTACCACAGTGGAATTCATCAAGCCCATCCTCACAGTCTTTCTGACCATCGCATATCCAGGTGTTCAAAATGCATCTTCCACTAGGACAACCAAAATAATTTTCTTCACATTTGTGTTTGTTTTGAACTGTGACAAAATATAGAATGTAATGTCAATTTTAATTAATTTTCTTCAATATAGGTAGATAAAACATTAATGCTCCATTAACTGGAAGAGATAAATTAGAAGCAAATGGATACAAAATAGATGAGATGTTCTTCTGGAGAATGCCAGGGTCCTGAAAACCAGGAAAAGACTAAGAATCTGTCACAGAGAAGAGGAAACTGGGAGACATACTAATAATGTCCATTTCAGGACTGGGTCCTGACACAGAAAGTGTTTACCACACAAAAACTGCTTAAATAGTGTGGAGAATAGATAATGAAGATTAAAATAAAGGAAAAAAACTGAAACGACTCTAAAGTGGATGAGTCTAAAGAATCATATTTGCATGGAAAATATTCTTAATTTCATATGCAAAGTAAACATAAACAACAAAATTAAAACATTGGTGGATCTCTGATGAATGAATATGGATTTAGTGTTCCTACTACTTGCTATTTTGAATTTGCTTTGACAGGAATTAGGCAAATATTCTCTATTCTAAGGGTAAAATATATGTTAAAGCAGAATCCCTAAGATTACTATGGGGTTGGGGGTACAGCTCAAAGACGTTGTATGTTTAGCAAGTCTTCAGATTCAGCACCAAAATAAGTAAAAATAAATAAACATGATATTTATTGTATTATGAAAAATATCACAAGAATAAAAATCTGTACATAAAATTAATTTGTAAATTACAATTTTCAAAACTTACAAAGTTGTTTTTAAAACAAAGAGAACATACAAAATACTGGATTTCTCTCTGCACTGGATGTCATCTCTTCTCTCATATCTTCACATTTTCAGTTTTAGCCTGACCCACAGCTAATCAGGAAGTCAACCCTAGAGTAAACATGCTGTTCACACTAGAACATCTCATGATGAGAGTTTTAAGATAAAAAGTATCCCTATTGTATATTCTGAAAAAGATAAAAATTCATTTTTTAGTAAATTATCATGCAATCAAAAGATCTGGGGTGTGCTTTACAACTAAGGTCTTTTAGGATGCTGACTAGATATCATTGAAAATATCTCATTGGCTTCCTGCAGGTGTCCATCTGTCTCACTAAGCAGCATGAGTATCCCTTTCTTTCTTACCCAACATAAAAATCACAATTATCTATCAGTATGAAAGCTTAATCTATTATTTATTAACCCTAGAAAGAGATAAAGAATATGAAAAAGAAAATATAATGTCAGTTCAATGAATATCTATTATATGGTACTTTCAAGATAATTTCAAAATTAACTGCAGCTCTAGTGAAGAAAATGTGTTGTGCCAGGTATAATGCTGCATGCTGGTGATTTCAGGGACTCAATACAATGAGACAGGAGAGGAGACTCATAAGTTTAAGGCCAGCATCAGCAATGTAGTAAGACCTTATCTTTAAAACGAAAGATGAAAAGAGTTGGGGAAGTAGTTCAGAAGTAGAGTGCCCCTAAGTTCAATACCCAGTACCAAAATAAAAGAGACTATATTATTGCAAAAAGTACATTGGATTAATAATCATGATACACAGGATCCATAAAATAATAAAAATCTATATTTAAAAAGTATTTACATTATTAAAAGCAAGAATTTCTTTAAAATGTGAAAGAACTGTCATGAATTACAGTCAAGTGCCTCCAAGGAATTTTTTCCACTTTCTCTGAGGATGTAGTTAGCAATTTTTAAAATGAAATACCTTATACAAACGTACCAGAGAACAATAAATCATGAACCATCATGAATATCAGTTTTTCCTAGTAGTTTGTGTAGATGTGTTTATATAAACTGATATGCAAAATACTCAAAATATAATTTCTTAAAATATTTCAAAAAAATTACATGCCAACTAAACATGGAAAAGTGATCCTTGGCAGGGTAGTCAGAGGCTAACAGCAATATGAAATCAAATTCAAAAGTGCCAATTTTACACAATGAATACCTTTCTCTTCTGAATCATTTTAGAATATCAGTATTCCTACATAGAATATTCAAGTCTTTTTCATAGAAGGCATTCTTCTAAGAAGTCAGAAAATACTTTTTAGTATTTGTATAGATAAACATGTTTCCTAGGCAGATACAAAATATTACTGCCTGAACTTGATCCAACAATGATAACTATTACCCAAACCAGTATGCCAAAAATTGTGTAAACTGTATCAACAGCCTCAATACCAGCTATATAACATGAACAAAGTCAGTAGTGAGAAACACTATCTCTCCTGTTACTCTATCAATAGATATGTCAAGGTTTATGATATTTCTGCTGATGCTTTATAGATTATACATCTTAAAGACTTAATCACAAATTTTAAAAGGATTAATGAGAAACTAAACATGAAAAAACTTGATCTAAGGACAGATCTTAGGACAGATTTCTGAGTTCCATTTTATAATTCATTTAAAAAGATCAAATAGCATACTTAGAAGAGATTATTAAGAAGAAAAATTAGCAAATTTATTCTATTCAAGTAGGCATTCTTCAAATTTTCAAGGCAAAGACTTTATCTTCCTAGAATTACCTGGACACTTTAATTCATCTGAATAGTCTCCACAGTCATTAGACCCATCACATATCCAAGTTGGCAGAACACACAGTGAGGTAGAATTACATCTTATGAACCCTGTGGTTTTCACTCCAAGTTTATAGAAATGTGTGCAGTCTGTATTGTCTAGAAGGATGTAAACAAAAAACGGAAAATACTTCATTTACAAAGATTATAATCCTTCTATTTGGGTCACAGAATGCAAGAAAACTTCATTTGAGGAAATAAGTAAGCAATTATCCCACACAACAGGGGTTAATTATATATCAATTCTGGATGAAGCTCAGTAAAAAACTGGATAGTGTTCAACTCAATGCCAAAGGTATCCAGGCAAGAACAAACAAACAGTAGTGGAATATCTTACTGCAGTTCTTTTCATCTGAAGCATCTGCACAATCTATGTTCTGGTTGCATCGTGCTGATCTTGGAATGCAAGTCCCATCTGCACAGCGGAACTCAACAGTGGCACAGGTTGAAACTAGAAAAACATGTAAATAAATAAATGGATAGATGAGATGCAAAATGACTCCTTGCTTTTATATTTGAAATATTTTAATTAAGCCATATTATTTTACTTATTTTTGATTTTTTAAACTCTAGGCAATCAAACTTGACCCCCAGTTTCACTGAAATAGTGGGTTAAATTAATCTTATAGCTTCTCTTCTGGTATAATTGTATATCTTCTCTATTATTCCCTTTGTTGTGGTGTTTATCATACTGAATTTCAACCATCAATTCATGTACCTGGAAGCCCACTAAATTTTAAGTTCCATGAAAGTAAGTGCTGTGCCTTGCTCACATCGTTTTACTGGTCCAGCACTGAGACAGCATCAAAACAATGAAGGTTGATGAAAATTACTCTCCTATCTTCATCAGTACAAGTTTATGACACTAAGCAAATGCTTCAATTAATGCTTCATGGGAAATCCCAACCTGGTTTCTAAGAAGTGGTGTATCCCTTTCTATGATAGAAAAACAGACTGAGACAGAAGCAGAGGCAGAGACAGAGACAGATACCGAGGAGATCATTAAACCTATGCTTTTTACCTAGAGGTAACAGATGAAGACTACCAAAATGCCATCTATTCTATGTCATACTCTTGTATAAGGCTATCAATAACATTTGATAGAGATAATATGTTTGACTTATGCCAAGGATAGCAAAAATGTAGCATTTCTTTTTTTATTATTTTTGATTCATTGTACACAAATGGGTTATAACTTTCATTTCTCTGGTTGTACACAAAGTAGAATCTCATGTTTTGTGTAATGATACCTGTACATAGGATAATGGTCTTTGTGTCATGTATCATTTCTTAACCTTCTTGTTTTGAAAGTATAGCTTTCCAATGCTGGGCTATGCTAAGGTGAAACTCAGTTTCAATATGCTACTGTCATTGGATACATTTTGTACAAAATGCCTTATTCTTCATTATAAACTCCTTTCTAATTTGCTTACCCATACTTTCCCACATAATAGTTTCCAGCAATATGTTGTGAACAGGTGCATGGCATGGTATGTATGTTAGATTAACGTAAGGAAAGTTTTACTTCAGATTCAAATTTCCACAGGTTGATTACATTAATGTACAACCTGAAGGGCTCTTTGATTATGCCACTTTTACAGTGTTGATAGTTTAAAAAGCCTATTTAATTGTAAATAGAAATTATATCAATTGTAAATGGTTAAAATGTATCTTAAATATGCAAATTTTACTCAAGGGTATGTATGTCATTTGTATTTCAAAATGCACTGCTCTTATTATATTTAATTGTATCTTGAAATTGCATACTTATTTGTGTTTAAATGATGATTAGAATAAATGTTTTATTTACAATTTGCAATTATAATTGCTTCACTGTTTTCTTCATTATAAATAACATCTTAGCATGTAAAACAGATAATGCCATTATGAGTAGAGATAAATGCATTGTTCCAAAACAGGAACACAATTAGTTTTTTTTTTTTTTTTTTATGTCCTAAAAAGCAAAATCTAATTGGTGATTCCTTTCTATTACATTTCATTTTTAGTTTTTTTTTTCCCTAATGGAAATAGTAAAATAATATATAACACAGAAGATAATCAAGTCAATTGTTTACATTTTGTTTTTGATTTGACTATGTATCAGCAGCCTCTTTACTATATTCCAAACGATTTCTTATAATCTCTTTGTTTAGAAGACAGGGTGTGTTTCTCCATGAAACATTTTAGATATTTGAATATTTCTAGGCAAACCTAATCAAGGATTTTCTCATAACACACTTTTAGTTCTATCTTACAGCTTATTTGAAGTTAGAGTTTAGATGCCAGAAAGATCCTGGAGGGAACAAACTTACCACCATCAGACCATCTCCTAAGTTTCCACAGAGAATCCTCTGCAGGGATTCCATCAGAATGCGAACAGACATCATTACCCTTGTGTACATGTATGATTACGTGAATGGTATGAATAATATGAATCTACATCATGCACAATCATAGAAATGAAAAGTTGTACCCCATTTGTGTACAATGAAAATGAAGTCTGTAAAAATAAAAAAAAATTCAAGAAAACCAAGAATGAGAAAGGGTGGGTAAGAAAGTAAGGAGGCAAATTATGTCTTCAGGAATATGGGGGATGGCATTTCAAACAGTTAAGAAAACTGGAAGGCAAAGTGGTGATACATCCCTGAAATCCTAGCTACTCCAAGAATGAGGCAGGAGGATCTCTAGTTTGAAGCCAAACTGAGCAATTTAGTAGGATCTGGTTCAAAAAGAAAAGAAAAAAAAAAAAAAAGCTGGGGTGGAGTAAGAGAGATGGGGATATATTTCATTGGTAGAACACTTGCTTTACGTGCATGACGCCCTGAGTTCAAGTGGCAGTACAAAAGAAAAAAAAATTAAAAAATAAAAAAGAAACAAAGGAAAAGAAAATGAAAAATTGAAGGAGTCTACATTTATAGGGCTTCAAAAAAATTTATAGGGCTTCTACCTCTATCTCTGAGGTAGAAGAAGTAGTAAAGAAGAAATCACAAGAAGAGTAGAAAAGTGATGCAAGTTGAATACATCTTAGATTGAATTCTTAGAAGAAGAAATAAAGAACAACCCTGACTAAATGAAAAGAAAGTTAACTGTCAAGTTGTATATAATGGCTAGGAGAAGGTGTTTAAAAGAAACATAGGGAAGAGATGAAGTCAGAAGAATAGAATGGACAGGAGAAAATCTGTAGGATGTATATTTTTCTCTCATTTTCTTAACTAAAAATAGGGCTGATGAATCTTGGTGAGGAGAAATCAGCTGTCCTATTATAGAGGGCAAATTTTGCAAACAGGAACAGATTGTCCCTTTATACTTAATCCTGTTTCCAGAGATTCCATGACTTGCTATAGAGCTTAAGAACTACTGGAGGGTAAAGTAGGGTGGCCAAGGTCATTGGGATCAGACCTATTAAGCCCCTATAGTGGAAGCAAGATGGTGGCAGGGATTAATATCTACTGTATGAGTAGGTAAGGAAGGAGAATTCTGTGACATGGGAAATCCAAGGAAACAACAGGAGCCTCATGAAATAATTAAACAAATGCCTCTTCCTGTCTGTTGCCTCAACTACTTTCTTTCCTTACTTTGTTTTGGTCAGCAAACTATTCAATCTTGTGTTACCCTTAGGGTGATTCTGAGAGAATACAGTACTGGAATCTCTAATTTGTTAAGTGAATATGAAAGTTTTTTGACAATCTTCCCTCAGGCTTTTTCAGTCTTGAAAAAAGAAAATAATTTGGTCCAAATAACAATAGCCAAGTGAGAAATACTAGACTTTTTCCTCTAGATAGTCCAAAAGAAAAAGTTAGCGTGAAGGAGATGTGAGGGAAAACATACTGCATTCACATCAGGAATAGCAATGAGATAGTACAAAGAAAGAAGATCTGACAGGGATTGTGGATCAAAGTAGAAGTAAAAGTAAAACCACTCTCTTCTTCATATACTTCGTTAATTTTCCTATTTCTTCCACTTACTTTTTACCATGTCAGATAAAATATTTAATGAGATATGAAAGATGTAAAATCGATTGGTCTTTCTGTGGTTCTTTCGATGTTCCTTATAAATAATGTAAATCAATTCTCTGTTCCAACTCCCCTAACCAAGTCTGTGACAAAGGGAAACTGACAAGAAGTAAAAAAGAGGATTAAATGTTTTGTCTATCTCTATTTTGTTTACTTTCAAAACACATCTTTTATTTAATTATTTAATTTACTGCTTAGGTTTCAAGGGTAATATAAACACAAAAGGAATGCTGATTTATTCTCTACCCTTATTTATCTTTTCCCTTTAACTGGCTGTTTGAAAAACCTTTCAAAGTTTTACTATGAACTTAGGTTAACCTAAGAACACCAATTTCCTTTCCTTCAGGCATCCTCAGAACTCCCAACTCTCAGTCTCCTTAAAAGCATTCTGGTGGGACAAGGAAATCCATATACTTTCCAAGGGAAGCAATTAATACAGGGAAGAACATAAATCATGCATTCTCCCCAGATCTATTCACTCAATCTGTCACACATTCATAAGGGAAATACAAAGTGACAAAATTTTGAATGACTCTTCCTATCCTCCCAGATAGCCTGGTGTCTAAAGCTCTCAGTCATGAAGGAAATACCTTTAAAGGAACAGTAAATGAAGGACGGATGAGGATTTAGGATTTCTTTTTCCTCCAAAAGAGAAGAAACCAAAAAAATAGTTCCTCATAACATACATTTCCATTCTGTAAATAGACTCTGCCCTTGACGAATGTTCAATGGCACTTCAGATAATTTACAGATAGCTCTATTTTAGCCTTTCTCTGCAGTGTATCAAAGTTCCCATGTATGTGTTGACTATTGACCATACTATTTTATTTTTTTAAATATTTTATTTTGATTCAAAACTAGCACATGATCAGTACAGGTTCATAAATACCCAATAAGCTCTGTATCCTGGTGATGTGTTGACCAGAGAGGGAGTAAGTGCAAGAGAATGTTTGGAATGAGAATGTTTTTCTGCTCTCCCTGAGCCCATACACATGTCTTTTCCTTCATCATCCTTCATGTGCTGAAAAGCAGATGGTTGGGAAGTACACATTGAATCACTGTTGGTTTATGGAAAATGGAAACAGTGAAGACTTCCCTCTGTGGTTTGAAAAGCACCCTACCAAGGTGCTCACTATGGGAACCAATTTTAAACATGAGAAAAATCAAACCTAGAAAATACAACAGATGAGTAGATTTTCATCTACTAAGCTACCTATTTGTTTATCTGTAGGTTCTACTCCCATTAAATGCACTAATTGTTAACAAGTAATAAAATATGTGCTGTGTGTCCATGAACATTTTTTACTTTCAAATATCTGCATTTTAAAAGAACTTCAAGGCCTATGTTTTGTTATTTTTAAGATTATCTAACTGCTACAAGTTTTACACTATTTTCACAAAAGAAAGATTATGACAAGCTGGGTGTGGTGGTGCACACCTATAATCCCAGCACTTGGGAGGCTGAGGCAGGAGGATCACAAGTTCAAAGTCAGCCTCAGCAACTGACGGAGGCCCTAAGGAACTCAGTGAGACCCTGTTTCTAAATACGAAATAGGGCTGGGGTTGTGGCTCAGTGGTTGAGTGCCCCTGGGTTCAATCCCCAGTACCAAAGGAAAAAAAAAATTATGACAGATGCTTGATTGATGAATTCAATGTTCTTTGATCAAAAATATGGCTGAGACAGCTATTACACATAAGTCAAGAGTTTAAACTAAAAAGGTGGAAATGACATTTTGAGCTTCTCGTTGTTGTTCAGTAGTGGGTGTTAATATCATTAAGTACAATAAAATGGATTTTATAATACTCACAGCTTCAACCATCTACATAAGAATTCAATAAACATCTTCCATGTCCTAGGTGCAATATTCCATAAACCCAAACACACTAACTAATTTATTTACCACTTTTGAAAACAAATTTTCATTTCCTAAGAGAAAGAAATATGGAATCAAATTTAGCAAATTATAGTATGTCCATGTATGACTATGTCACAACAAATTCCACTTTTAAGTTTAACCATAATGCACCATTAAAAATAAATTAGTAATTGAAGACCAAAGAGTAGAGAAAAAAGATGAGGAAGAGGGAGATGAAAAGTCAAGGGGCATCATACTGAGATTAAAATGGAGAAAAGTATGTTATCTGCATTTACGAATATGTCAAAATGAACCGCCAAATTACGCAAAACTACAATGTGCTAATAAAAATATAAAAAAGAAAAAGGAAACTCATGGTAAATTATTAGCTTTTGGTGGTTTCTTTTGAAAAACCTTGCTTTTAAAATCTGCCTTCTATGTTTTTTGTTCAGTTCTTTTTCACATTTAGTTTGATATTTTTACCATTAACTGGTTCTATGCTGTTATGGTTTAGATGTGAGGTATCCCCCAAAACTCACATGTGAGACAGTGAAAGAAGGTTCAGAAGAGAAATGAATGGGTTGTGAGAGTCTTAACCCAATCAGTAAATTAATCCCCTGATAGGGATTAAATGAGTGGTAACTGAAGGTAGGTAGGGTGTGCCTGGGGGGAGCATTAGGGTGTGTATCTGGAGAGTGGAGTCTGTCTCTCTGCTTCCTGAAAATGTGAGTCGCTTCCCTCTACCACTCCCTGAGGAATGGAGCCTACTGTCCATAGACTGAGACCTCTGAAACTGTGAGCCCTCAAATAAACTTTTTCTCCCCTAAAATTGATCTGGTCAGATCTATTAAACACAGCAGCAAAAAAACTGACTAAAATAAATGACTTCAATATACTCATCTCTTCTGTTGGCAAATAAAGAATAAACCTCTGTAATTGTGAGCTCCTAAATAAATTATTCCTCCTCTTTAATTGTTCTGGTCAGGTCTTCTACTCACAGAAGTGAAAAAGCTGACTGAAACAGATGACAATAAAGTCGAGTGTTGGCCGAGAGTCAGACAGCGTAAGATGACAAAGTCACCTCCCAACCTTCCCAACAGCTCTAAGGTGAGTTGTGAACATTCTTCTCTTGTCTTTAATGCTGAAGAGCCTTCTTTTCACAACTGTACTTCATACTTTCTTTCATCATCCAAACTTTTCTATAACAGTGTCCACTCAGTGTCTATTCCCTGGCCATCCATTTTCTGCCTTAACTTGGTGTGATCTAGGTTTCCCCCATCACTTCATTAAACTGACTTGTGTGAAGGTAGTCAAGAGATTGTCACCATTTACCAAGTATGATTAATTTTTTTTAGTCCAAGTCTATACTTTTCCCCTTTTTGTAACAACGTGAAATATGGAATGATCTTCATTTCTTGAGAAAATACTTCTTTATGAGTATCCTTCAATTAGTGCTATGCTCTACTTCTTTTTACAATTGTCTTCAATTTTTTATTTCAGCAAGAAATTCTGATGCATTCTGTTAACGCAACCATCACTCTGTACACACTCCATGGTTTTTATTCTTTCCTTAAGGAATCAAAAATCAATACCTCTAATCTAAATCTACTATTGAAGGTCCAGAAGCCTATGCATCCATGTGATTTTGGAACAGCTCCCTTTCAACTATCTATAAGTTCTCCCACCCCAGATGCACATGCTCCTCATTATCTTCTCCAGATACCCACACAAAAGAAAGGTCCAGAAAAATAAATAAATTAAACAAAAACACATAATTTTGTAACAGGTCAAAAGTTGCCCCCCTCCAATTCTTATGTTCTTCCCAATGATTTCTCTATTTATTACTCAGGACATTCTCTCATGTCACCTTTTAAAGTGCTATCATATCTGTCTTCCTCCTCCTTAATCTTTGCTTTGGCTGTTTGCAATAGCCCATTTTTTTTTCTATCTGATGTTATTATTACAATTTTATTTACGCAACAATAGTTTTCCTTCCTTTGTTATTCTAATGGAAATTTGATCATATTTGCCCTGCTTTGGCTTAAGACTTCTGCTGACTGCATGATAAAGTCTATTTCTTAAAATGGCATGAATGCATTCCATGTCTTGGCTTTCCTTTAATGACTATAACTTTTTATTTTCTTTTTTTTTAACCACTCTCCCATTTGCAATCCACATACATCAAAGTAGTTGTAACTTTCAATATTAGTCCCTCTACCTGGAACTGCTCTCTGTTTTGATTTTTCCACCTTATTTAAATTTTAAGATTCAGATAAATTTAATCTTCTCTATGAAATTTTTTGAGAATATTTAAAAGTAAAAAAAAGTGTGTCCTTATATGTGTAATCATAACCCTTTACATACATCTTCATCTGTTTACATGGCAATTTTTCACTTAGGGTTTGAACATCTTGAGGGCAAGAGGTCTATACCTCATTAACTCAATGTCTTAATGCTTGATACACTGCATGCACAAAAGTGTGTTCAGTAGTGGAGTTCTTAAAGAAAATTGCTTTGGAAATATTGCTTGGGTCCAGATTTTAGAAATCCTTAAATGTCATACAAAAAATGTCGTTTATTATGCAGACATTGATACTTGATTAGTGGTTCTTTATCAGGCCAGCGATTAAAAAAAGAAAAAGCAAAGAACAAATGCTTATATGACATTTACTACATGTTAAGCACTGTTCTTAGTATTTTTACTATTTAATATTAATATTCTCATTTAATCATTTTTTCTAGTTTAGTGTTTGGGAAACTGAAGCACAGATTGTTTAAGTATTTTATACAAAATAAGACAAAAAGTGTTCAAACTGGATTTCAACCAAGGTAATCTGATTTGAATGTCCAGTAGTCACTGTTGGAAATGTTAAATAGCATTAGCATGAATAAAAACATAGGGAGGAATTTTAAAAAGCATAGGTAGGGAAAAGAGTTAAATGGACATTCAATCCAGGCTTAAAATGGATTAACAGGAAAGACATTTCAAAGAATTGGGAAATATGAGGATGATTGGACAGAGAGGATATAAAATATGCAGGAAGGAGGCATCACAGAGAGGATAGCACCAAGGTTTCCAGCCAAATCATTGGAAAAATGAGATCATGGCTAAAGTAAGATTGAGAAAAGGGAACATTTGGAGCTTTGGATTCCGTATTAACTATTTTGTCAGAAAAGTCCAAAGAACAGGCAGATAGAACTTAAAGTAGTAAGAAAAAAATAAGAGTATAAAAGTGAGCCAAAAGTTTAAAAGTTGAAACCAAAATATAGTCATAATTATAAAAATAGAATCACCAATTACCAATAAATTTTCAATTTTATTTTTAACAGATTTATAAAAATTGCATATATTAATGGAGTACCATGTGATATTTCAATATGTTTACATATTTTATAGGTTTAAATCAAGTCAAACATATTCAAGTCCTCAGACATTTATCTCTTTTTGGAGGGGGGCTGAAAAATTAAAAATCCTTTCTTTACTTTTTTAACAGATACTGCATTATTATGTATTTTGCACAATAGTTCAGCAGAACTTCTTACTCTTATCTAACAGCATATTAGTACCCATAGGCCCACCATTCCCCTCCCCTCCCCTCTCCTCCTCTCCTTAGATTTGGTAACCATCATTCTATTCTCAACTTCCATGAGCTCAACTATTTCAGATTCCACTTATGAGTAAGATCATAAAGGACTCATCTGCCTATGCCTGGCTTATTTCACATAACATAATGATCTTCAGTTCAATTCCAATAACATTTACCAAATGTGGTCCATAGGTGTTATTAGGTGTTATACACCATGTTGCCCACTAAGGCAAACTTTGAAAAAGTTTAAGAAATACCATTATGGTTTGGATGTGAGGTATCCCCCAAAAGCTCACATGTGAGACAGTGAAAGAAGGTTCAGAGAAGAAATGATTGTGTTGTAAGAATCGTAAATCAATCAGTGATTTAATCCCCTGATAGGGATTAACTGAGTGGTAACTGAAGGTGGGTAGAGTGTAGCTGGAGGAGGTGGGAATTCTTGTGTAGTTTTGGTATATATTTGTATCTGGCAAATGGACTCTCTCTGCCTTTTGATTGCAACCGTGAGCTGCTTCCCTCTGCCATGCTCTTCGGCCATGATGATCAGTCTTACCTTGAGCCCTGAGGAATGGAGCTGGCCTTCTATGGACTAAGACCTGTGAAACCATGAGCTCTCAAATAAACTTTTCCTCCTCAAGAGTTGTTCTGGTCAGGTCTTTTAATCACAGTAGTGAAATAGTTGACTAAAACACTTACTATAACAATACAACTGGACTGATGCAAAAAATATTTACCTTTACAGTCTAATTCATCAGAGTTGTCTCCACAATCATTTTCACCATCACATAACTTGCCGTGAAGAACACAACGACGATTGTAGCAAGGCTTAAAACCTCTCCGACAGCTTCTGTTTTCTTATAAATAAAAGTTGAAAGACATACTTACAGGTCATATAGAAATATTTTTACAAAATGAAAATCACAGAGAAGATTTCATTCATAATGACTGGATTGGGAGTCTATAGAACAAGTGCTGTGCATGGAGTATGAAAGTACTACATTATAATAGTCACCAATTACCAAGGAGTAGTACATTCAGTTAAGACCATTTTTGAATCAATATTTCAGACTTGGCAATCTCGTCAAGTTATACCCCAAATATTGTCCCTCACTCAAATTGGGATCAAGTATCATGGGACTAGACATATATCACATATTAAATTCAGAAGAAACAATTATCTACTGCAAAAATAACAAAAACATTCCAACATTCATCAACCAACTCCTTTATTTCTTCAAGGACTTTTTTTTTTCTTTCTTTCTTTTTTTTTGCTGTGCTGGGGATTGAACCTAACTGAGCTATATCCCCAACCCTCATCAAGGACTTTATATCAAAAAACAGAATATCTTGTATCCCTGACTCACTGTGGCAAAGAGTCACCTAAATATCAATAAATTTCTTTTATGATTATGTTCAAACTGTCTGCTAAATTTCCTAAGAAGATGAATTGTCTTCTGAATTCTGTTTATCTTAATGAAGGTCTTCTCACATTCTCTTACTTGGGGCAGAAGGTACTCTATTAATAATAGCTTTCATGTTCTGAATACTAAATTTTTGCCAAAATCTGTGTTCAGTATAAGTAAATATGTACTTGCTTATTTAATGGTCTCTATCATTATTAGAGCTAGTTGGTTGTTGTAAGAAATCAAAAGATAGATAAGTGAGCTGTATTGACCATACTAGTAACAGAGTAAAAGGTTCAGAAACAAAGATTTAACCTCAGGTACAATTCTAAAGCCCATACCAGGTATGATTCCAATGCCATACTAGGCAGTGGCTCACATGCCGACTCTAGCCCTGACAGTGTTTTTGTGTGGCTCATAAGCCAATAATGGTTTTTACTATCGTATTAGCTGTGTAAGTAATACTTAAGGGAATCCTACACTAGAAGAAAAGGATAATAACTACCATCATCAAAACATGACAAAGTACAGAACTCAATAACAGCAGATATACAGAAGATAAAAAGAGGCCCAAACCCCATTGACACAGAAAATCACCAAACCACAAAAATGAACAAGAGGAAGAAAGGAACAAAGCCCACATAAAATAATCAGAAATAAATTTAACAAGATGACGGAAGTACTCTATTACTTATCAATAATAACCTTGAATAAAAGTGTATGAAATTCCCCAATGAAAAGATATAGACTTGTTGAACAGACTAAAAAAAAGAAAGACCCAAGTATATACTGCCAATAAAAACTCATTTCACCAGTAAAGATATACATAGCCTGAAAGAGAAGAAATGAAAAAAGATATAACATGCAAATGGAAACAAAAAGCAAACAAGAGTAACTATATTTGCATCAGATTAAATAGACCTCAAATACAAAATATAAAAAGTCAAGAAACTATATAATTCAACAGGTGAAATAATGATTATAAATATCTATGCATCAAATGGTGTAGCACTCAATTACATAAAACAAACATCATTAGTTCTCAAGAGAGTTAGAGATTCTAATACAACAATGGTTGAGGATTTAAGCACCTTACTTTCATCAAAGGACAGATCATCCAGACAAAAACATCAAGTAAGAAATATTGGGGTTCAATTATACTATCAATCAATGTCCTAACAACATTTAGTGAATGTTCCACCCAACAACTTGAGACCAGCACTTGGAACATTCTTCAGGACAGACCATATAGTTAGGCTACAAAACAACTCTGAACAAATTAAAAGAAATAAAATCATACCAGGCATCTTCTCAAAACACAATGGAACAAAACTAGAAATCTACAAGAAGAACTTCAAAAATTGTACAAATACGTAGAAATCATATAACTTTCTGTGGTACAACCAATGGGTCAATTAAGAAATCAAATGGCAAATGTAAAAGTTTCTTAAAACTAATGAAAACAAAATGCTCCAACCCATGAAATTCAGCAAAAGCAATATTAAAAGGGCAATTTATAGCAACAAATGCCTATGTCAAATGATGTAGAAAACCTTAAAATTAAAGCCTACCAATACAATTCAAAGATCTACAAAGTAATAAACAAAACCTCCAATTGGAAGAAGGAAAGAAAGAACAAAATTGAGAGAATAAAGTGAATAGAAACTAAAGGAAAAAATACAAAATACAGCTAACAATTACTTGGTTCTTAGCCAGAAATGACAAAGAACTCCAAAAGCTCAATAGAAAAAAATGTAAAAAATACATAATTAATTTTAAAAATACATACCAATGGCCTACAAGTATATGAAAAAGTACTCAACATCACTAGTCATCAGGGAAATGCAAATTAAAACCACCATGAGTTACATCTCACCCCAATTAGGATGAAAATTATCAAAAAGACAAAAGATAACAAATGTTGGCCAGGATGTGGGAGAAAAGGAAAACCTTGAACACTGCTAGCAGGAATGTAAATTATGGAAAATATTATGGAACTTCCTCAAAAATCTAGAACTACCATATGATCCAGCAATTCCACTATGGAGCAAGTATCCAAGGGAATTAAAATCAGCATGTTGAAGAGACATCTGCACTAGTATGTTTATTCATAGTAGCCAATGTATGGAATCAACTGTGGTGTCTGTTGATGGGTGAATAGATAAATAAAATGCAGCATATATATACAATGGTATATTTTTCAGTCATAAAGATTGAAATCTCATCATGTACAGTAACATGATGTAGCAAGAGGATATTATGAGAAATAAATGAGAAATAGAAAAACAAATATCACATATTCTCACTTATATGTAGAAATTCTAGTTTCTCAAGGAAACAGAAAAAATAATGGTGGCTACCAGAGGTTGGATAGGGGGCAGTAGTGGGGGGATAGAAAAATGATGGTTGATGGGTGTAGGGATACAGTTGGATAAGAGGAATAACATCTAATGTTCTACAGGACTGTAGAGTAACTATGGTTGACAACAACACATTGTATTGTGTCAAAATAGCACACAAGTAAATTTGTTGGAAAAATATGGCAGCAAATTGTTTACTATGACAGAAAAGCCAGTCTCAACTTCTGAAGGAGATATAGATTGAGTATTAATTGATGTCATCAACAGAGACACAACTGGTGACAGCCCATACTTGATGAGGACCATGGCTAAGGCAATCGGCCTCCGCACTAAAGGGTACTAGTCTCTGCTTATCCTAGAGACAAATAGTGAGCAAGACTTTGATTCCAACCCCACCACATGCTATTAACTGGGGGTGGACCTTTGCTGCCACGTAAAGTTACAGTATTAAAAAATCACTGATATTTCTGATTAACATTTTAAAGAATTTGAGCCTAAGGTTTACTGCTAAAGATGAATCACTAAGCTGTTTAAAAGATAGGCTCCCACTTTGTTTTAATTTGCACTTCATGGATGAAAAACTATGAGACAATTCTTCAAGAAATACCATGATTACTGGCTAGGAAATAAGGTACCTCATTTTAACACAAGGAGAGCCAAATCGATTGACTTAGACATATACATTAATGATAGATATAAATTTTTCATGTTTAAAAATGGAAGACAAAAAATCATAGGAAGAATCAGAAACTGTACTTTGTAATGATCAGATAACATATTGGACACTTACCACAGTAAAGCAGTTTTTCATCTGACTTATCCTTACAATGAGGAAAACCATCACAGGTGAGCTGGTAGTCAATGCACTCACCATTTCCACACTCAAACTCAGAATAAATGTTGCAAGAGGAATTTTTAGCTGAAAAAAAAAAAAAGATAAAGTCAATGCTTTGGGTAATGTCAAATAATTTTTGATACCATGACTATTTTATTCATTAATCAAAAATAAATTACAATTGATATAAATATAAAATTCAAAGAAGGATAAAGCTTGATGATATTCATTGACAAAACTTATTAGGAACTTTTTTTGTTCTTACTCTCTAGTAAAAGTTTTAGGAGTTTAATGACTATTTATTTTATGTCTATTTGTGTATTTTGTTAACTATTTGGTTTTTGCATATGTGTGCCAAAAATGAGTAGTATAAATTTGGATGACTATACAACTAGATTAACCGTGTGTGTGTGTGTGTGTGTGTGTGTGTGTGTGTGTGTTTTGCTGGCTATGGAACCCAGGGCTGTAAGTATGCCTGGTTATGTCTAACACTAAGCCACATCCCCTGTTCCTAACACTAAGCCATATCCCCTGTTCCTACCAGTCTATTTTAGAAATAAATTTTTAGAAAGAGTTAGGTAAATAAGTTTTGTACATACAGATAGTGTTTTTTATATATTTCTTGTTAGAATTTATTTTAAGTTCAATATACAGATGTTTCACAGGAAGGAGGGACATCCTTTTATTTTTAATGCTGAACTTGAAATCATCTCAATCAAATGAATATCCCTACTTGCCCTTACTCCCAACCTGGGCTTTGTCCCCACCAAACTTCTTTGTTTTTAATTTTAGATTACATGACAGTAGAATGAATTTTGACATATTTTACATACATGGGTACAACCCATTACAATTTTGATCCCATTTTTGTGGTTGAACATGATGTAGAGTTATACTGGTTATGTATTTATATATGCACATAGGAAAGTCATGTGATTCATTCTACTGTCTTTCCTATTGCCATCTCCTCTCTCTTCCTTTCATTCTCCTTTATCTAATCCAATGAACTTCTGTGGTGTTCGATCATAGCATTTTACATATATCTTCACCTGTTTACACAAACTAACTTCTGTTGAAACCTCAGTAGCAAATTCTATCCTTCAGAAGTAAAGGAATTGCTAAAATCATCAGTGGCAGCTTCTTGCTCCATCCATGTGTGTGGGAGATACTAGGGAACAAGCCCTCTCCTCCTGTTACACATGATCAGTGGGTGCTGCTTGAAATGCACAGGAATCTGTGGGATGAGCTGATAGACTACAATGATAATCTAGAAAGCACCTAAAGCTTATGAACTCCAACTGAACACTGTCATATTGTCCCATTTCTAAATTTCAGGATTTCCATAAAACTTAGGGTTTTTTAAATATTTTTTTTTGTTTTATTTTTAATGTGGCTCACCTGAATTGTAAGCATAGACCGACCATTAAAAAATGTAAAAATTTTTTTCTACAAGTTAGTTTTTCTTGACAATACCAGTATGAGATGCCTATTTTTAAGGGTATCTATTTTGGAAAATGAATTTATTCTTAGTTTATAAAGTAGAATTATTAGCAAGATTTCATAATTCAATTTTTGGAGGTGTGCTCTCTGCTTGCATGTACTCAATCCATAGCTTGCTGAATAATTGTTCTTTGAAAGTAAGTCATGTGAATTATGGCAGAGGTAATTAGAATTCATTAATCTTTGTAGGACATAAAGCTTAATATTACCATTTACTATAAATTTTTTGAGGCTTTGAGGAATATTTGATTAAAGAGCCACTAATACTATTGAACTTTCAGTGTTTTATTTTCTTATAATTTTTTAAATTTAATTTTTAACACATTTTTATATCCATGTGTTTGTCTAGGACTTCTAATTTAACTGTTTCAATGATAACACTTTCTAAAGATTTTTTTTTCCTTTGGTGCATTATAAACTCCACTGGTCAGTCAGTAGCAAAGGCAGAACAAAATTTGAAGAAGGTAACAAAGAAATAAAAATTGTTGAATTAAAAGGAAAAAGTATTATGAAAGGTGCTAATATTCCTGAAAATAATCACCTTAGATCATGAGTTGAACAAAATTCAGATACTTACTGAAAGCTTACTGGCACTCTTGGCTTATTTTTCCTATTCATTTTCTCATGTCTAGTAAAAAATCAAAACAAAAACAAAAACAAAAACAAAACAATAAAAACAACAACAAAAAAACTGCTGTGATGGAAAATGCCATATTTACATTTTTGTAATCATGACTTTTGGGGGGGAAATCATACACTTTATTTATTTATTTATTTATTTTGGTACTAGGGCTGGAACCCAAGGATACTCTATCAATGAGCTACAACTCCAGCCCTTTTTATGTTCTTCTGGAACTTGTGATCCTCCTTCTTCACTCTCCCTAGTTCCTGGGATTACCAGCATAGGCCACAGTACTAGGCTCCTGTTTTTCAATTATGCAAAAGCTGATACAGTATGGGTGCAATTCTTGCTCTTGTGAATTCATTTCATAAAATTATATTGAGTGTTTTCTGTTTATTTCTGGAAACAAAAATGTGGTTTAGCTGTCATCTTATTCTCCTACGTGGCATTTACTTTATCTCATTATGTTTGTTATTTCTTTTTCTGTTTTGGATGTTGATAAGGTTATCTATGTTATTTAGAAAGGAATTGTGGAACTGCTTAATCTTTTGTCAACAATTATGACAGAAAAATGGTTTTCCCTCCACTGCCCTCAGGAAGATGTTTGTAAATGGCTTTTTAACCCTTTTATGATTAACATTCAGGAGGGACTCCAGGTAGGCTCATTCAGGTGTGGACCCAGATGTACCAGAAACGTTCCATATCTCAAAGATGGATTTCACAAAAAGAAACCTACAGTTACTTTCCAATCTCTCCACTACAACACAGGATTTCAGTATAAATGTGCAATGAACATTTCCTCTATAACAATTTGTCACCCCTGAGGAATCCAGCATCACTCTACAGTTCCATGAGAATGCAAGTGTGCTTATTTAAAATGATGTTTTTCGGACTGATTTATTTCCTCTCATACATAGAGGGAAGCAGTTGGCTTAGTAGGCAGAGTTGTGTATTGACTATTTTGGAGCAATAGGCCTCCACTGTACACAAATAAGCCTTGCTGTTTTGACCAAAGTCATTGCTTTAACACTAGCCTGCAGTGACCTGTGAAGGAAACATGGGTGATTCTAAATGCATGACTAACATTCCAGGCTTATCCATGACATCAGATACAGTCCATTAGTACTGAAACCATGAAGGCAAATTGAGGGTTTAAGGGATTGCTTGAACAATCCAGGAAAGTGTTAAGTGACCAAAAAAAGTGGGGTGGGGGGCAGAATTTGTGGCCTGAGTTACTAAAGTTGGCTCTCTCCATTTAAATTCACTGATCAATTGGAACATTCTCTCATTTACTTTGGCAAAGTCTTAAACAAAACAACTTCTCTCAATTTTGCTAAGAGGCGTGGTTTTGAGTTACAATACCAATTTGCAAAGTGAGAAAGTACACAGTAAGTCAAAGAGAAGATCCTCCTGGTGATTAAAGATCAGAAAAAGTTTAAAGATATATATGAAAATATTTATTTTATAATGTAAATATATCTAGATCTGCTTACCTTCTAAGATTAAAAGATAAGAGATGAGAACATAAGTGAGGAGGATTTTCAAATCAACATTTTGAGAGTGAGTTGATCCATTTCCAACAAGATGATTCTCTTTCTACCTTTCTCATATATAGGTAGTCTTAATGTTATGGGGAAATTACCCTTTTTTATGTTGCTTGCTAATTTTTCATGGAAATATTGGAACACTTGAACCGTTATTTATTTTGGAAACAGTTTTGGAAACTTAGCTGTTAATAAGTGTATATTGTAATGATACTAATTAAAGATTGTAATGCCTTTGGGAGGCATAAACATCATGCAAGACTGCAATGTTACATTCTTAATTAACAGTTTGGAAATGATTACAAATAAGCTGCATGAGCCATTCCCTCTCATTTACATACTGTGACGGACTGTGAGTGCTTTTACTGCAAGGCTACAGATATACTGCCTGTATTCTGGTTTATTTCAGCTTTAATTAATTTTGTAATTGACTGATTCTCACAAAGTCACAGCTGCAAGTTTTCAGGTACTCGTGTGTGCAGATACTTCTGTAGCTAACTTCAACACCTTCCAGTCCACAATCACCAAGGAAACATGTTTGATATACTGTGTCATAGAGAACTATAACTAAATAGAAGGGTGCACCGGGTTCTTCTTACAAGAGAGAGATAAAGCAGCTTAACTTCTAATACTGGAGGAGACTATGATTTCATGAGTACATTTGAATCATTTCATTTCAATAGACACATATGCTCTTCTGAGCAGACATGTCATATTACATCCTTATTGTCTTTACTTACTCACACATCTGTTGTCATCTAGCAATATTCGGTCCCCCCTACAGGAACAATTCACTCTCCCATCAGGGGTTAAAAGGCAGAGGTCATGGCAACCCCCATTCAATAATGCACATGGAGAAAGTTCACCTGCAATGAAGAGACTTTATTGGCAACACTTTGTGCTGAATACCTATTCTATGCCAGATACAGATTAATAGCAAGATATTGAACTGCTTCAATCTCTCAACGACATAACAAAGAACATTTCAGGAGTTTTGAAAATCCAAAGGTTTTAAATGATCATTATATTAGAAAAATATATGACACAAATCTTTTTACTGGATTGTCAAGGATACCATGGCTTCAAATGAATTAGTCCCACTAGGAACCACATTGATAAAACAAACTGCAATTTCGTGAGTACCACAGTGATTGAAGAATTTTTAAGCCCTGATACAAAGCTTATGAAGAAGTATTATTACCCTGGATCCAAGTCAATCTGAATATTCAGATATGAGGAATAGCAGACTGTGGAATAGAACTGCAGACACAAATAACTGTTCCTCTGGTGGTAAGGCACTCTCAAAGTTACTTAAACATTTTAGGGAATTTCAGTATATTGAATAGTCAAATCATGAACTCAAAAACTAAGAGAAAACAAAATTCACTGATAAATTTTTGAGAGCCCATAAAATTAGGAAATTTTTTTCTATTGTAACTTACAGCTATTAGTGTCATTGGCAACAGCTATGATTCCCATTGGTTGGTGTGGAATATCAGACCGAAGAATCTTTGTATCTCCTCCTGTGTATTTGTTGGAACGCAGGATAGCTCTTCTTCCCCAGTCTGACCAGAAGATGTAATTGTCATAAACTGCCAAACTGAGGAAAGTCCCTGGCCCAGATTTGACAATCACCTGGAAAAAATTAAATGGTTTTACAATGAAAAAACAGGCATTCACATATCCACATCTATTCTGCTCCAAAAAAAGATTAAGATAAACTGGATGTAATCATAGAAATTATCAAATAAAAATATCATCCACTGGGGAGATTCAAGATGGCGGGCTAGAGGAAGGCTGCATTCCTACTTGCTCCGTGGATTCCTACTTGCTCAGGATTCAAACAGCAGGAATATGGCTCTCAACGAGATTTTATATTCAAATCACATATAAGAGGTCCCCAGTTGCCGCTCCGGAACCAACTCTGCCAGGCTGGGCTCGCCTGGCCGCAGGCAACTACCACCTGGGAGTGGAGGACCCAGAAGCTGTTTCAGAGTCACCAACCTGGGCCTGCACCAGCCAGCAAGTGAGCGCAGGTCCCCAGCAGCGGCTTCAGAGTCACTGACCAGGCTCTGGCACCAGCCAGCAAGTGAGCGCAGGACTCCAGTAGCCACTGGGACATCACCATCCCTAGGCCAGGTTCAGGCCTGAACCCTGGGCAGCCTCAGCTGTGAACACATACACACCAAGCCATCGGGCCACCATATCCAGCTCCAAACCCAGGCCTGCACCCTGTTCCTGGTCTAGTCTCAGGCTGGCACCCATGCTGTCACTGACCATCTAACAACAGCAGGTTACCTTAGCCCACAAACATTGATTATCCCTGACTTGGAGGCAGTGGGACAGCATCCTTCTTGGGACACAGCATTACCAAGTGCCTGACAGGCATCAGACTACTGAACAATAGGAGGTTTGAATAGTACAATATAATTTTATGGCAGAACTTTCTTCCTCTTTTTTTTTCTTTGTCTAAATAGTAATATTATGATTATTCCTAATATACTTACTACATTCCCACTTCTTTCCTATTAATACCCTTATCACTCTATCATGCTCTAATATAGCAGTGTCCTTGGAGACCCATTCTCTTTTCTCATGCTAAAAACTTATTTCCTCTAATTCCACTCTCACTATTCCTATGACATAGTAACTCTATAAACTCACTTCCTGTCTCATTAACATTATATTCTAAACCACTCAGCATTTTCTTTTTCCACTATTTGAAATTGTGGTCCTTATTGTAAACCTATTGATTATGCAGTAGATAATTTGCACTCATTTCTGTATACTATAATGCAGTTTATATCTAAATGGTTCTATATGGTTTAAGGACACATATTGTTTATATGGGGTACTGGGAATAATAATCTCTTCAAAGTGAGGTATTGGAAATCTGCAGGGACACTAAAAGTCTTTACAGGGAAACTGCAATTCCTCAGACTCGCACTGCTAGAGGGGAAGATACACAAGCAACATGAGAAAGCACGGGAAGAAAATGACCCAAACAAACCTAGACGATATATCAAGAGAACCCAAAGACAGCATGGTAGAAGGAATGACAGAAAAGGAGTTCAGAATGTTCATAATTAAAATGATCCGAGAAGAGAATGATGTTACGAGAGAGCAAATTCAGGCTATGAATAATCAGCTAATAGAGCAATTGCAGGAAGCAAAAAATTACTTCAATAAAGAGATAGAAATTCTGAGAAAAAAACAAACAGAAATCCTTGAAGGAAACAAGGAAATGAGGAAACAATAAACCAAGTTAAAAACTCAATAGAAAGCATAATTAACAGAATAGGTCACCTGGAAGACAGAACCTCAGACAATGAAGACAAAATATTTAATCTTGAAAACAAAGTCGAACAAACAGAGAAGATGGTTAGGAATCATGAACGAAACCTTCAAGAAATATGGGACATCATGAAAACACCAAATTTAAGAGTTATTGGGATGGAGGAAGGCACAGAGATACAAACCAAGGGAATGAATAATATGTTCAATGAAATAATATCAGAAAATTTCCCAAATATAACAAATGAGATGGAAAATCAATTACAAGATGCTTACAGGACACCAAATGCACAGAATTACAACAGATCCACAACAAGGCACATTGTAATGAAAATACCTAACATACAAAACAAAGATAGAACTTTAAAGGTGTCAAGAGAAAAGCATCAGATTACCTACAGGGAGAAACCAATACGGATATCAGCGGATTTCTCAGCCCAGACCCTAAAAGCAAGAAAGGCTGGAACAACATATTTCAAGCTCTGAAAGAAAACGGATGCCAACCAAGAATCTTATACCCAGCAAAAGTTACCTTCAGATTTGATGATGAAATAAAATCCTTCCTGATAAACAAAAGCTTAAAGAATTCACACATAGAAAGCCTGCCCTACGGAATATTCTCAGCAAAATATTCCAAGAGGAAGATATGAAAAATAACAATGTTAGTCAACATGGAGAGGAATTACCCTAAAGAAATAGCCAATCAAAGGAGAAATAAAGTTAAGTTAAAAGCCCCAAAAAAGCTAAAATGACAGGAAATACAAGTCATATCTCAATAATAACCCTGAATGAAAATGGTTTAAACTCATCGATCAAAAGACATAGACTGGCAGATTGGATTAAAAAAAAAGATCCAACAATATGCTGCCTTCAAGAGACTGATCTCATAGAAAAACGTGCCCACAGACTGAAGATGAAAGGTTGGGAGAAAGCATACCATGCACACGGACTGAGTAAAAAAGCTGGGGTTTCCATCCTCATTTCAGACAAAGCAGACTTCAAACCAAAGATAGTCAGAAGGGATAAAGAAGGACATTTCATACTGCTTAAAGGAAGCATAAATCAGCAAGACATAACAATCATAAATATTTATGCACCAAACAATGGCGCATCCATGTACATCAATCACATCCTTCTCAATTTCAGGAACCAAATAGACCAAAACACAATAATACTGGGGGACTTTAACACACCTCTCTCACCGTTGGACAGATCTTCCAAGCAAAACTTGAACAAAGAAACCATAGGACTCAAGGACACAATTGCTAATTTGGACTTAACAGACATATATAGAATATTTCATCCATCAAAAAGCGAATACACTTTCTTCTCAGCAGCTCAAGGTTCCTTCTCTAAAATAGACCATATGTTATGCCACAAAGCTACTCTTAACAAATACAAAAACATAGAGATACTACCTAGTATACTATCAGATCATAATGGAATGAAATTAGATATCAACGATAAAGTTAAAAACAGAAACTACTCCAACACCTGGAGATTAAATAACATGTTATTGAATGATACATGGATAACAAAAGACATTAGGGGGAAATTAAAAGATTCTTAGAGGTCAATGAGAACAAACATACAACATATCAAAATCTCTGGGATACTATGAAAGCAGTGCTAAGAGGAAAATTCATTGCATCGAATGCATGAATGAAAAGTCAACAAATCAATGACCTTACATTAAAGCTAAAAGCCCTAGAAAAAGAAGAAGAGACCATCACCAAAAGTAGTAGAAGACAGGAAATAATTAAAATCAGAGCTGAAATCAATGAAATTGAAACAACAGAAACAATTCAAAAAATTGACAAAACAAAAAGTTGCTTCTTTGAAAAAATAAACAAAATTGATAAACCCATAGCCACACTAATGAAGAGAAGGAGAGAGAAACTCCAAATTACTAAAATTCGTGATGGAAATGGAAATATTACAACAGACACAATTGAAATACAAAACATAAGAAGAAGCTATTTTGAAAATTTATACTCCAACAAAATAGAAAACCTGGAAGACATCAACAGGTTCCTAGAGGCATATGAGCCACCCAAACTGAATCTGGAGGACATACACAAATTAAATAGATCAATTTCAAGCAATGAAATGGAGGAAGTCATCAAAAGCCTACCAACAAAGAAAAGTCCAGGACCGGATGGATTCACAGCCGAATTCTATAAGACTTTCAAAGCAGAGCTCATTCCAATACTCCTCAAAGTATTTCATGAAACAGAGAAGGAGGGAACCCTTCCAAACTCATTCTATGAAGCTAATATCACTCTGATACCAAAACCAGAGAAGGACACATCAAAGAAAGAAAATTCCAGACCAATATCCCTAATGAACATAGATGCAAAAATTCTTAACAAAATTTTAGCAAATTACATACAAAAGCATATTTAAAAGATAGTGCACCATGATCAAGTGGGTTTCATCCCGAGATGCAAGGGTGGATCAACATCCAGAAATCAATAAACATAATTCACCACATAAATAGACTTAAAATCAAGAACCACATGAGTATTTCAAAAGATGCAGAGAAAGCATTAGATAAAATACAATACCCCTTCATGCTCAAAACACTAGAAAAAATAGGGATAGTAGGAACGTTCCTTAACATTGTAAAGGCTATTTATGCCAAGCCCACAGCTAGCATCATTCTAAATGGAGAAAAATTGAAAGCATTCACCCTGAGAACTGGAACTAGGCAGGGATGATCTCTTTCACCACTACTATTCAACATTGTCCTTGAATCTCTAGCCAGAGCAATTAGACAAAGAAATTAGAGGACTACGAATAGGAAAAGAAGAGCTCAAACTATCCCTATTTGCTGATGACATGATTCTCTATTTAGAAGACCCTAAGAATTCCACCAGAAAACTTCTGGAACTCATAAATGAATTCAGTAAAGTAGCAGGATATAAAATTAATGCTCATAAAGCTAATGCATTTTTATTCGTAAGTGATACATCCTCTGAGAGAGAAATTAGGAAAACTACCCCATTCACAATAACCTCAAAAAAATAAAATACTTGGGAATCAATCTAACAAAAGAAGTGAAAGACCTGTACAATGAGAACTACAGAACACTAAACAAAGAAATTAAAGAAAGTCTGAGAAGATGAAAGGCTCTCCATGTTCTTGGATAGGCAGAAATAATAGAGTCAAAAATGGCCATACTACCAAAAGTGCTATACAAATTCAATGCAATTCCAATTAAAATTCCAATGACGGACCTCATAGAAATAGAGCAAGCAATCATGAAATTCATTTGGAGGAATAAGAGACCCAGAATAGCTAAAGCAATTCTTAGCAAGAAGAGCGAAGCAGGGGGGATCACAATATCAGACCTTCAACTATATTACAGAGTAATAGTAACAAAAACAGCATGGTATTGTCACCAAAATAGACAGTTAGATCAATGGTACAGAATATAGGACACATAGACAAACCCACATAAATACAGGTATCTCATACTTGACAAAGGAGCCAAAAACTTACAATGGAGAAAAGACAGCCTCTTCAACAAATGGTCCTGGGAAAACTGGAAATCCATATGCAACAAAATGAAACTAAACCCATATCTCTCACCCTGTACAAAACTCAACTCAAAGTGGATCAAGGACCTAGGAATTAGATCAGAGACTCTGCACCTAATAGAAGAGAAATTAGGTCCAAATCTTCATCACGTTGGCCTAGGACCAGATTTCCTTAACATGACTCCCAAAGCACAAGAAACAAAAGCAGGAATCAATGATTGGAATAGAGTCAAACTAAAAAGCTTTTTCTCAGCAAAGGAAATAATCAGAAATGTGAAGAGAGAGCCTTCAGAGTGGGAGAAAATCTTTGCCACACACACTTCAGACAGAGCACTAATCTCCAGAATCTACAAAGTACTCAAAAATCTTTACACCAAGAACACTAATAACCCAATCAATAAATGGGCCAAGGAAATGAACAGACACTTTAAGAGGAAGATCTACAAGCAATCAACAGATTCATGAAAAAATGTTCAACATCCCTTGTTATAAGAGAAATGCAAATCAAAACCACCTTAAGATTTCATCTTACCCCAATTAGAATGTCTCTTATTAAGAATACAGGCAACAACAGATGTTGGCAAGGATGTGGGGAAAAGGGTACTCATACATTGCTGGTGGGAGTGCAAGTTGGTGCAGCCACTCTGGAAAGCAGTGTGGAGACTCCTTAGAAAACTTGGAATGGATCCACCATTTGACCCAGCTATCCCACTCCTTGGCCTATTCCCAAAGGACTTAAAATCAGATTACTACAGTGATGCAGCCACATCAATGTTCATAGCTGCTCTATTCACAGTAGCTAGATTGAGGAACCAACCTAGATGCCCTTCAATAGATGAATGGATAAAGGAACTGTGGTATATATACACAATGGGATATTACTCAGCCATAAAGAAGAATAAAATTATGGCATTTGCAGGTAAATGGATCAATTCGGAGACTGTCATACTAAGTGAGATTAGCCAATCCCAAAAATCCAAAGGCCGAATGGTCTCTCTGATAAGTGAATGATGATGAATTATGGGGGGGGGGAAGGGTGACTAGAATGGGGGAAGGATAGATAGCATAGAGGGAAGGGAGGGGTGAGGTCAGAGTGTGGGGGTAAGAATAATAACAGAATGTGTGACAGGCATCATTGCTCTGTGTACATGTATGAATGCACAGATTGTTTAACTCTACTTTGTTTACAACCAGAGAAACAATAGCTGTACTCCATTTGTGTTCAATGAATCAATAAGTAAATAAAAAAAAGTTCAAAAGTTCAAACAAGTTAAAATATAGGGTGTTCACTATCAGAATGGATAGTTCCAATATTAACATAAAGTATGTATTTAATTGTGAAAATAAACATCCTTCCTCCTCACCAAAAAAAAAAAAAATCATCCACTATGTGGATTGTTAAAATATGCCTTATAGTTTATTTAAAATATTTAATCATCTTTAGTGTTTGCCACATATTTAATATTTGAACTGTACAGGTTTACTATGTCTCATCCAACATATTTACAAACAGAATTGTTTCAGATTTCTTTATATTTTGGAATATTCACATACAAAGAAGGAAATATCTTGGAAATAGAACCTGTGTCTAAACAAGAAATTCATTAGTGTTTCATGCGTAAAGACATAGCTCAAAGTTGATTTCATAAAATATTTTTTAATCATCAAATTAAAATTATATGAATAACATTACCAAAAACTTAACTTTTATTAAGGAATCACCAGACACATAGCAGATGCTTATTAAGTTCTTGGAATTGTATATGAAATATTCAGAATAATAAGGTCCAGGTTCTTTTTTTCAGAAGCTTACAACATGGGCAATTAAACCAGGTGAATTTATTCTGGCAATAAAAGTTTAACAATAAAGACCAAATTTTCAGACCAAGATGAATGAAAAGGGTCCATATTTGTCCTTCCATAAACAACTTAGAATCTGATAAAATATATGAAACAAAGTTTATTAATACTTTGGATATCAGAAAAGGCAGTAATTTCTGAGTAACAGAAAATAAATGGTATGTATTCCGTGGTGACCATAATTGGCATGGAGGAACCCAAACCAAACCCAAAGGATTTCCTGAGTGAGAGTATGAAAAGTCAGGGTTATGACAGTACAGGGGCTAGATCTCACAGGGCAGGTGCAGGGAAAGAGCTCAGCAGTGCAGAGGTGGTCCTGGAGCACTCAACTAGGCAGTGACAAGTGCACATGAAGGCTCCTCCTGCCAGCTGATGAAGAAGCCAGGAGACAGTGTCAGAAAGGAGAGTACCAATGTTGGCACAGTTGCAATAACCACATCTTTCAACAAGGGCCAGCTGTAAATGTACTCTGATTAATGGACCTGAGTAGAGTCCTTGGAAGTCTTGCCACAGCATTGAAAAATAATTAACCCTAGACTAAGCTGTGCTTTCATCATAGCAAACCTTAAAAGCAAGACTCGAAAGAGTGAAAATGACTCTGAGTTTAACTCTCTCTCAAAATGAAGCTCAGTAATTTTCACAGTATTGTGAAAATTTATACCACTAAACTACTCTGCAAGAATAGATGAAAAAGAAGAAAATTCTCAAATCTATGACCTCAGTTTCCACCTTAAGAAACTAGAAGAAAGGCAACAAATCCCATAGTTAAGAAGAGAAAGAACAAGATCAGAAGGGAAATCAAAGAAGTCAAAAAGAGAAAGAGAGAGAGAGAAACTGTAGAGAAAAGTCATAGTTTAAAAAATCGCTCCTTTGAGATTAACAAAACTGATAAAACTGCAGATGATGTGATTTACCCCAGTAATACTTGTTGATATGTAGTTTTAAACTCAAAGTATTTCAACATATTAACAGATTAAAAAATGAAAATCTTGTGAATATCTCAATAGGCACAGAAGAATTATTTGATAAGATATAATTTTCATGCCTGAAAAACACTCAGAATAGAAATATGAACAGAAATAAAACAGGAACAAGCAGGAAGAACCACTCTCCCTCATTTTATTCAGTGTTATTCTAGCTTCTAACCAGTATCACAAGACAAAGAATGAAAAAGAAAAAACTCACACATTGAAAGATAAAAATCCATACTTTACTATTTGCAGATGACAAAATTCTTTACATAAAATCATAAATATCTACAAAAAATAAGCAAAAAAATATGCTGTAACTAAATGAATTTAGTAAATTTGCAAGATAAAAAATGGTTAAAAATCAATTTGTTTCATAATTATAAAGAATAGTTAGAAATTAAAATTTTTAACAATATTCTTATAATAGCATTATCATTATGAACTATGTGTGAATATGAAGAAAACATGTATACAACAGAGAACTGCAAAACATTGCCAACAGAAATTCAAAAAACACAAAATAAAGAGGTAATGCTTGTTCTTTTTATAGTAAAATACTGTTAATATAATTTCTTCTTAAATGTATATACTATATGTATTTTTTCAATAAACTACTTGGGAATCAATCTAACAAAAGAGGTGAAAGACCTATACAATGAAAACCACAGAACACTAAAGAAAGAAATAGAGGAATATCCTGGAAAATGGAAAGACTGCCTATGTTCTTGGATAAGCAGAATTAATACTGTCAAAATGACCATACTACCAAAAGTACTATATAGATTCAATGCAATTCCCATCAAAATTCCCATGACATTCTTCATGGAAATAGAAAGATAAGTCATGCCATTCATTTGGAAAAATAAGAAACACAAAGTAGCCAAAACAATCCAAAACAATTGCAAAAAAGGAGGCAACAAAATACCTTCAAAAGAAGACCAATAGAAGAGAAGACACAGAGACAAATCCACATAAATACAGTATTGTCTTGCTAGACAAAGGTGCCATTAACATACATTGGAGACAAGACAGGCTTTTTCCACAAATGGTGCTGGGAAAACTGGAAATCCATATGTAGCAGAATGAAACTGAACCTCTCTCTCTCACACTGCACAAGACTCAACTCAAAAGTGGATCAAGGGCCAAGGCATTAGACCAGAGACCCTGCACTTACTATAAGAAAAAGTAGGCTCAACTCTCCATCATGTCAGTTTAGGAACCAAATTCCTAAACAAGACCCCTAAAGCACAAGAAGTAAAATCATGAATCGATAAATGGGATTGTACCAAACTAAAAAGATTCTTCACAGTAAAGGAATCAATCAACAGTATTGATTATGTTGACAGAGCCTACACAATGAGAGAATATCTTTGCCACCTGCATCTCAGATACAGTATTAATTTCCAGGATATAAAAAGAACTCAAAAAAACTTAACAACAACAAAAAATAACCCAATTAATAAAAAGGCAAAGGAAGTGAACAGACACTTCACAGAAGAAGAAATGTGAAGTAAAAAAATACATGCAAAATGTTCAACATCTCCAGCAATTAGATAAATGCAAATTAGAACTACACTCCAGTCATGTCCATATCACTCCAGTCAGAATGGCAAGCATTAAGAATGCAAGTGACAATAAATTTTGGCGAGTATGTGGGGAAAGGATACATTCATACATTGCTGGTGGACTGCAAATTGGTGTAACCACTATGGAAAGCAATATTGAGATTTCTCAGTAAACGTGGAATGAAACCAACATTTGACCCAGTTTTCTTACTCCTCAGTATCTACACAAAGGATTTTAAATCAGCACACTATAATGATGCAGCCACCTCAATGTTTATTGCCACTCAGTTCCCAATAGCTAAGCTATGGAACCAACCTATATGCCCTTCAACAGATGAATAGATTAAGAAAATGTGGTATATATGCACAATGGAATATTTCTCAGCCATAAAGTAGAATGACTTTATATTTGCCAGCAAATGGATGGATCTGGAGACCATCATGCTAAATGAAATAAGCCAATCCCCAAAGCCAATGGTGGAATGTTTTTGCTGAAATGTGAATGCTGGCCACAATGTGGAAGTGGCGAGGGGAAGGATAGAAGTTCAGTATATTAGACAATAGGGAATGTGAGGAAGGGAGAGGATTAGGAAAAGGAAAGACAGTGAAATGAATCTCACATAATTTTCCTATGTACATTATATGCAAACAACAGTCAATCCCACATCATGTACATCCACAAGAATGGGATCCTAACTAAAATAAGATATATTCCATGCTTGTATAATTGTATAAAAATGGATTTTGTTGTCATTTTACTGTCATAATAAAAGGAACCAATAAATTTTAAAAAGTAGGGTGGGCAAATGTAAACAAAAACATCAACAAAACAGAAAATTAAGTTCATAAAAGATACACACATATATGTACATCATGACAACGAATTTTGACATAAATACAAAGCCTTTTGAAATAGTATAATTTTTTGAACAAATGGTACTTGAACAAGTGTATCTATGAATGAAAAAATTTTAAGAAACTCTCATGCATACCTCACATTATGTGCAAAATTAGCTGAAAAGAGATTATAAATGTAAATGCAAAGCCTATATTAAACTGCAAATATTTTAGAGGGGAAAAAAAACAGGAAAAATCTTCTTGACTGACCTTAACCAATATTTTTAGGCACAGCATCAGAAAAGCATGACTCACTAAAAAAAATTCAACAAAGTGAACTTCATCAAAATTGAAAACTTCTGCTTTTCAATTAACATGGGTAAAGAATGGAAAAATAAGTGGAAACTATGAGAAAATACCTGCAAATTTTAAGTATAAAAAGAAATACATGTAACCAGAGTATACAAAGAACTCTTAAAACTCAGTAATAAAATGAATAAACAACACAATCAAAGAATAGGTAAAATTATACTTCGTTAAACACAAGACAACTCATTCAAGGAGTAATGGTACATGCTTGGCAAATAAGTTCATACAAACATAATAAATGTCATTAGACATTAGGGGAAAGCAAGTTAAAATCACAAGGTATCATGAGACAATTTTTGGAAAGGCTGAAACTAGAAAGGCAAGGTTAGTGTGATGTGGTGGAACTTGCAGGAATGTAATGTGATGTAACCAAGGTGGGGGAGGAAAACACTCTGGATTCTCTGCTACAGTTAAAAATACAAGTGGCATGTGATCTACCCTCTACTTTTATGTATTTAGAAATGAAAACATGCATCATTCAAGTAGTTGCATATATACATTCAGAACAAATTTATTTGTAACAGGAGCAAATGAAAATCATTCAAATGTCTATTTATAGGTGAATGCATGAACAAATTGCATATATCCATATGTCAGAGAGTCTCTCTTCAACCATACTGTAGTCAAGCTCCTCTGAGCTCTTTCCAACTAGGCCCTGACTTTGGCATGTCTTCAAGAGCCTAATTTTAGTAAAATGACTGCTATGTCAGTTTAGTCAGAATCCCTACCCTTGATATCTGAGCATTCTAAATATCTGATCAAATTCCTCAATTTTCACCATTCTCCAGATGAAGTTTGATCACCCCAGCCTACTTTCAGTGAAATTCCTATTCAGTCATTTTAGTCAGAATCCTCCCTTATCTCTGAGATTTTCTTTTAATAATTTTCCATCCACTCTGATCCTAGGCTATAAATACCCTCTTTTCCTTGTGTTCAGAGTGGAGATTAATCTACTGCAGAATCCCATCATAAAAGTCCCTGTACCTATTAAAATTGTATGGTGGGAAGTCTGCCCTACCATTTTCATAAGTGTCTTGATTTTTTAACACATACAATGGCACACAAGTGAGAAAAAGGATGAAAAATTGATGTGTATAGCAACATGGATGGATGTCAGAATAATAATATTTAATAATTATGCTGAGTGACAGAAGCCAGGCAGAACAGGCATACATAATATAAGGTACTACTAACATATATTTCTAGGCCAAGGAAACTAATCAGTAGTGACAAAACATGGAGTGTTTCCTGGGATAGGGTGGGCCAGGGGCAGAGCGGAAAGAGAGGAATTCAAAAGGCAAGTAAACTTATAGGGATCATGGATATGCTCAATATCTTGACTGTGATGATGGACACATTGTCTGTGTGTGTGTGTTTGCAAGAGAATTTTTAAGATTTAAATCTGTGCTGTGTAGTATCAATTATACTAAAATTATTAAAATTAAAGTCCCCAAATTTCTCAAAAATATTTTTTAGAAATAATTTGAAGTATATGTAACTGCAGCCAGGTTTGGAACAATAGGATATACCACTATATATGAAAGAGGAGGAGGAGGATGAGAAAGAGTAAGAAGACGAGGAGAGAGAAATGAGAAGGAGGAGGAGAAGGAGAATTTCATAAACATTAAGTAAACCAAAGCATTTTATAAGAATTTGCCTCCAAGGCTGCAGAAATTTCCAGAAACAATTTTAATGATGTTAATGCAGTAAAAATATTTTTCATTTTGTTTGTCATTGATAAGAAATCTGTGCCTCCCTCCTCGGACAGCTGACATGAAGGAGACACTGTGGCACAGAGTGAAGAAGTGGACCTGGGCCTTAAAGTCAATGTCCTAAGCAGTAGAACTTGTGGTCAGTGTTCAGTTTGAAACTACAGAATCACTCAGTAATTTTCACATCAGGATTCACTATGGAAGAAAGAAAAGGGTGCAGAAGTGGGTCTCAGAAAAACTACATGCAAATGGCAGCTGGTTTATCTTTAGCAGAGTGGATTAAGAGAAGATATTTCACTTTGTTGAGTTTTAGTTTGCTCATCTCTAAGATGGACCTGGCCAAACTTTGCTTCAGGGACTTTAAAGAGCTGTTTTGAGGAAATATTTGAAAAAACTTTTAAGTTTTGTGTAGCTATATATATGAGTTAATGTATTTTACCTATCAGAGTTAAGTGGATTTTTTTTGTGTGTGATTTTTGCCTGCAGAATTATTCTAAAGTAATTATTTTATTTAAAATCAAATTAAGAAAATAAAATTCAAATATTTTGGGGGCATGAATTTATCAATATGTTACACTGCCCTCATTAAAATTCCAAGAGAAATCTCACTAGGTTACTTTTTCTTGTAACCATAAAAAGTAATAAAGAATAACAAAAGTCCATTGGGAATGATGACTGCAAAGTAGTCATAATCATGAAGAAGTAAATATTTGCAAAATTAAATACAAATTACAAATGTATGTAATTATTAAAGGCAATAAAATAAGTGATTATACAAGGTGCTACAAATATTACCTCATTTAATCCTTTAAATTTTCATTACGAAAGGGATTATAATCAGTTTTATGCATATATAAAGAAGGTAAAGAGGTTTGGAGATCTTATGCAACTTGCCAAAAGTGATGCTATACCTAGTTAATGTGAGGTCTAGAATTTGATATAAAGTTTAATTTTGAAGTATAATAACAAATATTTTCTAAAAGTCTTCCACATGGACTGGGCACGGTGGCACATGCCTACATTTCCAGTGATTCAAGAGGCCAAAACAAGAGGCCACTTAGTGAGGCTCTAAACCACTTAGTGAGACCCTGTCTCAAAATAAAAATTAAAAAGGGTTGGGAATTGTTTTAGTCAGTTTTTTTGCTACTGTGACTAAAAGACCTGACCAGAACAATTTTAGAGGAGGAGAAGTTTTATTTGGAGGCCCAGTTTCAGAGGTCTCAGTCCATAAACAGCCAGCTCCTTTCCTACCGAGGTTGGAGGTGAGGCAGAATATCATGGTTGAAGAGTGTAGTGGAGGGAAGCAACTTACATGATGATCAGGGAGCACAGACAGACTAAGCTCAGCTCAAAAAATTTATATCCCAAAGACATGTTCCCAGTGCCCAGTTCCTTTAGCTATACCTACCTGCCTACAATTACCACTCAGTTAATCCCTTGCAGGGGAATAATTCACTGATTGGGTTCAAGTTCGTATAACTCAATCATTTCAACTCTAAACCTTCTTGCTCTGCTTCACACATGAACTTTTGTGGGACACCTACTATCTAAACCATAATAGCTCAGTAATACAACACCCCTGTGTTCAATCACCAGTACCAAAAAGATAAAAATTTTGAAAAAAAATTTAAAAAGTTTTTAAAAAGCTTTCCACATGTGGGATACTAATACAAATGTTTGACTAATAAATTGTGAGGAAGTTATAACATCCTTTATGTTTATGAGAAAATTTAGGAGAAGAGATTAGGGGTCTCAGCTAAAGTGGCAAAGTTACACCTAGTGTTTATTTTGTTAAGCATCTTAGACTGTCTGTAGATCTCAACCCCCTCCTTGTGTCACATATTGCCTTCTTAGAAATTAATTCATTCCACAATTAAAATATTTATGGACTACTACAATCCATATGGCTTGGAGAAACAGATAATTTGGAAACTATGATAATTTACAAAATAAATCCCATGTCTCTAACCCATCCTGTATCAAACTCTAAATTATCATGAACTAATTAACAATGTCATCTTCCTGATTTCCCAAAAACCCTGCCTCATTCATTCCTAATTAACTGCTAATTGCACTCTTATTAAAACAATTACTTCAATTTTTCTGAGTATATAAGTAACTTCTGCTTCATAGAATAACATTTCTCAAATTTAATGTGAACAAAAATTTCTTGGAGTGTTTGTTAAATTTCAGATTCTGATTCACTCTGTCTGGATGGAACTTGATATTTTGCATTTCCAACAAGCTTCCAAGTGATGCTAATGCTACTGCTGTAGGGATCCACTTTGGGCAGCAAGTATTATAAAATACAAAAAATAATAAAAGTAAAACAAAATAATCCTCCCATACACATAATAGCATCCATCAATTTAGAATATGAATATATATTCCTTTTTTATTATTCTTTACCAGTTAATATTATAATGTTGTTTCTGTATTCACTTTAAAGAAATTGAAGGGACTTCTGCTGCCAGTCAAATGGGGATAAGCTCAATATAGTCTACCTTTCTTCCTGATTACAACTTTCTAATTATAGGATGGCTGTAGGACTAAAAGGAGAAAAAGGATAATAGGAAGTTGTGTAGGAATGCAAAGAAGACTTATCTTTTTTCCTACTTAGCAGCTGGTGCTACCCAGTTAATTAAAATACTGTAAATTACAACTGAATCTCAAGAAGTATAAGTTCAATGTCTCTTATGTTTCCCAGGAATTCCCCAAATTCCCAAAGATCTTGGGGAACTGTTGGCTGTAGTTCGACCCTAAAAAATGTGTGGATGGGTGACACACAACATTTACAGCTCAAGTACTGAGTTCCCAGGTTTTGGCCAAGCATCTGCCCTCTTGTCTGTGATAAAGGCTGTTTCGAACTTTGGTTTGAAAACTGCAACCTAGTAGAAGTATTTTAGCATTGAAATCAGAGTTTTTTCATCTGTCTTAACCTCTACCTGCTCATTTCATTCTCTACCTTCCCCCATGAAAATGATTTATCCAGGTTCATTGTCTCTCTTAATGGTGGGAAGAGATCTTGACTCAAAGAGAAAAAGATAGGATAAATTTACATGCAAAAGAGGCAAGGAAGAAGGAAGGGCTTTGGTCAGAGGAATACATTGTGCAAAAGTCAAGAATGAGGGTAAAGTGTGAAATGCTGGGAAACTAAACAGAGCTGAGTGTGGTTGTTGCTCAACTCTGGGGGAAGTTCTCAAGGTGACCCTGTTGAAGCAGGCAGTAAAGGTCAGCAAGCAGGGCTTCATTCCTACAGGCTAAGGGGGCGAGTCTGAGGTTTGTTCAAAACCTCTTCAGGTTTTAAACTTGCATTTCATTAATGGTTTCCCTTTTTGTTTTGTTTTGTTATGTTTTGCTTTGTTTACTGGTACATATTATTTATACAAATGTTGGGTTTCATTGTGGAATAATTGTATACACATAAAAGCATAATTAAATCTGCTTCTACTATATAGACTCAATTAAAAACTAGTAAGAACTATTGTAAGGAGGCCAGTCACGATAACTGGCATTTGTCCAAAGGATAATACTTTTGATATTTTGAGCATGAGAGAAATGTGAAGAAAAAGTAATCATAGCAGTATTCAGAAATGAAAGACTCCCTAATTTACTTCTTACAAACCCACAGGACATTCATTCATTCACTCATTCATCTTTTAACCCTTTTTAATCACTGATACAGTTAATGTTTCATAAATGCTTATAATATATAGGATGCACACATATTACATGTGTAACATATAATTAAATCTTCACATTAACCCATTGCTAGATATTATTTTAATTCATGTTTTATTGGTAAAGACTGAACCTTAAAAAGGTTTATTAGAGATCACAGATACACTAAATCATGTAAGACTATTTTAAATCCCAAAGCATCCAAGATCTGAAATGGTTTTATTATATGAATTTTGCCCTGGTGTTAGGGACTTGAGAAACCTTAATTTGTGTATGCGTGTGTGTGTGTGTGTGGTATTGAAGAGTGAACCCAGGGATGCTCTACCACAGGAAAAACTGATTCATTAGTAGATGTGTCGTGCTCTTTCTATACATTTTTTTTTGTTTTTTTTTTTTGTTGTTGTTGTTTTTGTTTTTTGGTCCCAGGGATTGAACCCAGGGGCGCTTAACCACTGAGCCACATCCCTAGCTCCCTTTAATTTTTATTTTGAAACAAGGTCTCACTAAGTTGCCTAGGACCTCACTAAGTTGCTGAAGATAGCTTTGAACTGATGATCCACCTTCTTCAGCCTCCAGAGTCATTGGGATCACAAGTGTATGCCACCACACAGATCTATAATTTTTTAATAAATAAATCCGAGCTCCTTCAAGTTAGGGACTATAGTAACTTCTTTGAGTTCTGCAGGATCATACTTTAGACAAAGCAGCTACTCAATAAATATTGTTGAAGGAGCAGAAATGAATATTTAATGTTCAGATATGAGTAAAACAATTATTTATGCATAGTCCTATGAAAAAAAAGTTTTTCTATGTTGCTACCAAAACTCCATTACATCAACTTTTATTAATTTTAATAAAGATTGAGTCTACTAGATTATATTTAACTTCTGCTGACACAGAAAGTGGGAAAAAGAATATTAAACTTAGTCTGTAATTATGCATGTTGCCTTTATAGGGTACAATAGATTTCCTACAAGAATGAAGCTAACACCAGACATCTCATTTCTGAATCAAGTTCAATTACATGTTTCTATGTCCATATTAAATTCTTGTATCAAAAGTTCATAAATCCCACACCTGCAACCCTGATCAACATCTTTATTTACAATACAGAAGCTGTGTCATAAATTTTATTCTACTCTGTTGCGTGCTAATACACCATTAAGGCATAATTTTAAGACACTTTCACCTTAAACCTATAAATAGTTGATGTTTCAAAATAATAATTCATGTTCATTTAGAAAGTGCATTACTTGACATAGCCACTTATCTTGCATGTGTCTTCATCAATAAACAAACTGAGTTCTTGGAGATGCCAAGTACACTTGAGATTCACATCAGGAATTTATAGTCACGAGTTATGTCTATTGCATTTTGGCACTTTCCTGGTACCTTCTTGGGGAAACACTCAAACCAATCAAACAAAAAATACCCAGGTGAATAAGCCAGACAATATATTTCCTGCACCCAGATGTTAAATGTTAAAACAAACAATTTAAAATTCAGGCAAATGGGAGGCTTTCTGTATGCTCCAGTTGATTTCCTCCCTGATGGGATCCTAAATGATCATTATGTGAAATGACAACTTGGCTCCTGCCATAGCTGGGCATGGCAGAGTATTATGGATTTCAAAGAGATGACAGCATTTTCTGTTGCTTTAGCCCTGAAAAGAATGATGATGTGGTAAATCAGTAACTTAAAACTGAGAAACATTTAATATATTTAACTTTTCTGAGGGAGTTTGTAGGACAATTACAAGATGCCAAAATGCCACTAGTGTCTAAACACATTTGAAGAGAGCAAACTTCAAAGCAATCATCAAAAAGATTTCTCTATTGTATCTATTGTGTTCTTAAAAACGGAAACACACACACACATTTTCTAACACTGAATCTTCCATCATCTTAAAAACTTTTCTAACAACTCTCTGGACAATTCACCTTCAAATAGAAAATATGAACACCTGATTTCCATTACTTTAAGATTCTCAGAAGACCATCGAGCTTTGCAGAGATGGCATAGGAAAGTCTGAAGCAGGAAATAGCAAGCAGGTTCTAATGAGGACTACTTGAGGAGATTTTAAGCAAGAGACCCTTGGTATAACACAGGGAAAACATAAGAAACTGTGGACGTCTCCAGGAACCATTACCGTCTGTAGGCCTGAAAGGATGATGTAATGTAGTAGTTGCTAGAACCAAGAAGAATAGAGTCTCCTTTTGAGGAGCTGCCAGTCTGTATTAGTGAGGTATAAACTTCAGGGATGGCTTAGAGAATGAATTATCTTGATTTTATACATTATCCTTCTGATTTCCCTATTGACCAAGTTCAACCAGAAACCAGAGGGTAAGGGAGCCAGCAATCACATATGTAATCCTCCTGACGGGAAAAAGGAGAGGTGCAGGAGGGTGGCATGTGGAAGACATGCCAGAGAGAAGTAGGAGAAAGAAATAACACTATTCTAAGTCTTAGGTTTTCTTTTGTTTGTTTTTTCCTTTTGATAATCATTTTGGCTTCTTGGGACTCAGACTTCTGTGTAAAATGAGACAGTGAGAAAACAGTGTTTCTGCTTTTCCATAGAAAAAGAAAGGGGTGAAATGTCCCCTTAGATCACACAGTAGACTAATAAGAAAAAAAAAACTATGAGATTCTTTAAGGTTACAGAAAGCCTTCAATGGAATTTGGGCATGTTTTTCATGTTTTAATTTATTTGCCTTCACCTGTGATTATATTTTTTAAAATCATAGCATATGTAAAATTCCAAGTTAGATACATTTAGACAGTTCAAGATTTTTTTAGGTGATTTGTATTAATAAAGAGTCTATGTGGAAATAATGGATATGTTTTTCAGTGAGTTGCTTCTGCCTTGAATTTCTTCCAAAGATACTCACTTTGGCACATAGTTCAAGTGTGACTTCCTCTAGGAATAGCTGCCCAGCTATCCAGGACAAAATGGCTCTTGCCTCTGCACATCCAGATAAGTGTTCACACACATCCATTAGGCCACTCCTCAGAGGAATGACAAGAGCTGTCACTTTATCAGTCTCCCTGTAAAAACTGGCATGATGGAAAATAGGAATTGTATGTTTGAATTTTTAAAAAAATCTGGATGCTCAGAACATATTTAATATTGAATAATTACTTAAGAGAATAGTGAATAAATAAGTGATTAAAACATGTCCCTGTGATGTATAGGTTTATTTCTTCTGCTGCTTATATATATGTGTGACTAAATTAACTTTGTACTTTTTTGCTTATTGTACAAAGATCAAATCTTTCCTTGCAAAGTGGTATTACTAACATTTGTGTTGTTTTACTGAAGAACTGTAGACATAATCTTCTCAGGATCATACTCATGCCTTTGATAAATATTTCAGTGTTGTTACTCTCTAGATCATTGCCTAAGTACAACTCCCCTGGCTTTTTAATATTTTAGCAGAAAAAGTGAAGAGCTAGTCAAAGCAGTATATATTAAATCAAAACCTCCTATGTCCATGCCATACTAAAATCTCAGTCTTAATCTTTCAAACTGAGATTTACAGAGTGTCAAACAAAAACAAATACCATCTTAGACACAATATTACAAGAAGTTAAAATTTATCCAGCACAAAATGGTCACACACACACACCCACAAACGTGTTTTTCAGTGTGTACATGTGTGAATAAAAGTATCAATAGAAAAAAATAGAAGCAAATTCATTTGCCATTTTATATATTTAAAACTACAGTCTATGACAATTGGCATGGTGTATTACTTCATTTTTCATTGTTAAAATGAAGTACTAGAAACAGGCTGACTTTGTAAAGCAAAGAGATTTATGTAGCTCACAGTTTTGAAGATTCAATGGTGAGATATCAGCATTGGAGACAAGCAGGTGAGGACCTCATGGTGAATGGCAGATGACAACTAACAGAAGTATGAGAGGAAGGACTAGTTCAAATATTTCAGAAAGGAAGCCAGAGAGGCTGGGATCTCCAAATTTCTTCGAATGGCATGCTAGCCATTGACCTAAGGACCTCCCACTGCACCCAAACTCCTGAGGACTCCACACATCACCATCACCATGCCAAGACCAAGCTTCCAACAACCGAACTGCTAAGGGTCTTGTTTAAACGTACCCAAGCCATAGGAAATGGGCTCTGGAGTAAGTGTTTGGGTTCTTAATACTTCTTATAAATTATGACATCCAAGGCTTATTATTTCACCTTTCCCTGCCTCACTTTCCTCATCTTTAAAATAAGAATATTAGTAAAAATTACTATGACTTTTTAAGAATGTTAAATAATATTCATAAAACACTTAGCATGGTAACATAGTAATCTTCTAATAAATGTTAGTTTATTTTTGTATTTATTATATTTGCATAGATGTTAGCTTATTTTTATATTTGTTATATTATATTTGCATAGATGTGTTAAATAAACTTGTAAATGCACGTTTAAAATCTCAAATAGTTAGTGAATCAATCCCTGTTTTAACAGTTATTGCAAACTATAAAGAATCAATTTAAAAACAAACTCTAAGAGAAGATTTACATCCTTTAATTAATGTTTTCAATTTCTCAGGTTGTCATATCATCAAAACTATACTTAGAGTTAAAATTAATATCTGCTTTATTAAATCTTTTGCGTTCCAATTTATTTTTGCTAACACATCTCTTGAAAAGTTCCAGTAAGGCTTACAAAGGTTATTATACCTATTTACTAGTTTTGAGGTAAAATGAAAAAGCAAGTCACATGGCAGGAACCTGGCTGTCCTAAAGCTCCATTTCACCTTCAGTATTAGAACTGCAAGTGCCACAAACACCCATAGAATAACATTGAGAAGTCACAAGGTTTAAATTCAGTGAATCAAGAATGTTTATGCATTTGCTGTTTTTTTGAGGGACTAGAGGGAGAAGGTCTCTGATGAGATCTCTGATAGAGTTGAGGAGACGCTACCCCAGAATATGGCTTCTTTACATTTGAGAAAACCCCAGAGGCAGGAAGATGACACACTTTCTGCCACACTGTCCCCTGAAGCAGGTCATAAAAGAATACTCTGGTCTTTTTCTGGAGTTGGTCATAATATGCCCTGAACCAGAGGAAAGGAATGACTCATGGACCTGGAGAAGAATCTGAACCTGCAAGGCTTACTATGCACCCTCCACCCTGTTGAGACCAAAGGATCAGACCCTTTTGTCCTCCAGTAACAGTACGCCACAGCTACCACTTCTTCTACACATAGCATAAAATTACATGAGTCACCTGTTTCTTGGACCTTGCATAAAACCTGCATTAAACAAATCTTAGCTTAAAGTGAGATAAGCCAATCCCAGAAAACCAAAGGCGAATGATTTCTCTGATAAGTGGATGATGATACATAATGCGGGGTGGAAGGGAGGAAAAAATGGAGGAAGGATGATAGAGGAAAAAGAGGGGTGGGGACAGGGTGGGGAGAAGGAAAAATAACAGAATGAGACAAACATCATTACCCTATGTACATGTATGATTATGCAAATGGTGTGACTCTACATGTACAACCAGAGAAACAATTGTACTCCACTCTTGTATGATGAATCAAATTAAATTAAGAATAAATAAATAAATAAATAAATAAACCTTAGCTTTTCTCTTATAAGCTGTCTTTTGTGATAGAGCCTAGCTATGAACCTGGCTGAGAGTGAGAAAAGAATTATCTTTCACTCTTTGCTGCCACATGCTGTTCTGAGCATTCTCATGCTTGTTAAAACACATATATGTATTTTTAAATGTCACTTTGAGATAGGTACAACAGGCTTTTGATTGAAGGTTATATCCAAAATGCTTATATAACTATAGAATTAAATTTTATGTGTCCAGAGTCTATGCCTGGGTCCCTTCAATAAACAAGAAATATTTATAAAGTACATATATAATAGGGTTATAGTGAATTATTAAAATGTATTTGACTTTTCAAAATATATAGTAATGACATACTCTAATTCTTCATGTTTCAAATTAAGAGATATGTTTAAAAAATTAAGTCAGTATAAATGCGTTTTATACTGCAAATGTATACATTTACAGTACACATTGTATACTGTAAAATATATTGTTGCAATATCAACTTTGCTACATACATTTTCTTTACATATAGTTTTCTTTTCAATTAAATCTATTGCAGCATGATTTATAAAAAGAGTTTTTCCCTCTTTTTATGAATTTTTTTATAAATTTTTATAAATTTTTTATAAATTTTATAAACTTTTTATAAATTTTGTTGTTTTATAATTGTTTCACATATACTTATTTCCACCTTCAATGCTGTACCCAAGTCCTTTCCTCGGAAACAAACACTCATCAGTTTCTTGAATGATGACATTTTATCAAATTCTATTTTTAGAATTTCAAAAAAGTGCTGCTATGTTGTTGAATTTCATAACCTATAATTTTTAAAATAAAGAAACATAGTAGAAGTTTTTCTTTATTTAAAGTTCATCTTATTAATTAGAAAGTTAGTGATGAAACATAAATTCACACAAATAATAACACTAAAGCAAAATAAGTGAGTAAATGTGACATCCTTCCTACATCCAAACTTAGTCCCTGTACATGTAACATTTTCAAGAGCCACCAAAATCCTTGAAATGATCTGTAAGACTGAAATATTTCTAGTGTTCTGTGTGATAATTCCTGTTATCTCTCTGAAATTAGCACCCATTTTACTCCCTGATGCTCAGGTGTCTTCTCTGTTCTAGCCACATGACCTCAAGTGTTTCAGGCACATAGAAATTCCTCCACAGACTTATCTGTGCCTACCCAGATTGTCCACATGACCAAGTATGTTGCTTCTTCAGAAATTTGCCGGAATGTAACTTTTTCAACAAGAAGGGCTTATCTTTATTTCCATACTACATCTTGCCTGTTTTTTAAATATGTAATACTCAAATCTCTTTTCCCTTTGCTCTGCTCCACTTCAGACTTACTGGCTTTATGACTTATTATTTGTTTTCTTTTACAGAACGTAAATTCCCCCCAAGGAAGGATCTTTGCCTGTATTGCTCACTGAATCTTAAGGTGCCAAGAACAATGCACAACACATACAAGGCAGATAATAAATGTTTGTTGAATGACATGACAAAGTAGCCAGCAATCAAGGAAACGTAAATCAAAACTTCAATGTGGTACCACTTCATACTTGTTAGCAAGGCTATGAAAACTAAAACGATAATAAGTGTTGAGAAAGATATGGAGAAATGGAATCCTTAAACACAAATAATGGGAATGCAGAATGGTGTGACCAATTGGGAAAGGAATCCAAGAATACCTCAAATAATCAAATATAGTGTCCACGTGACCCAGCAAGTCCAGTCTTATCTACATCCACTCAAAAGAAACTTTAAAAGTCCTTACTATAATTTGTATACAAATATTTATAGAATAATTTATAATTGCCAAGAAATTGAAACAACCCAAATGTTCAACCAACTAATGATTGAATACATATAATATGGTATCTGTGTACAATGGAAAATACTCAGTAATAAAAATAAATGAAGTACTGGTGCATGCTACAATATGAATAAAGCCCTAAAACATTATGTTAACTGAGAGAAGTCAATTCAGATATCGTATGATCCAGTATACAGTAAGTTTCAAGAGTAATCTAATCCACAGCAAAAGGAAATGGAGTTGATGGTTGTCTAAGAATAAAAAAATGGGAAATTGACAGCTAAAGAATACAGGACTGGTTTTTGGTATTATGAAAATATTATAAAATTATTATGACAATTGCATAACACTTTGATTATGCAAAAAGTCATTGTTGTATATATTAAGTGGTGAATTTCATAGCATATAAAGTATATTTCAATAAAGGAAGAGGAAATGAAGGAAGAGGAAAAGGGGACAGTGATAGCAACAAGATTTTATTTCAAACTTCAGAGTTAACCACTCTGGTTAACTAGTGCTATTAACCACTACACTATGCCATTTCTATGAAAAACATGCAAAACATGCAAAATACAGTCTTTGTTCTTAAATAATTAAAAACATAGGCTTCAGCATTAGAAGATAAGCCTTTTCTGATTCTTGACCTAAGTGTAGAAAACAGGCAGTCGTTTTGCAAACTAAAATCTTACATGATTCGCGTCAGATTATAGATTGAATTGCAATGTCTAGGTAATTCTAGGACAATTAAACAAGTTAAACTATACGACAATATGAAGCATGAAATTCAGACTTCAAAACTCTAGAGTAGCATTCCATTGTGTATATATACCACAGCGCCTGTAACCTTTCTTCTGTTGAAGGACATCAGATGGTCACTTCCACAGTCTAACTATTGTGAATTGAGCTGCTATAAACATTGATGTGGTTGCATCACTGTAGTATGCTGATTTTAAATCCTTTTGGTACAAACCAAGGAGTGGGATAACTGGGTTGAAAGGTGGGTCCAAGTTTTCTGAGGAATCTCCACACTGCTTTCCAGAGTGGCTGTACCAATTTGCAACTCCACCAGCAATGCAAAAGTGTGCCTTTTTCCCCACAGCCATGCCAACATCTATTATTGTGTTCTTGATAATAGTCATTCTAATCGGAGTAAGATGAAATCTTAGAGTTGTTTTAATTTGAATTTCCCTAATTACTAGAGATGTTGATCTCTTTTTCATGTATTTATTGATTCCCTCTATATCCTTTTCTGTAAAGTGTCTGTCCAGATCCTTGGAACCAACCTAGATGCCCTTCAACAGATGAACAGATAAAAAAGCTGTGGTATATATACAATGGAATACTACTCAGCCATAAAGAAGAATAATATGATGGCATTTGCAAATAAATGGATGGAATTGGAGATTATCATACTAAGTGAAATAAGCCAATCCTAAAAACACAAAGGCCGAATGTTTTCCCTGATAATTGGATGATGATATAGAATTGGCTTGGGGGGGTGGGGTGAGAGAAGAATGGAGGAACTTTAGATAAGGTAGAGGGAAATGAGAGGGGGAGGGAGTGGGGGTATGAAAAATGATGGAATGAGACAGACATCATTACCCTATGTACATGTATAATTAACAAGACTGGTATGAATGCACATCATGCACAACCATAGAAATGAAAATTTGTACACCATATGTATACAATGAATCAAAATGAAGTATATAAAAATTTAAAAAATAAAATGAAGAAAACAAAACTGAAAACAAAACCTCTATGATGCAGATGCTTGCTTTTCTCTCTCTCTTTTTTTTCCAAAAGAAAATTGCAAAGCCTCCAAAATGTTGAAGATAGGAGACTATAGATTAAAGGCATTTAAGAAACATATCAATTATTTGCATGCAGTACATGGGTCTTTTCTGGATCCTAATTCAAATGAAGACAAATGACAGGCTCATAAATATGGAATGTCCTAAGGAATCCATAAAAATATTACTAGAATATATAATTCAGCTTAGAGAATACAAAAATTTTTGTTTCTGCATATTAGCAACAAAAAGCTTAAAATAAAATAAAATAAAATAAAATGCAAATTATTGTATGAACAGAAGAATTTTAAGTACTTTGTGCAAAAACAGTATTAGATGAATCTGGTATATCATGGGGGACCCAAATCAAGAGCTTATGTTAAGAAAAAGATAGGTCATGCCATATCAAGAGGACACAGGAGGGCAATTGAGGAGACTCTCAGTGGTCATAAATGGGACAATTTGAGCAAGAAATAATAGCTATATATATATATATATATATATATATATATATATATATATACAACTAAATATATAAAATGAAAATATCCACTGACATGAATAACTGAATAAATAGACAAATAGGAAGAAATTGAGGGAAAGTTTTTCTTTAGACATTTCCGATTAATAAAAGTAGAAACAATTGATTGAAGTAGAAAATTTTTTTCGGCAAGAATCACAATACATAATTGTTTCAGGCATGAAACATGAAAAGAAATGCTAAAATCAGTGGCAAAAATATGATGAGGAATACAATACTTACATAGTATGAAAGAATTTTCCCACAAGAATGCTTAGAATTTCACAGTAATAAAACAGTAACGTAACTGTGGAATAAACTCTTTAACCCTGATCAAAGTTAACACAGCCATTAATGAGGCATATTAGCTATCATGCCCCTCCTGGTACCATACACTGACAAAAGCACAATGTCTCTACTACGGTTTCCCTTTCAACATTTATAGCCAGAATTTAATCACTAGAAAATATCAAATAAACCCAAACTGAATGGCATTCTATAAACCACTGGGTCAATACAAAGAAAGACTGGGGCACTACCTCAAATCAAAGGTGATTATGAACTCTGATAATATGTAATCCAGAATTGTGATCTGTTCCAGAAAAATAGACTTGATTGGGGCAACTGAAGAAAGTTGGAAAATATAATAGAATTGTATGGATATCAATGTCTACATTTTCATGATTGCATTAGTCACATAAGTATTAACATTTGAAGAAAGCTGGATGAGGGTAAACAGGAATTCTTTGTACTGTTTTGTAATTCTGAGAGCATTTGAAATTTAAAAAGCTAAAAATAATCATATGATAATAAACATAAAATACTTAAAATACCTTTAATAAAATATGTATAAGACCTCTATAATAAAAACTGACAAATATTATGAGAGCATTAAAGAAGGGCTAAAGAATTAATGATGCATCTACTGTATTTAACAATCACATTTTGCTATCAAGATATGACTTTCTCCAATTTATCTATAAACACAAGAAAATCTTAGCAGCAGTTTTTGTTGAAACTCTCAAATTAATTTTAGAATTTACATGAAAATGAAAAGAACATAGAAGAGCACACATATTATACTTCTTTAATTTTTTAGAGAAAATAGAGAGGGAAGAGGGAAAGAGAGTGAGAAAAGGGGAAGGTAGAAGGTGATGGTTTTAGTGGGGATTTTCCTTCTAAAGGAAGAACTAATACACAAACTATTTCAGAAAATAGAGGAGGATAAAACACATTTTAAATTATTTTACAAGACTAGAATGTCCCTAAAATATAAATATAACAAGGACATTATGAGAAAATACATCACAGATCAACATTTCTTATCTCTACAAATGAAAAGTATTCTAGACAATATATTAGCAATTCAAATATAACTTATATAATACAATAATACATGATGGTCAGTATGGTTTAATCTCAGGAATGCAAAGCTACTTAGCATTCAAAAAGCAATTAAAATCATTTACTACATTGATAAAATAAACCAGAAAAACTATATCATAATTGTAGTATCATCTTAATAAATGAAGAAAAATATTACTGTAACACAAAGAAAAAGCATTCAATACCTATTCATGATAAAAAGAAGCAGCAAAGGAGAGATAACAGAAAATTTTCTGAAGCTGATAAAGAATATCCATGGACTTCCTACAGGCTAACATTTACATATTTAGTGGCAAAGTACAAAGTTGTAATAAATGCATTCTACTGTCATGTACAACTAATTAGAACAAATAAAATTTAAAAAATTATTAAAAACAAAGTTCTGGGAAGAACCAAATTTAAATCTTTTTTCACCTCACAATAAGCAAACATTTCTCAGAAAAGTATAAAAAAAAATGACTACAGCCACATCAATGTTCACAGCTACTCAATTCACAATAGCTAGATTGTGGAACCAACCTAGATGCCCTTCAATAGATGAATGAATAAAGAAACTGTGGTATATATACACAATGGAATATTACTCAGCCATAAAGAATAATAAAATTATGGCATTTGCAGGTAAATGGATGGCACTGAAGATGATCATGCTGAGTGAGATTAGCCAATTCCAAAACACCAAAGGTTGAATGATTTCTCTGATAAGTGGATGATGATACTTAATGCGGGGTGGGAGGGAGGCAAGAATGGAAGAAGGATGTATTGCTTAGGGAAAAATGGGGGGTGGGATCGGGGAGGGGAGTAAGAATAACAACAGAATGGAACAGACATCATTACCCTATGTACTGTATGATTACGCAAATGGTGTGACTCTAACTGTGTACAACTAGAGAAACAACAACTGTACCCCATTTGAGTACAATGAATCAAAATAAATTAAAAAAATATGACCACAGGAGAAATTATTTTTAAATTCAAATTCCCTTCTATTACATCATTTTAAAAAGTGAAAAAGGAAGCCACAGACTGAGAGAAATTATGTATATTTATCAGTAAGAACACTTGGATGTAATTTACACTAAAAACTGTTAAGAATCATAAAATGATCATGGAAAAAATTAAACACCAATCAGCAAAAGCCATTAAGTCATTTCACAAAAATATACACATAGGGCCAATAAGTTCATGAAAAGTTGTTTAATACAGGGAAATGATAATAATGAGGTGCAATGTATGGCAGAATGTTGAATTTTGGAGAACTAGAACTCCCACACCCCAATGCTGAAAACGCATAATCACTGTGAAAAACTCTTCAGCTGTTACTTAAAAATGAAACATGCACCAATGCTATGCCCTAGACATTAAAAAGGTTAAAGCAAATGTTGTGGAGTCATGCAAATGTACTTGACCTTGATTCTAGTCGTGATTATATGACCCAACACTTCTTAAAAGTCACTTTTCAAAATTTAGTGAGTTTTTAGTTACTTTTTGCAACTCAATTAGACTGATTAATTTTTTTAAAAAAAGATGATTGTTTTGACTTGAGGTTTGATTAAAGAACTATTAATTTTTAAGATATAATAATAGTATCACAATGATCGAAATGAAAAACCAAAACCAAATCTTGTTTGTAATTCTACACTAATATGTTTACAAACATTATGTGTGAGATTTGGTTCAAAATCAATCAGAAACTGGAAGTTGGTGAGCTATTTAAGAAACAAAATTTAACATAAATTGAGAAGTTTTGAGGTTGCATGATTGACGCATGATAGTCATTATATTTTTCTCTCTACTTTGTAGCCTTTTGAGATTTTTTTAATTAAAAAAGTAAAGCAAAACAAATTTTAAATGTAAGTGAGGAACATTAATTGTTGTTGTATTTATTGCAATAACCACATGGTATAATATACATTTTTATTAGCAGCAAATAAGGTTCAGCGGTTAATGTCTTAAAGGTAAAATATCAAGTAGATTACAAAACCGACTTTAGAACCCAAAGTTTCCCATATCTAATCAATGACTCCCCAAAGGTTCTTTAAGTGCATGTGCATACACACACATAACCATAAGAAAACAGATGCAGAGTAATAGACTCCAAAGATAAATATAGAAGTGACAGGTGGAGTGGTTTTAGAGATTTTCAGTAGGGAAGGTGTATTAGTCAGCTTTTGTCACCTCTGTGGATTAAAGGACCCAACCAGAACAAGTGTGGAGGAGGAAAAGTTTATTTGAGGGCTCACAGTTTCAGAGGTCTTATTCCATAGAAGGCTGGCTGCATTCCTCAGAGCTGGAGGTGAGGCTGAACATCATGGCAGAAGAATGTGGCAGAGGGAATCAGCTCACATGATGATCAGGAAGCAGGAAAAAACTCCACTCTCCAGATACAGAATATATACCCCATAACCATGCTACCAATGAACCTCTTCCTCCAGCCACACCCTACCTGCCTCCAGTTACCACTCAGTTAATCCCATTAGGGATTAATCCATTTATTAGATTAAGGCTATATCCATCATTTATCTTCCAAACCTTCTTGATTGTCTCACATGTGAGCTTTTGGGGGACACCTCACATCCAAATCATAATAGAAGTTTTCTGTGAAATAAAACTTCCTATTTTATTCAGCTATTGCTCACAAAGCTCAAGTTATGCACATGATTTTTTTTCTTTCACTCATCATAATTATTTTTTTAACCAGGGATTAAACTCAGGAGCTCTTAACCATTGAGTTATATCCCCCACCCATTTTATTTCAAGACTGTCTCATTAAGTTGCTTAGGACCTTGATAAATTGCTGAGCCTGGACTTGCACTTGCAATACTCTTGTCTCAGCCTCCCAAGTTGCTGGGATTAGAGGTGTGTGCCAGCATGCCCAGCTCATCATAATATTTTTAAATAAATTTTCAACAAAGTACTACTTTAGAAAGCAAAACTAGTCTGAAAATCAAAGTTATCTGACAGTTCACAATTACACACTTCAATGATGGAAAACAGATTACTACCTTCTAATGTTGTAACCATGTTTCTGTGGACCTCTGTCACTCTATTGATTTAAACCTACAGAACAAGATGTTAGAAAACGAAAGGTTTTTTTATCCAAGAGATTTCACAAGAAAATCGATTCCTCATGCTGACATTTCACAGCACATTTCATCATATTTTAATATTGAGTAGTGCTTTTCTTATTGTATATAACTGGAATTAAGTTCAATACAAAATATGCAGAGGAGTATTAAAGTTGTTATGACCACTTGTCATTTGTGAACCCAGAGCAAATGTCTTTTAAATGATAAAGCACATGCATCTCCCATATTTTATCAAAGGGCACAGAAGAAGAGAGAAAAATGTATGGATTGAATTGGATAGACAGAGGCCTCTGGTCTTTTTTTCTGTTTCATTGTCTCTGTTTGGTTGCAGTAATAATTCTGACTCTTTGTCACTAATAAAGGCTTAAAATTTTGAGAGAGGGAGAGATGAACAGGATAACCAATACAGAGAAAGGTATTTTAGATGTATGAATAATTTACTAGTCAAATCGATGTAACATAGAGATAAGTCATTCTGCATTTATTGTAGGTGAATTTTATTCCAAGAATAAAAGATTTAAATATGTGATTGGACTTTGGAAATGGAGTTTTTATTAGATGAGTACCATGTCACATCGTAACATAAATTCTCCATTAGCACTTATGAATTAAGATTTCTTATTGAAGTGATGTTTAAAGAACTCCAAATTTTCTGTAACCTGGGAGCAAAGTAATAATTCTTCAGGTGTTTACTTCAATAATATATCCCATCTTTCTTGTCTACCATCATGGACTGCTAAGAGATTCCTTTTGGCTTGTATGAGGTTTTCTATTAGAATTTCAAACCATTTCAATCAAATAAATAATATAAATGCTATTTTCAAGTGGCATAAGAATTTTCAGCACACATTTATCATGCTCATTTTTAATATTGCTGTGTATAAATTCAAAAAGGAAATACTAAAAATATGAATACTTATGTAGTGAATAAAATTTTGGAATTCATGCTAGAAGAGAAAGCATGATTGATCTCTGCTTGATATTCACTACTAAGAGATCCTCTAACTTCCAAAATACTTAATTTCTTCAGCATGAAAATTGAGATACTTCTATTCCAGTCACCAATGACTTTTCCTCAATTAAACAACAAAGTTTTGAAGATGGAAGTAGTATTGCATCCAGAATCACAGGCGTTTCTTGTCATGTATATAGTTTGATTAAAAAGAAAAAAAAAAGCCTCAAATAGAGTCTGAGAAGCCCCCTTTGCTCTACAAGTTTTTAAAATGGAAACTGGGCCACAGCAAAGGAGAGATTGAAGTCAGTTTTTCAGCTAAAATATAGGCAGTCATAGTGAATGTTTCTGAAATCCTACTATCCTGAAAGACCTGGCCATGTATTTTTTTTTTTTTGAATTCTCTTTTAGAAGCAGTAATATAATTTATCTGCAATAAGAGAAGTTAGTATTCCTCTAGGATTTTGTATTTCACTTTTCATAGGAAAAACTGAGGCACAGATGGGAAAATAGTTGTTAGATTTGTTTTGCTTTCATCCAAAGTTCTAAGTGAGTAAAAAGTAGCAAGAAGAATATGACAAATGTAACTCAACTTACCTCAAATTGTTTCTTAGTACATACTATATACATATGTATTCTTATTTTACACACACACACATATATATATATATATATACACACACACACAAAGGTGATCTTTTATATGCAAATTTAAATAATATAATTAATATATCTATTATAAAGAAATTGTGTTTTATCTTTACTGTGAATTGAAAAATTGAGGCCTATGCTTTGTCCCACACCATGTATTAATCCAGGCAATAATAAAATACTTGAAAATGTGGATTTAAGACTCCTGTGCTTTCTATTCTTACTAAAGCAGTAAATTACTTTACATTTAGAAATCACGTATATTTTTCACCCACAATCTCAAGGAAAAAAAAATGAAATAGTAATTTATCACATATCCTGCTAAATAAGAAAATTTTACTTATTTATACTTTTTGTTTTAATTATACTAGCACATTTACTTATAGAGGAATTATATTTTCACATGAAATTATACATACTAAAATTCTACTAAATAAGGAAACTTTGAGCTAAAATGAATGACTGATCTTGATGCATTCACTAAAAGAATTAGTTCTCAGTATTTATGACCAAACAGACTATAGAATATTTTATATGGGATTTAAGATTTAAGATTGAATCCCTTGAGATACAAGAACAACAACTGATCATTTAAAATTTGTAAATTAAAAAAATTATTTTTCGGTAAGAATTGTTTAAATGTCTAAATAGAAATGATAGGAATCATTGAATTTTTCTGCTATTTTAGGCTGACTGTTTTTGGATTTGATGAAGGTCAGTTCATAGAAGAACAGGTAGAAAACTAGAGCTCAGTTCTCTAATCCCTGAAAAGTTATCTTTAAGAAAACAAAAGAGAGCAGAATCTACATGAAACCACTACATCAGCTATATGCACGTTAGCGTGTTTCTATAATGCTCTTTTAATAATCAGCTTTTGCTATTGAAATGATTACCCAATTCACTTGTTCTCATGCCTATGATTTTTCAAGCAGGCATTTTAACCCAGGAGCTTTTGGGCTAACAAATTCTCACACTTGGAAGTATTTTGCCCAAGGACAGATTAGAGTAAAAATAATTAATTAAGCTGCACGTTTTAAATAGCTTTACCACTAATGCCTCCTATGGCCTATAAATGCAATCTTTTATAATAGAAAAAAGATAAATGTAGGGATAAAGGGAATGGTTTCCATTTTTGCAGTTGATTTAAAATTCAATGCTTTACTCTTTCTACATGTTAATACGAGTTCATCTACATTTCAAACCCAGACACTTCACATCTACTTTCCTATAATTGATTTAATTAAGGATTTAAAAAAAATACATAACATTCAAATATTCCACAAAATGCTCTCTTCTCCTCCAATTTAATATTGCCACAAACCACAATTTCTTTATTTTAGTGTCATTTCCCATTCATTTAAAGCTATTGAATGAAATTCACTTGAAAGATAAATGTTTGGAGATGCACTGTATGAAAAGGCAACGGTATCCTCGGAGTATTTTTGTACTTTAGTTAGTTATTTATACCTTATTTGGCTATTTGCATGTGCTAGCAGTGGTTTTTTGACCACTCCATGCGATATGACACAAAAGGTATGAACACCTGCACAAAGTTTCATTTTTCGTTTGCTCAAGGAAAAAAAGTCCCCCTAACTTAGTAATGAGAGGGTGCCAATGGATTATGAATAACTTTTGTGTAAATGAAGGCAATATAATCAACTAGCTTGTACCAGGCAGGTATTATGTTTTTCCACAAGGATTCATTTTAGTTAATTTAAGTTGAATCATTAAGCATTACAATTTGACAGATGCCAGAAAGCTGACAAAAAATAAGCAGTTACAATTGTTCAAGTACATGCTCAGAACTATGCAGTATATAAATCAATTCCTGGCATTCCTTTAGTCATGTTAGATAATGAAGCACTCTCCCTATAACTGAATTTGGAAAACTAACTGGTGACTTAATATCACCTAAATGTTAATGTCGATTCTAAGTTATGTTAAAAACGTCATTACATGAGCAATATTTCTCAAGGAATACATTTTAAGGCATTAGACACAATGTACAATAAAATAGGGAACATTCAGCATTAATGAAAATGATATGGTGGCAGCTTGCCCTTGTACATAAATAAAAAACAAGCTTCTCCTGGCAAATTATTATACAGTTACACTTTCTAATTTAATCTTCAACTTTTCACTCTAACCCTGACATTTACCTGTAATGAACAAGTCACATTTTGACCCTGGGGGTACTTTCATAAATGCACATTACTGATTCTGTGATGAACTGAAAAAGGCTATAAGTGCATAGATTCTGAGGAGCTTGTATTTTTCAAAAGGGGGGATTGAGGTGGTCTACAACCGTGAGTAAATGAGGAATACCTAAAATGAGAAAAATTTCCCTGGATACTCTCTAAGAGCTCTTCAGCTTTATTATTCAAATCAAATCCTAACTTATTATAGACAGAATCGGGGCTTTATGCTGTCTTCTTAATTTTTCACACATAAGCACTCCAAATATTTTAATCTTGGTAAATAAATTCATGTACACATGTAATATGCTGTATTTTTATTTGTGAAATGTATGCTTCCAGGATATTTAAATGTATTTATGTTAACTGTGCCATTATTTCCCATGTTCAAGTACACCTTACTTTCAACTTTATTTATTTCAATATTGGTTGCTTTCAATATTCTGTGTGAATGTCAGGAACAAAGAAAGGAAACAGTAAAGGAATAAGGTTGTAGCCCAGGAACAAGTTTAAAAAATATCAAAGAGCAGGTTCAGCAAAGCAGGAAGGGGACATTAGGGAAAGCATCACAAGAATAAATCAGGCTTGATCTTGGTACTCTTGATCTTTGAAATGCAGTCCCTGTGCTAAACCAACAGTATGTGTAAACTTTAGATGAGTCTTGCACTTCTGATTCTGAAAATGACCAAGGGAAATACTTGCATCATATTACAATCTGTGATTTAAAAGCCACTGGTTTATGTTTCTGGTCACTTGAAACATGTTACTAGTTCCGTATCAGATACCTGGGTCAGGTCACAACTCCAAACTCTAAACTTTGCTCCTTGAAATATTTTCACAATAATTTTTATAGTCAATGCATTGACTTTCAGTCTTTCTTTCCTATTTCCTTTAGGAAAATCTTTGTGTTTGTTTGAAGATATGAATCAGAGAAAGAAAATAAAGAAAACAGTGAACATAATTGTTAGTAATGCAAGTTGACCCAAAAATGTCATCAGGAAAAAAAGTGTACATTTTTCAGACAGTGGTTACATGGAATTGGATGTGTTGGATTCCCCCAATTCAGTAATGCCACCAAAGGATATGAGATATCAGTCATCAGTCGTTCCTGAAGCTGGATAGTCCAAATGATATTTCTCATTGTTTATATTCTAAGATCAGCTTCTAAGATCATCCATTCTCCACTAAACAAATCTCTCCTCCTCCCTGTCCTAAAGTTTACCAAGGAAGTTATTAGATACTCAAACCACACGATTCCTAATTATCGTTTGGGGGTTTGTTTATTATAACATCATTACCTTAAAAGTGGCATATGCCTAGGGGGACTGTAATGGTTCATTTGACTTGTCAACTTGATTGAATTAAGAGATGCCTATGATTAAGAGACTTCTGGGTGTGTTAATAAGGTCGTATCTAGGAATAAATGGAACATGGGATAGTGAACTGAGGTTGAGAGCCTCCCTAAGTTTGGGAGGCACTGCTCAATAGGATGGAATAAAAGTTGGAAGAACAAGGAAAGTGATATAGATGCAAGCTTGGCTCTTCTTGAACAAGTTCTTGATTGCTGCCTCAGTCATCTGAGGACATCAGACTCTCACTCTTCCAAAGTGGACTCTGCCAGTAATTCTCCAGGTAGTTTAGAGGTTTGGTCTCAGACTAGGGTAGCACTGTTGATCTTTCGTGTTCTGGGGCTTCTGCATTGTGGACTGGGCAGCGCTGTTTCTTCCAGCTCTCCAGGTGCAGAAAGCCACTGTGGACTATGGACTATCCAGCTTCTGATTTTGTAAGCCAATCTAATAAATACCCTTCTATAATCATACTTCCTGTTGATTCTGTTCCTCTATAGAACCCTGACTAAAACAGGGACCAATAGTGTTTTATAAGAGTAAGTTTAGATAGACCTTCATAATGATGATTGGACTTTAATTGCATTATTTATTTACTCCATTATTTTACTTCCAAAAATAAACATATTGAACCTTCTATCACCATTTTTTAAGGAATCTGTTAGTTCTAGTTTTATTTTTTTGCTTCTTCCAGTCCACATGTTCTCCTAATTTGTTTTTGTTTCAATGCAAGAAGTTTCAGTTTTGAATAATATGCCAGAGCAACTAGTATTGTATGGACAAAAGATGTCACATACCAATAAAAGCATTGTCACACAAGTCCAATTCATGTTCAAGTAAACAGTCTATTTTACAGGAAGAAACAGAGATCTAATGAGAAATTAACTTTGAAAGTTGAACATAGTATAGCATTCTAAGAAATACAATACTTCTCTCATGTATGCATCTTTCTAATCAGTTTGAACTGGTTTGCATTTTGAGTACCATCTATCAAAGTAATAAGCCCAGTTATGTCACACTTTTATAACATTCTGTAATGCTATACTTTTTTATTTGGATTATAAAATCTTATCCTCTGAAAACTTCAAAATTTGATGACTATTTGATTCATTCATTTTCTTATTTTTAAGATTTTGATTCAAATAGTTTCTTAGCCTCCAAATTTTAGTCTTATTTATTAGAAAGAAGATAAATTGAATAAAATTATTGCAATTTTTATGATCTTAACAGAAAAATAATGTGATTATTTTATGAAGAATTTTAGCCTCCTACAATCACACTTAAAAAATAAATAGTTAATAATTTAATCCTAACAAATTATCACTTAAAATTTATAGTTAAAAAAGGAGAGTATTCCAGCCTAAATGTTCACAATGAGTATTTTTAAACTCTTATTTGGTCTGTAAAAATTACTGGTAGAAATATAATTTTTGTCAGGAAAAAAATGAGTAAGTTTTAGGAATCAAAGTATAATAGAAGAAAACACAAGTTGGCAGATTCTAATTATGTGATTTAGATTATTCTTTTTTCCAAAGAGACCCAGTCTATCAAAGTTAAGATCCTTCCATTTTTTTTCATATTCATTCATATCTACAAAGACATAGCTCCTTACCTGGGGGAAGATGGGTTTAAATTCTAAATAAACTAATATTTTGTGCTGATCAGTCAACACAATCCCTTTCAAGGTTCTACGCAGTAATGATGAAGAAATGAGTACTAAATAAAAAACTGCTAAACTTTCTTATTGCTCTCCTTTTTCTCTCCCCATCTAGCTACCATGGCCTGCTGATCATTAGTTGTGGTCTCTTTTCAAGGTTTATCCATTCACACTCCAATGCCTTTCCACCCAACAGCCACCTGCTAGCTGTCTCTTTTCCTGCACCTATATACTTCAGTCTCCCTATTAGTGAATCTTCCTGGCTACTCTCTGGAAATACCAATCCACTTTTCCTCAAATCTTTCTTTTTCTAAGCACTTATCACTATCTATCTGATCATATTTTTACTTAATCATGTTGGTTAATGTCTCTCTTTGCCCTGAAATATAATCTCCCATAAAGGAGGGACCTTGGTTCATCTTACCACTGCTCTGCTTTGGTGAGAAAAGGGGGATAAAAGGGAGGAAGTTTGGTGGAATCAAAGTCACAAAGAAGTAAGGAAAGAGGGAGAAAAGGAGAAGGAGAAGAGAAATACAAAATTCTAGAATTGGTAAGAAAATTGCATCGTATGATGCTGTGAGAAAACTTTTTTTTTTGATTTCCTATTATTCTTGAAGAAAGCTCTAGTCTCATAAGGCACAGGAATATAATATAAAAAGATAGGTAATATTTAGTTTACATTATCAGACATGACACTATACTGTTCATGTGTCATGAAAATTAAATTAGTAGAATACTTCTCTGATCCAAAAGATCAATACAACCTGTTTTCCCATGAAGGCCAAATGGTACTTACCTAGGTCCCATTAAGCCCCAAGGTACAAGAACTACTGGAGCACTATCTCAAACTGTCAAAAAGGATAAATTACTAAATTTGGATGTATCTCTAGACTTTAAGAGCTGATGGATGCCTAGAATTTATTTGGCCTTTGGAAACACATATTTATATTTCAAAATGTTATGATTTTGATCCAGAATCCTTCTATCCAGTCTCAAAGTATTAAAGGATTTTATTTTTATTTCTCTTTTGTTATTTTTTAAAATATGTTTTAGATGTTGATAGACCTTTATTTTATTCATTTATTTATATGTGGTGCTGAGAATCGAACCCAGTGCCTCACACGTCAGGCAAGTGCTCTACGACTGAGCCACAATCCCAGCCCTCTCTTTTGTTTTTTTGGGATGGAAAGGAATAGGTATCTCTTTTCTATACATAAATAAAAAAAAAAATCAATTGCTCTTCTTTCTTGTCTTTAGGATGCAGTCTTGCCACCTATTTTGAAATATTCCATTAGCTTCCAGGTTTAAATATTCCATTCACTTTAGGTTTAAAGGAGGAAAACTATGACTTTTTACTTTGGCTGTTGATCTGGTTGTATCAATAAAAACTTTGTTCTTTGACTCAGGTTCTTGCCTTTCTGCAATATTTGTATAGATAGAGAACATAACCCAGCAAGTGGGGTAACTATTCAGATCCTTCACAGATCTTGAAAAAACCAAGTCTAGGAATATTAAACATTGATGAAGAAGAAAGAAATCCTTGTCATCAAATAATATCATGAATTACGCACTGCTTCCCAGATAGACATAAAAGAAAGAATAGATGACCATATACATTATTTTGAATCCTTGTGCTTCCAACAACAGAAAAGCTCCAAGGAGGAATGATGGAGCACAGTTGTGACATAAAAGAAAAAGAGATGATTTATACCTTAGCATAAATTCTAAGTTCAAAAAAATAATTGGACTCATGGTAGAATAAATGTTTTCCTTTTTAAAGTTGGGTATAACAACCTATTAGGTAATTACTTTGATTTTAAATGTCTGTAATTCCAATTCCCATGATAGCTCATAATAGCTCAGAGAAAGAATAAGGAAATGCAGATGAAGTCTGTCAAGTCTGTCATTATGCATTTATACAGTCAAAAAAAAAATGAAAAAGAAAATCTACAGTCTTAATTCCAGAAACCTAATTCATATGAGTTAATGTTTTTTATTTTAAACTTTTTTAAACAGCCCTTTGGGAGGGACCAAAAGCAAAGAAGAGCTTTGGGACTTCTCAATTTAAAAGCTATTATTTCAGCAGTCTAAGGGGAGGGCTCTTCTAGCAGTATCCTCCTGTATTTGTCAATTTGTTTTCTTTCTTACTTTTCAAACGGAACACTTGAAAATGAGGAAAGAGAAATAAAATATCCTGCAGCCCAGCTGTCTGTGGGACACATGTTTATGTCAGTCATCACGCTCATGATCTATTGCAGTAATAAATCAAAAGAACCACACTAGTTGTGTAATTTATTACAGCAGTATATCAGCAGGGTGAGTCCTCCAGGAGAGTGAGTTACAGACATGAACCTTCCATTGTTGTTTTTATTTACTTATTCTGTTTAAATTTGATATAAGAAGACAGAGTGGGAGGACCTGAAGTCAGAATTAGAAACTCCTTTTGCATAATTGTCAAAATGGCTTCAGACATTTAAATTAAAGGTCACATTAATAAAGTTCTAAATGTTTCTTTACTATCACTGTATTGTATGTTTTAATTAAATTAAAACATACAAAAATTCTTAAATATTATTCCTTAAATGTTTATTATGATGATTCATTTGTTCATTTCAGCATATTCTGTTTACATCTTCATATTCCCCTGTATTAATAGTAATGGACTTAAACTATACAAATATGAAGGAGATGTTTTATTTCTTAATTGGTGATTTTCCTATTTTATTATATAAACAAATTGAGAGTTCTAAGTGTACATAAGGTCTTTCTTGAATAAATCATTAATGTTTTAAGTGTGAAATTTCAAGACTTTTTTATCACTATTTGAACAAGCCAACTATTTTCTTATGATCCATTCTTCTATAACAATTATTGATAATTAACTCTTTCTTCCTTTCATCAGTAAATATTTATTGAAATAGATAAAACTTAGCCTCATTGATTAAAGGTCTCATTACAAAACCAGGTTTATCTGATAACATAAGAAATTTCATGTCAAATCTTCATACCATCAATTTGATACCAGAAACCAAAAATTTCAATTTACTTCAAATAACTCATCACCATATAATGTTTGAGGACTGATCCACTACTTACAGTATATATTACACACAAACTTAGACATTACACACATATATATGCAGGTTATACTACCCTTGCTAGTAAAGACTTGGAAACTTCTCAGGAATATATAATACCTGGCTCCAAACTGAGTAAGAATCTACATTTTATAAGATAAACCAGTTTTTCATTTGCACATTAAAATTTGAGAAGTAACACATTCTCCCCATCTTACAGGGTCCATCTTGAGGACTAAGAACAAAACAAGCAGATTTAAAACACACTAAAAGTGCTATCACATTCCTAATAACAAAGCTGTTTGGTAAAAAGGTAACCCACACAGAAGAGTATCCTTGTTCTGAAAGATCAGAGATATGTAACATGTTACAGATGAAAGAACTTGGACCTCTCTGTCCTATGAATTTCATTTGATTTCCAAATCTATCACTCAATATCTAGGAAACCTCAAGTAAGCACCTCTGATTCACCAGTAAAATTGAGGTAAAAATAATAGCTTCTTTGGTGATAATAATGTCAAACTCAGACCAAAATGATTAGGCACCCAATAAATGGCAGCTATTATTTTAAAACCTTTACTGAAGTGTATAGAATTCACAAGGAGTATTGTTATAACAAACATCTGTAAATGGAGGAACAGAATAGTCAGTGTGGCACTGTCCCTGGTGCTGAACAAGCAGTCTCTGTCAAAAAGCAATATTGCCTAACCTTTAATCTCTGAGACTGTTATATTAGACCCTGCTTACATAATACTGCAAACCTTTTCAATTACATCTGGATCCAGAATTCAGGGCCAACTCTTGCCATTGATGTACTGTCCTACATTGTGTGGGAACAGTTCCTCTTCTGTATGCCTAGATATGCTTGGAGCTTCTTAACTCTCCCCCTACCACCAAAGCACAAGATTCTGGCAGGACTTGCTTGGCATCCACCACTTAACAACCTAGAAATATACAGGAAATTAATGGTCTATAGGTGGAATCTTTGACTAAGCAAAGAGAGTCAGCAGAAAATTTGTTTCCTTTCCCTGACATTACCTCCCCATGGAATGTCCTAAGGTGAAATATTTAATATATCCTCCATGAAGATGGTCTTAGAAGGTGAAGTGACACATTGCACTTACCAAGATGTACACAGATCTATAGAACAGCTCCTCATGTGTGCCCTACCCCCTTCTCAACTCATCCCAATTTTATTCATGACTGCGTCCTTAGGTTGAACACAAAATATCCAAGGAGAACATAACATAAGCTCCTGCCTCAGGCTCTGTTTTGTTTTGAGTATTTTGTGTGTTTGTTTTGCTTTTTTCTTTTGTGTTTAACAAATCTGAATTGAGATACATATCTTAACATTTCCCGCCTACCTAAACATAGTTTCTACTGTCATTCATTTTGAATTGTTCTTTAAATTGACTCATTGTCATAAGAGGATATTATCAGTTACAAGAAACAGTATAGCATTCTAAAAATATTTACAATGAAACTAGAAAAAATGCTATCAAATTAAAATTACTCTTTTCCACCAAATGTTCTTCTGAGTTCTTTCTTTTTCTGTTTCACTTTCTCTCCTTTTTTTCTCTCCCAGCACTGACTTAGTAAGCAAGCATCACATGCATTTTGTGTGTGTGTGTGTATATATATGTATATATATATGTATATATATATATATATATATCTGCAATACCAAGTTTCTTTTTCATTCAGAAGATTGAAAGTATATTAAGAATGATTTTATATTGTATCATTAACTAAAATGTGATGATATTTATGTGTGCTTCTTAAAACCCATAAACTGTGTCACATATGTTGGTCGAAATGTGCTGGGTACAATGGAATGCCAAGATAATGAAGATTCTCATGAAAACTCTTCCAGAAATTCTGAATCAGGTGAGCAAACATGATGGTGGCACGTGTGTTTTTAGTCTATCTTGTTTAAGTATTCCCAAATTGCATTTTTAAAAACTGACACTCTCATTTAATACATATTTGATTGCACCCTGAGTAAATTGTCCTTTTTGTCAACAGTAACCTATTATGATGAATACCAGGTTTGACTATGCGTAAAATCAGCAGGGGAGCTTTAAAATATGACATCATGGCTCTTTGAGGGATTCTGATTTAATTTTTTTGGGGGGACTCAGGAATCATGACTACATAAAGCTCCCCAGAAGATGCTAATTTATATTTCATGTTAAGAAACTGTTCTGCCTCTTCTGATACATCATTGACAAATTAAGACAAGTATGCTCTTCTATTTTGGGACAAAGTAGCATAATACTGCAGCCAATTTCCAAAAGTTCATGTTTCAAAAAATCAACCTCCAAGATGAAAATACTATGAGGTCAGCCATTTAGGAAGTAGGATTAGGGCCCTGCAAAAGGGTTTGAAGACATGAATTCACTGCTCATCTGCTATAAGACATAGTGTTCGCCGCATTTGCCATGTGAAGGTGTTGTCAGCTGCCCTCACAACACACTGAATCTCTGGATCTTGGACTTCCCATCCTCCAGAATTACAAGAAATTAGCTTATATATTTTTATAAATCATTTTATACCAGATATTTTGTTAGAGCAAAACAAAAAACTATGACACAGGGACATTTATTTGTCATTCAACTAATAAGCCTTTCAATGTCCCGACTTTTCAGCAGCCCTAGAGGCAGATGGGCCAGCAATTTGATGAGCTTCAGCTTTTCTCCAATGCCAATAGAACAAGTTGAGGTTATGACCCTCTTTACCTACTATCATTCTTCAATCCTGGGAATAAACTCCTGGATATTTTAGTCCTTAATGATTGGAGTTATCATATTAATAGGATAATTTACTGATTATTCAAATTTGCAATTGCTACATCAATGGTAATAGAATTATGTTTGAACCTTGTTGGAAGTATTAGCTTACTATTCTGCACTTCCATGTTTTTAGCAGTTCCTCCTTTAATAGTTAATATTTAACTCTTTATTTTACTTCTAAGATATTATTTCTTGACCTTTCAAATTATGCAATAACTCACATATTGTATAAACTTCATTTAGTTTTAAATATTAGCTCATTTTTTAGTATATTTTATATATTTTATGTGTTGATGCTCAAACCATATTTCTTTTGGTGATTTATTTATTAGTATGAGCTAGTAGAAATAATTTGGTATTTTGAATTTCATTAATTTTTATTGTATTCTCAAATCTTATGTTCTAAATAAAATATCTTTTTACCTTTTAAATCTAAGATCTAGAGAAAACATTTATTTTTCATGATTAACAGTTTTTTTTTTCCTTTCTACCAAATCAAAGTACTCTACAATTTAATAGGTTGTCCTTAAAGCCTTGACTGCTAGGAAGTTCATGAATAAATTTCTGCTTGCATTATTTACTGGCCATCATATTGTACCTGAATTTTTTTATAAATTACTTTAAATCATTTTCAAAAATGGTTGAAATAATAGCTAATTAATTTAATCCATTCACTAGAATTTTAAAGTCAAACACAGAAACATATTGCTCCAAGCTTAATCAAACTCATGGAGGTAATCCTGTGTGTAAAACTAACATAAAATATATTAAAATCAACCTGAGAACAATACAAAAGTTAATTAGAAATTCAGAAGAGAGAAAAATGCATGAATTTCTTAAATTCAAATATGAATTTTAGTCTCTCACTTTACTCCTTAATTGCTGGTTTATTTCACAAAAGAAAATACTTTAAAACTCATCTGTGTGTCATCTTTCTGTTTATTTGCAAATAAAATTAATATGGAGCCTCTTAAATAAAATCATTTAATTAAAAATAATAGGGAAGAAATGTGTACTTGTGTGCATACACATGTATATTTCTAAGTGTGTGCATATATATATATGTATATATGTATATATATACATATATATATATATATATGCCCCTGCAAAATGACAATTCTTTTCTCTCTGTTATTTTCATCTTTGTTTATGTATTTCCACAATGAAGCATTTAGGACAGGTGGCTACTGGTCTTTTGAAAATTCCATCTCATGCCTAACAAATTGAATGCTTCCAAGAAATATTGTATCAATTCATCAGTATCAGCATCTCATGTTGAATGGACACCAGTTATTTTCTGGGTGAATAAACTAGTTACCCTGGATACTGACTGTTATTCTTGTTCAGAAATACATCTCTTTTAAGAGAGTCCAGTTTCAGTAATACTTTAATTTGCAAGACCAACCAAGCTGAACCATCACTGAAATGTATGTGGATTTAAATCAAAGGGATTTTGTTGTAAATAAACACCATTAGCCCTATTGCAATACCATTCTTATCATACCAAATAGTAATATCAGTGGTACAGACTTCAGAAAATTATTGTGGATGGTGGAGGCTTTTGAAATAGCCAAGATTTGATTTTTTTTCTTATTTAAAACCTTTTTTTCCATTCAGGGAAAGGCTTTTCTGTATTTTCAATCTTAGTTTATCATTCATTTACTCACTGCTTCACTAAATATTTGCTGAATATATCAGTGAACCAGACTTTGGAATACATAATTTTGAATATACAAAGATGAAAAATAAATTTTCTTTTCTCAGATGCTAGTAATGCTAGAAAAGAGGTAATGAAGCAAAAAATAATTTATTCTAACTGGAATTCATATTCATAAAAATGTGTCTGTGTACCTGAATATAGTTGCAATACTTTAAATTTGGTTTATTTCATAATTTTCATAATTCAAATGGTGATTTAGGAGAATTAGCATTTGCTAACTATTTTCAGATACCAGGTTGTACATGATAGTTATTTTTAACCCCTCAAAATACATCCAGGAGGCACAAATGATTTAGTCATATTTTATAGAAACAAAATGTAGAAAGATTTGATGTTCTGGGTTTACTAAACAAAAGGTTATGAATCCAAGTTTTAAATCCATGTGTATTTCCATAATCTAAACTAATTTCTGCCTAATCAGACTGATTCCTGAAAAGGTGCATATTCTATTTTACCACAAAGACAGTTTCCATGACCAAAAAAAAAAATTTTGGCATCATCTTATTATTCATATTAATGAAAAAAAGCTATATCCATTGCTGATCTAGTTAAGTTCCACATAACCAATGACAGAGTAATAAGGATTAGACTTGAAGATAATCTTAAGCCTAGTGCAAAATTTTGAATTTGAGATTGAAAAAGATTAAATAATTTGCACATAATATCAAAGAACTTTAGAAGCAGAGTCAGAAATTTAATACAATGTAATATAATATCCATTTCAGTTTTCTCTTCATTATTTTCATTATTAATCTCACTCTGTCACCTACATTTGACAAAGTTATATATTCATGTGAAATTTATTGTTCCCTGAGGTCACATCCATTTATTACAGTTACAGACAATATAATTTAGTCATCACAACACACCATCTTTATTTCTTTTAGGTAGAAGACCTTTGTGTCATGTCTTTGAGTTCTAATAAATCATGCCACATCATATGTTCTTTCATGAGTTTTGTCCCAACTTAAATCTATTGACAATACATTGACACTGTGCTTTAGATATTTATAGAACATAATCAGTGTATATTTCAAAGGTACTTTATAAAATAATACATAGCAGACACTTCCTTTTTTTGCTGAGTTTTTAGCAATGTGTAAGCACACGGACTTTTGCTCTTGGAAATATGGAGTAGACAGACTCTTAATGATAGTTTTTCTAAAGCACTGGTAAAAAATCTTGGCAATTTTATTTATAAAACAAACCTAAGACTGAAAGATAGGGAGAAGAAGTAGGCAAAATGGTGAGGAATTGTGGGAACAAGAAATGACATGGTTTTAACTCAATGTCATCTATATCAGACTTGAAACATACTAAAATGGCACCTGAGAAATGTCATCATGCACAGATATAAAAACCCTGCTTATTCTAGTTGAAGAATAGGAAATGGATGAGCAAGACAGAATATTTTTAAACAATAATTAATCTATTCCAGCCAAGTACCATGACAAATAAAATAAAATAAAATGTCTCACACACACACCTACCTACACAAGAAAGGACCAAATAGAGTGTCTATACTTCTACTCACAGCTAGCAGTATTAAAGTTCCTCCTTCTTTCCTGCTGTATTGACTTTAGAAGAAGGCCAGTTAGAAGAAGGCCATTATCATCCAACTGAGTGGCAGTGTGAAGGGAGACCAGTGACTATCCTGAAATTTCATTCCCCATTCAGAAGTACAGAGGGTCCGAACCTTAGCTCAGATGTCAGATGCGACCTGGACTTCTACCTCCACTTGTCAACGATAACACCCCCACCTTGCCCTGCCATAGTGATGTCAAAGAAAGCTCATTAAAACAGATTTAAAAATGAAAACTGGAATATTATGCAATAAAGAAACTATGTTTAATTTCATGTATCGTCATCCATGATACCAAGAACCAAGAAGATTTCAAAGAGAATAAAAAAACTACAACCAATAAATGCCAAAAGGAAGATGACAGGGTTGCTCAAATTGTCTGACAAAAGGTGAACATGGCCCATTTATTGATTAGGTTGTTTGTATTTTCGGTGTAAAGTTTTGTAAGTTCTTTATAAATTTTGGAGATTAGGGCTATATGTGAAGTGTGTGTGGAAAAGATTTTCTCCCACTCTGTAGGCTCTCTTTTCACATTATTGATTGTATATTTTGCTGAGAAAAAGATTTTTAGTTTGAATCTATCCCATTTATTCATTCTTGCCTTGATTTCTTGTGCTTTGGGAGTTTTGTTAAGGAAGTCTGACCCTAAACCAACATGATGAATACTTGGGCCTACTTTGCCTTCTATTTGGTTCAGGGTCTCTGGTCTAATTCCTAAGTACTTGATCCATTTTGAGTTGAGTTTTGTGTGGAGTGAGAGATAGAGGTTTAATCTCATTTTACTACATATGGATTTCTAGTTTTTCTAGCACTGTTTGTTGAACAGGCTATCTTTTCTCCATTGTATGTTTTTGGCTCCTTTGTCTAGTATGTGGTAACTGTATTTTTGTGAGTTTGTCTCTGTGTCTTCTACTTTGTACCGTTGGTCTGCCTGTTTTGGTGCCCATACCATGCCATTTTTGTCACTATTGCTCTGTAGTATCGTTTAAGGTCTGGTATTGTGATACCTCCTGTTTCACTCCTTCTGCTCAGGATTGTTTTGGATATTTGAGGTCTCTTATTCTTCCAGATGAAGTTCATGATTACTTTCTCTATTTCTATGAGGAATATCATTGGAATTTTGACTGGAATTGTATTGAATCTGTATAGTGCTTTTTGTAAAATGGTCACTCTGACAATATTAATTCTGCATATCCAAGAACACGGAGATCTTTCCATCTTCTAAGGTTTTCTTCAATTTCTTTCTCTGGTGTTCTGGATGTCTTTTCATTCTGGATGTCTTTCACCTCTTTTGTTAGATTGATTCCCAAGTATTTTATTTTTTTTTTTTTTGAGGCTATTGTGAATGGAGTAATTTTCCTAATTTCTCTTTCAGAGAATTCATCACTTATAAATAGAAATGCAATGTGCCAAGGAACTGGACAGACACTTTAGAGAAGAAGATATACAGGTGATTAATAAATATATGAAAAAGTGTCCAACATCTCTAATAATTGGAGAAATGCAAATTAAAACAACTCTAAGATTTCATCTTACTACAATTAGAATGGCTATTATCAAGAACACAGGCAATAATAGGTGTTGGCATGAATGTGGGGGAAAAGGCACACTTTTACATTGCTGGTGAAGTTGCAATTTGGTGCAGCCACTCTGGAAAGCAGTGTGGAAATTCCTCAGAAAACTTGGAATGGACCCACCTTTTAACCAAGTTATCCCACTCCTTGGTTTATACACAAAAGACTTAAAATTAGCACACTACTGTAACATAGCCACATCATTGTTTATAGCAGCTCAATTCACAGTAGCTAGATTGTGAAACTAACCTAGATGCCCTTCAACAGATGAATAGATAAACACAATGATATATACAGAAAATGGAATATTATTCAGTCATAAAGAAGAATAATATGATGGTATTTGCAGATAAGTGGATGGAATTGGAGAATATCATCCTAAGTGAAATAAACCAATCCCAAAATACCAAAGGACGAATGTTTTTCCCTGATAAGTGGATGATGATATATAATCAGGTTGGGGGTGAGAGAAGAATGGAGGAACTTTAGATTACATAGAGGGAAATGAGAAGGAGGAGGGAGCAGGGGTATGAAAAATGGTGGAATGAGACAGACATCATTACCCTATGAACATATGTTTACATGAATGGTATGAATCTACATCATGCACAACCATAGAAATGAAAAGTTGTACCCCATTTGTGTACAATGAATCAAAATGCAGTCTGTAAAAATAAAAAAAAATAAATTTAAGAAAAAATGGTAAACATGGTGGCATGTGTCCATAATTCAAGCACTCAGGAGGCTGAGACTGGAAGATAACTTGAACTCAGGAGTTAGAGAATAACCTGGGCAACACAGTGAGACCATATAATAATAATAATAATAATAATAATAATAATAATAATAAATCTGTTAAAGATTTTTTAACACAGTCAATTATAATGCTTCAATGAGCAATTACAAGCATATTGGAACCAAATTTAAAAACTAAAGGCCGAAGGAAAGAAATTGAAAAATCTCAGCAAAGATATAGAAGATATAAATAAAATCAAATGGAAATTTTAGAACTAAAATGTAAAATAACTGAAATATAAAACTCAGAGTTTGGACTCAACAGCCAACTGAAGGGAATGGAAGAACCATCAATAATCTAAATGGGCTAAGGAAATGAACAGATACTTCACAGAAGAGGATCTACAAGCAATCACCAGATATATGAAAAAATGTTCAACATCTCTAGTAATAAGAGAAATGCAAATCAAAACTACCCTAAGATACCATCTCACCCCATTTAGAATGTCTATTATCAAGAATACAAGCAACAATAGGTGTTGGCGAGGATGTGGGGAAAAAGGTACTCTCAAACATTGCTAGTGGGGTTGCAAATTGGTGTAGCCACTCTGGAAAGCACTATGGAGGTTCCTTAGAAAACTTGGAATGGAACCACCATTTGAGCCAGCTATCCCACTCCTTGGCCTATACCCAAAGGACTTAAAATCTGCATATTATAGTGATACAGCCACATCAATGTTTATAGCAGCCCAATTCACTATAGCTAGATTGTGGAACCAAACTAGATGCCCTTCAATAGATAAATGGATAAATAAACTGTGGTATATATACACAATGGAATATTATTCAGCCATAAAGAATAATAAAATTATGACATTTGCAGGTAAATGGATGGAGTTGGAGAGTATCATGTTAAGTGAGATAAGCCAATCCCAAAAAACCAAAGGCCAGTAGGGGAAGAATGGAGGAAGGATGGATTGTATAGAGGAAAGTAAGGGGAGGGGGGTGGAAGGAAAGATAATAGAATGTAACAAACATCATTATACTATGTATATGTTTGAACATGCAAATGGTGTGATTCTACTTTGTACACAACAAGAAAAACGATAGTTGTACTCCATTTGTGTACATTGAACCAAAAATAAATAAATTAAAAAAATTAAAACTAAAATAAAAGAGGAGCCATATAAAATGCTCAATTTGAACAACAGAGAGAAAATAGATTTAAAATCTGAACTGAATTTTAGTGATCTGTGGGGCTATTAAAAGAAAAATTCAACATTTTTGTCAACAGAGTCAATGGAGGGAGAAGAGTACAATGTTGAGAAAGTACTTCAAAAAAATAATGGCTAAAAATGTCCCAAATCTGGCAAAAGTCATATACCTATAGATTCAAGAAGACAGATGGAACAAATCCCCCCAAACTGATGTCAAATACATCATAATTAATCTTATGAAATTCTGTCCTTTGCAGCATCATGGATGTATCTAGAGAATACTATGTTATATAAAAAGCAAAAAAGACAAACATTTTAAGACCTCAAATGTAGAATCTAGAAGAGTTATACATAGAGAATGGAATAGTTGTTAGCAGAGGCTACAAAATGAGCGAGGTAGGGAACTAGGTAATGTTCATCAAAGGGTTCAAAATGCTTGTTAGGAAGAATAAGTTTTGATATTTATTTTACAAAAAATCAACAATGTGTATGGAGTAGAATATTTCAGTTTGAGTTAATCTTTCCATATGCATACATATATCAAAATAACTTTTTACCCTCAGAATATGTAAAATGTGATTTGTCAATTAAAAATAAAAGTAAGTGAACTTCTGGCTGGGCTAGTCTCTACTACTTGAAAGACTGAGACAGAAGGATCTGAGTGAGAATAGCCTCAGAAATTTTGAGACCATGTCTAAAAATTAAAAACAATAAAAATTAAAATAAAAATAAAAGGTTGGAAATGTGGTTCAATGGAAGAGTACCCCTTGGTTTAATCCCCAGTGTGAACAACAACAACAACAACAAATTCTGAAAACTAAAGATGAGAAGCAAATCTTAATAGCAGCCCAGAGAAAGACGATAACTTACCTATAGGAAAAAACAACATGAACAACAGCAAATTTTTTACTGGAAAGAAGTGAGCCCAATATTTTTTTCAATGCAAAAAGGAAAGAACTCTCCACCCAGAAATCCAAACTATGTGAATATGTCCTTCAGGAATAAAGAGAAAATCAAGACACTCTCAGATAGGTAGAAATATAAAATGCGTATAGTCTTTGAGAAAAAGAATTTGGCAGTTTCTTATAAAACAAAATGCAACTAACTTGATTCAGCAATAGAGCTCCTGTCTTTATCACAATGGAATGAAGGATCATGTTCACTTTCACATGAATGTTCATAGCAGTTTTATTCATTTATAGCCCCAAAGTCTAGTTTCTAAACTATGCTGCTGACTTTCAACAAGTGAGTTAGAAACATTGTAGCACATTCATAGTCAAGGGTGTGAATTGGCATGAACTGTCATATTCCTCAATACTTCATGCTGAAGCTGTATTTCCTGATGTGATTATGTTCAGAGACATGGTCAGTAAGGAGGTAATAAAAAATAAATGAGGTCACAGGGGCAGGTTCCTGGTCTAATAGAATACTAAAAGCAAGAAAGAGAAGAGATACTCATACATACAACGATCTGGATATATCTCCAGAGAATTATGCTGAGTGGAAAAAAAATCAGTCCCAAAAGATTATTATGCTATATGTTTACATTATATAACATTCTTGAAATCATGAGATGATGGAATTGAAGAACAAATGATTGATTGCCAATGATTAAGAAAAGAATGGGCCAGGAACAGAAGCCTACTCCTATAATCCCACTGACTCCAGAAGCTGCGGCAGGAGAATGGTGAGTATAAAGCCAGCCTCGGCAACTTAAGGAAGCCCTAAGTAAGTATGTGAGTGAGACCTTGTCTCTACATAAAATATGAGAAAGGGCTGAGGATATGGCTCAGTGGTAAAGTGCCCCTCAGTTCAATCCCTGGAGGGAAAAAAAAAATGGAGGGAGTGGGACAGGAGGAAAGCAGGTGTGACTGTAAGAAAACAGCATGATGGAAAGTCCTGTGTCTTCCCGCACCAGTGCCCATTTTCCAGTTGTAAAACTGTATTATCATTTTCCCAGGATGTTACCCTTGGGGAAAACTGAGCAAAAGGTAATGTTGCTCTTTCTGTATTATTCTTCAGGACTTCTTTTAAGTTCACAGTCATCTCAAAACTAAGAAGTTTTAATTAAAAACATCCATAAGAGCAAATGTATATTTCTTTTCTCCCTCAGTAATGTTATCTGTCCAAAAAACATAGAGAAACAAAAATAAATAATGCATAATTCTATAACCTAAAGGTCTTTGTTGTTAATTTAGGGCATTTGTTCTTCTTCTTTTTTTTTTTTTCACTTTCATTTTTTTAATTTATTTTTTTGTGGTGCTGGAGATTGAACCCAGTGCCTCACACATGCTAGGCTAACGCTCTACCTCTGAGTCGTAGTTGTAGCCCCTACTCTTTTTCAAAAACAATAATATGAATTTACAGAGATGGCGTTTTTTTCCCCATAGCATTTGGTGTATATTTACTATGGACTGAATTTTGTCTTTCCAAAATTCATACTGAAGTCCTAATCCCCAGTGGATTTTATTTGGAGATAGGGTATTTAGGAAAGCGTTCAAGGTTAAATGAAGTCAAAGGAGAGTTTTGGTTCCTATTTTGATAGGATTGGTGGCCTTATCATAAGAGGAAAAGAGATGCATTCATTTCATTTTCTCTCTTCTCCGTCTCTGTCTCTTTCTCTCTCTGTGCACATCGAATAAGCAAAGGACATAAAAAGGCACAGCAAGAGAACTAGAACCCAATAACAGGGGCACCTTAATCTCAGCCTTCCTGCCTCTAAAATTGTGAGAAATAAACTTCTGGTGATGGTTTATACCATTCTGTCTAGTATTTTATTACGACTGCATGAGCATGGTAAGAAAATACTATTCCTCTTTCCATTAAATAAATATTATCCATGTGTCTACTTTTAAGGTGTTCATAGAATTTGCTTGTCTTTTTCTTTACTTTGTATCACATTTCTATATAGTCCTATTCATAATCAATAGTTAAATAACTATTGATGCCCAAGAATCCTAAAAATACATTAAAGTCAATATTGCAAATAATAATCTGAATATTTAATGGTTCTTCAATTCAGAGAAGTGACTAAGGCAACAAAATATCTGTATTTATAGGATTCAGTAGCCAGAAGTCTTTTCATGATATACAAAATTACGGTGCATGTTACGCAAAGTTAATGGATACAGTCAGTTCTTTATATTTCATTGGCTCATCCATTGCAATTAAAGTCCACAGAAGATCTCTAACAAATAGGCACTGTTTGTATTGTCTGCAATCTGTGTAGCTGTCAATAGGCCCGGGCCTCCAAAATCCTTGAGGCATTTTAGACAGAGTAGAAAGATCTCTTACTCTGCAAAGACCAATCTTTATGTCTTCCTTTGAAGCAATTTCCTATCTTAATGGTTCCTGATGGAGGCAGTCTCATTCCCTCTATGTTCTTGGACAGTGTTGCTGGTGTATTTCTTGACAGGGACAAGGTGGAGTGGGAGCCATGGCTAGGTAATTAGGTGGCCAGGGACCTGGAATCTGATTGCCATACAATACACAAGACAATACTATACAATGAATTTTCTGAAACTCAACCCAGGTTTAAAGTGCTCTATGCGGTATCTTCACAAAATAAATGTGAAAACCTGTTTGTAATTATCTGTACCTTAATTTAACTCAATTTGATATTTACACGTAACTATTTTCTAGAAGTTGTCTATGCACTTACATTTCAAGAAAAGCAACTTCTTTAGAAATTGAGAGATGACTTTGCCTCATTTTGTGCAGGGCATTTTCATTCAATCATCACCAATTTGGAAAATCTCATCACTCAAGGTAGCTTTGCTCTCAAAAATATGTCAGCCTCCAGTACAATATACTTCATGAGTCTGTCTTCTTAGGTGTCACATTCATGATGAATTTATGCATAAGTGCAAATTCTGACCACTTTCTTATATTTTCCTTTATTTGAGAATTTATATAATGAAATATGCTCCATTTTATATTTTTCTATATATTATGGCTTAGGTATCAAATCAAGTTTTGAAAAGTTTTCTATAAAGGTAAATATAGAATTTTGTGTCAGGATAGATGTAAAGTTGTCACAAAACTTTTTTATTTATAAAGGACATTGGCTTTAATAGAGATTTAAAAAAATAATTGATATTAAACATGAAATATAGAATCAGAAGAAATTAATATACTATTTGGGGGGTCTCAGCTTCCTAATCTCGTTTATTTTTCCAGTTAATGTTAGAAAGGTTTTCACCTTACTGAAATTTTAGTAACTGCTGTACTGATTTTGATTTTTACATCAAAAATTAAAAATTTTAAATCCAAATATTTTAATTTTTGAAAAAATTGAAATCATTCTACCTTCTTTACTTTGGTGATTGGAAAAGGTTTTAACTTGGCTAAGAATCTTTAACTTATGCTGTCTGGAAATTCAGTTTTTTGCACATCAAAAGGTACTTTGGCTTTGTTTCTGAATATTTGATAGAATTTTTAAAATTATAAAAAGAGTAGAGTGCATAGAGGTAGGTAGACTAGAGAGTAAGAGAGAAGATAAATTATAGGTAGAGATACGTACACAATGGAAGGAAGGATATATACACAATAGAAGGAAGGAAGGAAGGAGGAAGGAAGGAAAGAAAGAAGGAAGGGAGGAAGTGAGGGAGGGAGGGAGGAAAACAGTTGGTTTTCAAATTCTATTTTGGAAAACTCTAAGTGACTTTATGAGTAGAAAGAAAATATTTGGAAATGTAAAAATACAGAATATCCCTGTGATTAGACTTAGTTATAAATAATATGCTTATTTAAAAACTCATATTATTTGTAAAAGCACATTATCATCATTTTGTGTTTATCTAGGAGAGAGACTATACCCTGTATCTGTCTCGTTTTAAAGATGTCTACGAATTTTGTATTTGTGCCAGGGAATACCTATAAAAACAGCTTTTGGACACAGTTTCTAAAATAGTGTCAGAGGTAAGAAATATCAACAATTTCAGTTTCTAGGAACATAAACATCCCTTTGAATGGGATTGTGTCACTCAGGTAGCAGATACCTTCCAAGAAATGATTAACATTTACAGGGCAACTGCAGGGGGAAAGGCTATAATCATGCTGTCTTAGCTCCTGTCAAGATTAGTTATTGTTTCAGCTGCTAGAACAACAGGATCGACAGATACAGAAAAGACATAAAAATGAAACAGAATGAATTTATTGTCCATTTTCTTTTATTTTTTGCCTTAATATTTAGATTAGCCATGAATATTCAGCTATATATTGCTAAGTATTGACTACAGTTCTTAATAAATGTTTTGGTAAAACCAGCACACAAGCTAATGTGGTGTTAAAATTAGAAAAAAAATTATTACATCCTATTAATATGTCTAATTTAAATGTGTGGACTTGTATTTTCCTTTGACCATGATACTTTGAGATAAAATGGAATAATAAATCCTAACTCTGAGTTTGATAGAACAAATTAATCATATAAATGTGCTTATTAACTTTAACTAAAAGAGAAAAATGTATTTTCATATACACATTTTTCTAATTATTTTTTCCTCTTTGAAAGAATTTGTTCCCTAACTTACTGATTTGCAATGTTTCTTTATTTTGGTATGCAGGGGATGGAAGTCGGGGCATTTAACCACTGAGCGACAGAGTCACATTCTCAGCCCTTTACATTTTTTATTTTGAGACAGGGTCTTGCTCAATTGCTTAGGGCCTCGCTAAGTTGCTGAGGTTGGCTTTGAACTCTTGATCCTGCCGCCGCCTCAGATTCTCAAGGCATTGGGATTACAGGTGTGTACCACTGGTCCTGGCAGCAATGGGTTTATAATATTAATATGATAGACTAAATTATTTGTTAATTGCATGTTAGAACATTTTGAATATTTACAGACACATGAGCTCAGCCCATACCAGGTTAAAAAGTTAGTTTTCTTCTCAGAACAAATCTATATAGTGTGTTCCATTCTGAAGATTTGTAATGCAAACGAGCAGATTAAAGACTTCAGGATGTAATGTAAGCCAAAGACTGTCAGACTTTGTTTAATGCATTGTTTTGTAAAGGCACTTGACCACAGTTTAATTTCCATGATACGAAAAAGAATGCAAGCTCCTCAAGTGCACTTTGGACAGATTCATGGCATCTTCAAATTTATGCTGTCAGAAAATTCACTTTTCTGAATCTCAAAATTTATTGTGTATATTTTAGACTTTAGGAACCTTAAAGTTTCACTGTATCATTAAAAGTGTATTATCAAAAAGATAATATGATTTTCTCCTGTGCTTCCATCCAAACAGTACCTAAAGTTGTAAGAATTTCTCCACATTAAATATCAAAAAAATAAATGTAAGTTGCTTCCCTTTCATTAAAAGCATACCTTTTCCAATATCCTAGATTGTAAAATGTAACTTCTTTCTAAACTCTCCTCTCCCTTGGGGATGTTCACGCACTCCACTCTTACAATTGCTTTCCAACATTAAAAGTTGGAAAATGTACAATTAAGCAAGCAAAGCTTCCTTTATGAAATTGTTACAGCTCTGGCCACTCTTTTGTATTGCATTGCCTTATCATTTCTTCATTTTATACATTGAATAATGTTTTACATACCTTCTTATATTATATAATGGATATTTTAAATCTTCTACTGAATCTTTAGATCTTAACAACTATGCTTTCTAATCCCTAAATATCATTCTTTTCACATTGTATATTTACCCTGTCATACATTTGCTCAATGCCTTGTGCAGTACATTGTACAGACTGATGTGAAAAAAATGACATGAATTAAATAGATATATATCAATTATATTAATATGGTTGCCAAAGTGCAACACAATAGGTATTTTGTTATAGCATTCTGAATGAACTAGACAATTGACAGTGCTTTTTTTTTTAATGTAGTAAGTAAAAGACACCCGTTTCCCATAAACATTATTGTTAGGCAAGTGGATTTCTTCTCTTCAAAGCTAAATAGCAATGGTTGCTGAGTTCCAGAGCAATTCTAGGCACTAGTATACTGAATGATGGATGACACTATTCATGAAGGTACCATTTATAAAAGAACACTCTGTGCATGAATTTATGGTCTAAGGAAAGGATGGGCATTAAAATTCATAACAGTAATTCTGTTTTGAATATAATATTTGGCTTCAAAATATTGAGTACTATAATGAAATGTTAATAATTTATATTAGTATCATTATCAATCTTTGAGCATATATTTTATCTCTTCAACTACATTCAAAGGCAGGGAGAATGTTTTCTACTTCTGTGAATTCACAATGAATTTTATAAATTTTCATAAAGTTAGAGAATATCAAATTTGTGTTGACTTTTACTGTCATTTGTTTTTATGCCTATGTTAAGCATAAAGTATAGGGCTATTAGAAAATCAGAAAAATTAACACAATTAGGTGTTATCAAAAGTAACATTTAAATTCTGTATTTCACTAAGAATCTAATTTTTAAAGGATTAAATTAACTTTCAATTTCCCTTCCTAGTATTCATTTTTATATGTATCTTAGTAAAAATGAGAGCATATAAATTAATAAATATTAACTTTGAATCTAAATAATAAGTAAACATTTAGTTATTCCCTTTCCCATTATGCCATTTGGTATGCACTTATACAATGGACATATTAAAACACAAAGGTGAAAGGAATACTGAAAGCAGAAAGAAAGTCTTGATATCATACAGGCCATGGAAGAGGGGCTGTGACATTTGTCTAAGAATTGGATTATCTAAGGAATATCTTAGAATATCTTGGAAAATCTTAAATAGTTTCACATAAACTGTTGTGGAATGTGTCTGTTATGGTTTGGATATGAGGTGTCCCCTCAAAGGTTCAAGTGTGAATTCAGTAATGTTCAGATATGAAATGATTAGATTACGAGGACTAGAAGTTTACTGGTCCATTTGATGGATTAATCCATTTGATGATGGATTAATAATTTGTAAATATTACTAGGTGGGAACTGCAGGGCAGGCAGGGCAAGGCTAGAGGAAGTAGGTTAGTGGGGGTGTGTCCTTGAGGGTAATATTTTATCTCTAGCTCCTTGCACTCTGTCTCTTTTCTTCCTGGTTCCCTTGAGCTGAGAAGCTTTTCTCCACCAGGATCCCCCACTGCCTGTGACATGCTGCCTCGCCTCAGGCCCAGACCAATTGAGTCTGCTCATCATGGACCAAACTTCTGAAACTGTGAGTACAAAATAAATGTTTCCTCCTTCAAGTTGTTCTTGTCAGGTATTTTGCCACAACAATAAAAAGCTATCTAATGTGATGTCCTTGAAATGATAATGGGGGAAAATGCAGATCTCCCTCTTTTGGAAAAGCTTTGTTGACCCTGTCTTGAAATGATTAGTTTTCCCTGGAATAATAGAGAGGAATACATAAAGAACACTTTCAAGAAGAAAATAAAAAGCTCTATAACTTTATGAGATGCAGTTTTAAAGGGGGCAATGTGTCACTTAAATCTGAATGCTGTTTTCCTCATTGGTTTCAGGAAGGTTCCTAAAATGTGTCTTAAATAATGTGATGTGTACTGACAAGCTAGTGATTCTACTTTGCAAAGGAGCAAAAGTAGTTTATTAAGTAAATAAGGATAACTTCAGAATTTATTAAATATTGTTTCATACTCACCAACAAATCAAAATATTGACCTTGCATATTTCATAAGAAACATTTTAAAATGTTAGAAATTAAGAGAGAACAAATTTAATGGTAGTTGCAAAGCACGTAGAAATATACTTATTTTGCACTCCTTGTTGATTCCATTTCTCTAAATGAAAATACGTTCATGTGTATCATGATGGTTGAAAGCATAGGTTCTAGAGTGAAACCACAAGGGGCAAAATCCTGCTTCCATATGGGACCAGATGTTCCTGTGGGACTAAATTTTCTTTATGCCTAATTTTTCTTATCAGTAATATGAGAGCTGTCATAATGTTGAACATGTGTATGAGAGTAAAAAAAAAATATTAAATGTTTAACACCATGCCTACAGCACCAGTAGCATGCAATCTATGAAGTCAGCATCATCTTGATGCTTGTGTCAACAGACACAACAACAACGAAAACAAAATTACTCTATGTCAATATTCCTGATGAATATTAAAGCAAAAATCCAACAAACTGAATTCAATAGCACATCGTAAAGATCATTCACCATGTTTGAGTGTGATTCAGTCAAGAGATGCAAGGATGGTTCAGCATATGCAAATCAATACGTGTGATATATCCTGTGTGGTATGGTGATTGGTAGTTCAGTGATTGGTAAGTTGATTAAAACTCAGAAATCTTAAAAGATGAAAAAGGCAGTGTTCAAAATTTTTAAAATAGTGAATGGTCTCTTGAATACATTTTCACAAAATATTAAAGAATGTTAAGTATCCACTGCTCATTTATTTAACAAAAATCTGACCTCCCATAACATAATTTAAACTGATATGACTAAGGATTCTTTCCTAACTGCTCTGTGGCATGAAATAGAGAGTAGACAGGCAGCTTCTCGCATGGTGGGTGAACAAAAAAAGCAGTGGGGGGAACTTTACTGGAATTTAAATCTGGACATTCAAAGCAGATTGGGAACTCAGGAGGTTGGATATAATAAAATAAGAAAGAAATCCACAGTGGCATGGCCACTACAGCAATGCAAGCACTAGCCAGAGTGGTCCCTCTGTGAGCTCAGTGGAAGAATAAGGGAATTAAAATAAAAACATTTTTAGGAGGCCTGAGTCATGTCCAGGTACAGAGCATTAGAGATCAAGGGCTAAACTGAAAGGTGCACAGCACAATATCCTTGTGCAGTAAAGAAGCTGCCATCTCTCACAGCAGCAAGCAGAACACAAAGGAAGTAACCATTTTGCAGCCATGGTGCAGGAGCTGGCAGCTAAAGGAGATGATTCCTGGCAAACATTAGTTTGGCCTGCATTATAGGACTGGTAAGTACCAACTGCACAACGTAGACTATACTTAAGTGACCAGGAGAAAATCATACATTGAGAGAGGTTAACACAGGGGAAAACTGGTCACAGAAACCCCCCTCTAATTGGGCTTCTTGCTGTATTGGCTGGGAGAGAGGCTCTGGCCAGGAATTCAGAAGGGCAGGGCTAGGAGAGATTGAGTTTGGACAGAACACAAGAACAGGAAACAAGAAGTCCACAGGTGACACAGTGGAATTGACTCCTCCACCACACAAGTGGAAACCAGGGGATATCCCTGAAGTATAGACTTCTCCCTGGGGTAGCAATTGCTGAGCCCTGGAGGTATGCTGATTGAAAATCTCTAGACAAATTGGCATTGAGGGAAGATCTTGGGGCCCACCTAAGACTAAATCCTGCCTCCAGGAATTCCCTCAGTGGGATAACCTCTCTCTCATTCCAGCAATTCTGAGGGTGGAGCAGCATGCTTCAGACAACCCCACCTAAAACTGCTGAGAAGAGAAGCTGAGAATCTTTTGAACTCCAATGGAAAAAATTCTTCAATTTTTCATTGAGATTGTTTTCTTTCTCTCTCTTTCCTCTCTTTAATTTTTTTGTTTTTCCCTTTTTATGTTTAATTGTGCATTTGATGGTTCATGGATATTTATACACATTCATATTTGTTTTTTTGTTTTTCATTTAGAGCATATTGAAGGCAATGATTTTTCATGGATCAGTTTTTCCAGGACTAGGATGATTGATGAATATATTTCAGTTTTGTTTTGTATTCTTTTATTTTTATTCATATTTTTAATTTTTTAGAATTTTTACTATATATATTTATTTCTGTCATGATTTTTTCCTTCACTCTTTCTCCCTTTCTTCCACTAACAGCCAATCTCTATTATTATGTGTCTTTTTATAAATTTTTTACATCTATTTTCTCTCCTCCCTTATAATCATCACATCCTATATCACTTTTGTTCTCTCACCATTTGAAATAGCAAACACTTTTGAAAATCTGCTGTTTTTATTATAGGCAAAAATTGATCACATCATTTCTGTTTATTGTGATAACTAACATTGCAGACATCACAGTAGGAAATATTTGGTATAAGCCTTCACATTATTTGCTATTATTATTTGTTTCCCCTTAAATGGTGAGGTTCTGGAAATCTTCAGTTCAGGAACCCTGTAAGGCCATAGGGTAGAATCTCTACTGCCTCAGATTCTTACAGTTAGATGGGTAGACAAACAACATGAAAAAGCAAGGGAAAGAATGGCCCCAAACACACCAAGATACTTCAATTACAGAATTCATTGACCTCAGAGTGGAAGAAATGTCATAGGAGTTTAGAATGTACATAATTAAACTGATCTGTGAAATAAAGGACAATATAAGGAGTGAAGTCAGAGAGAAAATATAGAAAGTGTAAGGTCACTTCAATAAAGAGAAATTCTGAAACAAAATCAAGCAGAAATCCACAAAATGAAGGAAACAATAAACCAAAGTAAAAATCCAATTGAAAGCACACCAACAGACCAGATCCCTTGGAATAAAGTGTTTCAGACAATGAAGACAAAATACAGAATCTTGAAAACAAAGTTGACCATGGAGAAAAGATGTTCAGAGACCATGAACAAAACTTCCCATAAATATGGAATAACCTTAAAACACCAAATTTATGATTTATCAGTATAGATGAAGGCTCAGAGATACAAACCAAAGAAATGCCCAATTGTTCAATGAAGTAATAACAGAAAATTTCCCAAACCCAGAGGATGAACTGGAAAATAAAATACAGGAGGCTTTCAAGACCCCAAATATCCAAAATTACAAAGGATCCACACCCAGGCGCATTATTATGAAAATCCCTAACATACAGAAAAAGGATAAACTTTTAAGAGCTGCCAGAGAAAAATGATTGATAACATTTAAAGGGAAACCAATCCAGTTCTTAACTGATCTCTCAACCCAGATGCTCAAAGCTAGAAGGTCTTGAAATAATATGTACCAAACTCTGAAAGAATATCAATGCCAGCTAAGAAAATTATATCCAGCACAATTAAGCTTCAGAATTGATGATGAAATAAAAACATTCTATGATAAACAAAAGTTAAAAGAATTAACAACTAGAAAGCCTGCCTTACAAAACATACTCAATAAAACATTTCATGATGAAGAAATGAAAAATAAAAGTGAAAACCAGCAAAGGGAGAAACTACATTGAAAGAACAGTGAATCAATGGAGAAACTAATTGAAATTAAAACCAGAATTAAATCAAAAGGACAAGAAATAAAAATCATATCTCAATAATAATGTTGAATATTAATGGCCTAAACTCATCAATCAAAAGACATAATTTGGCAGATTGGATTAAAAAACAAGACCCAATAATATGTTGTCTCCAAGAGACTCACCTCTTAGTGAAAAACATCCACAGACTGAAGGTGAAAGGATGGGAAAAATATATATATATCACTCACATGGAACTCACAAACAAGCAGGAATTTCTAACCTCATACCAGATAAAGTGCACTTCAAGTCAAACTTAATCAGAAGGGACAAAGAAGGACATTTCAGATTGCTTAAGGGAATTATATAGCAACAGAACATAACAATTATAACTATTTATGTCTCAAACAATGGGATAATCTACATACATCACTCAAATCCTTCTGAATTTCAAAAATCAAATGGACCACAATACAAAAATCCTGGTTGATCTGTAACACAAATGTCTTACCAATGGATATATCTTCCAAACAAAAAGTAAATAAACAAGCTATAGAACTAAAAAATACAATTAATAATTTGGACTTAACAGACATATATAGAATATTTCATCCCTCTGTGACAGAATACATTTTTTTCTCAGCAGCACATGGATCCTTCTCTAAAATAGACTATATCTTAGGCCACAAAACAATGCTTGGTAAATAGGAAAAAAAAATTACCAATGCTTGGTAAATACAAAAATTGCATTTTATTAGATCATAATAGAATAAAACTAGAAATAAATGATAAAATAAAAAATAGAAACTAATCTAACACCTGAAGACTAAATGATATGGTATTAAATGATGAAACGATAGAAGAAATCAGGGATGAAATAAAAAATACTTAAAGGTAAATAAGAATAGTGATAAAGCATATCAAAATCTCTAGAATAATCTGAAGGCAGTGCTAAGAGGAAAGTTCATTGCATGAAGCTCATTCATTAATGGAATAGAAAGTGTCAATGAATAAGTAGCATATCATTATGTCTCAAAGCCCTAGAAAAAGAACAAATCAATACCAAAAGCCATAGAAAATAAAAAATAATTAAATCAGACCTGAAATCAATAAAATTGAAACAAAAGAAACAAGCTAAAAAGTTGAAAAATAAAGTTGGTTCTTTGAAAAAATAAATAAAATTGATAAACACCAAGCTAACAAAGAAAAAGAGAGAGAAAAATCAAATTACTAAAATTCATGATGAAGAAGAAATATTGCAATGAACACTATTAAAATTCAGATGATAATCAGAAAATATTTTGAAAATTTATACTCTAATAAAATAGAAAATCTTGAATATATTGACAAATTCCTAGCGGCATATAACCTGGAGGACATAGATATTTTAAATAATTTCAAGCAATGAAATTGAAGACTCCATCAAAAATCTAATGAAAAGAAAAGTCGAGGACCAGACAGTTTCTCAGTCAAGTTCTATCAGACCATCAGAGAAGAAGTAACACCAACACTTTTCAAATTATTTCATGAAACATAAAAGGAAGAAATCTTTCCAAATTCATTCTATGAAACTAGTATCACCCTGATACCCAAACTAGGCAAAGACACATCAAGGAAAGAATACTGTAGACCAATATCCCTGATGAACACAGACACAAAAATTCTTAATAAAATACTGGCAAATTGCAGGCACAAACATATTCAAAGGATAGTGCACCATGATCAAGTTGGATTCATCCCAGGGATGCAAGTTTGGTTCACCATACAGAAATCAATAAAAGTAATTCATCACATAAAGAGATTTAAAGACAAAAATAACATAATTATCTCAATATATTCAGAAAAAGCATTTGACAAACTGCATTATCCATTCATGTTCAGAACAAGGGATAGTAAGACATACCACAACACTGCAAAAGTTATAAATGCTAAATCCAAGACCAACATCGTTCTAAATGCAGAAAAAAATGAAAGCATGCCGTCTTAAAACTGGAACAGGACAGGGATGCCCTTTTTCACCACTCTTAATCAACATAGTCCCAGAAAAATTAGCCAGAGTTAGACAGAAAAAAGAAATTAAAAGGTTTCTAATACATAAAGAACTCAAACTATCCCTATGAATTGACAACATGTAATTCTTATTTAGAAGACCAAAAAAAACTCTGTCAGAAAACTTCTAGAACTCATAAATCAATTCAGCAAAGTAGCAGAATATAAAACTAACACACATAAATAGATTGCATTCCTGTATATGAGTGATGAATCCACTAAAAGAGATATAAAGTAAACTACCTCACTCACAATAGGCTCAAAAAATAAAATATGAACAAAAGACGTGAAAAATGTTTACAATGAAAGCTATAAAACCCTGAAGAAAGAAACTGAAGAAGAACTTAGAAGATGGAAAGATCTCCCATGTTCTTGGATAGGCAGAATTAATATTCTCAAAATAGTCATACCACTAAAAATTTTATACATATTTAATGCAATTCTCATTAAAATTCCAAGGACATCCTTCACTGAAATATAACAAGCAGTCATGAAATTCGTTTAGAAAAACAATAGACCCAGAATAGCCAAAGCAATTCTGAACAAGAAAATTGAAGCTGGAGGCATCACAATTCCGGACCTTATACTACAGAGCTATAGTAATAAAAACAGAATGGTATTTGCACATAAACAGACATGAAAACTAATATTACATGATAGAAGACACAGTGACAAACCCACATAAATTCAGTTATCTCATGCTAGACAATGTCGCCATAAACATACACTGGAGACAAGATAGCCTCTTCAACAAATGGTGCTGGGAAAACTGGGAATTCATATGTAATAAAATGAAAATAAACCCATATCTTTCATTCTGCACAAAATTCAACTCAAAGTGGATCAAGGACCTAGCCATTAGACCAGAGACCCTGTGCTTAGTAGAAGAAACAGTAGGCTCAACTCTCCATTATGTCAACTTAGGAACCAAATCCCTAAACAAGACTCCTAAAACACAAGAAGTAAAACTAATAATCAATGAATGACATGGTATCAAACTAAAAATCTTCTCCACAGCAAAGGAAACAAAGAAGAACATAAAGAGAGAGCCTACAAAATGGGACAAAATTGTTGCCACCTGCACCTCAGATACAGAATTAATCTCCAGGATATATAAGGAACTCAAAAAACACCAAAAAGTCATATAAAGCAATCAATAAATGGGCAAAGGAACTGAACAGACACTTCACAGAAGAAGATATACAAAGGGTCAACAAATATATCAAAAAATTTTGACATCACAAGCAATTAGGAAAATGCAAATTGAAACTATAGTGATATTTAATCTCACTGCACTCAGAATGGCAACCATCAAGAATACAATAATAAATGCTGGTGATTGAGCTGAGGATGTGGCTCAGTGGTAAAGTGCTTGCCTGGCATGCATGAGGCCTGGGGTTCAAATCCCCCAGCACCAATAAATAAATAAATAAATAAATAAATAAATAAATATTGCTGAGGATGTGGGGAAAATGGTACACTAATACATTCCTGGTGGGACTACAAATTGGTGCAACCACTCTGGAAAGCAGTATGGAGATTCCTTAGAAAACTTGGAGTGGAACCACCATTTGACCCACTTATCCTGCTCCTTGGCATATACCCCCAAAAAACTTAAAATCAGCACACTGTAGTGATGTGCCACATCAATGTTTATAGCAGCTCAATTCACAATAGCTAAGATATAGAACTAACCTGATGCCCTTCAACAGATGAATGGATGAAGAAAATGTGGTACATATACACAATGGAATATTACTCAGCCATAAACAAGAATAAGAATAAAATTATGGCATTAGCCTGTAAATGGATAGAACTGGAGACTATCATGCTAAGTGAAATAAGTCAATCTCATAAAAACAAAGGCTGAATGTTCTCCCTGATATGCGAATGCTGACTTACAACAGGCAGGGCAGAGGGAGGAGTGGAGGTTCACTGAATTAGGGGAGAGTGGGGGAAGGGAGGAGGGATGGGAATGGGAAAGACAGTAGAAAGAATCAGACATAACTTTCCTATTTCATACATGATTTTAACTACACATCATATATAATGGCAAGAATGGGAGTTATACTCCATGTAAAATGTATGTATATGTCAAAATACATTCTATTGTCATGTATAACTAAAAAGAACAAAAATAAATAAATTTTACATGATTGTTTTGGTCAGCTTTTTCTCTACTGTGATCATAAGACCTGATAAGAATAATTTTAGAGGAGGAAAAGTTTAGAGGAGACACTTATTATTACAGAGGTCTCAGTCCATAGGTCCTGGCTCCATTGTTCTGGTTCCAAGGTAAAACACAGCATCTTGGCAGAGGAGTGTGGTGTTGGAAAGAAGCTCAGGACATGGCCACCAAGAACAAGAGACACAACGAGGACAAAAGATAACCCCCAAAGGTACATCGTCAGTGACCCACCTCTTACAGCCACACTCTATCTGCCTATAGTTACCACCCAATTAATCCATTCAAGTGGAATAATGTACTGATTAGGTTAAGGCTCTCATAACCATTTTACCTCTTAAAGTTACCTTTAATATTCTTTAATTACCTCATACAGGAGCTTTTGGGAGAAATCTTATATCTAAACCATAACAATAAAGATGAGGGAATACTGATTGTTAGTTTTACATTGCGGTAACCTAAATACCCAGTAAGAATAACTTAGAGGAAGAAAAGATTATTTGAGGTTCATGGTCTCAAAGGTCTCTGTTCATAGAGGGCTTTTTCCTTTGCCCTGGGTCTGAGGTGAGGCAGAACCTCATGGGGGATGGAGGTTTTGGAGGGCAACTCTTCAGCTTATAGTGGCATCAAGAAGCAAAAGACAGAAAAGGAAGTGACTATAGGGAAGATGCACCCTCCAGGGAACACTCCCAGTGACACACCTGTTTTCCCTACTCCACCTGACTACTGTTACCACCCAGTCAGTCATTCCAACGAGGATGAACTCATTATGTTGCAATTCTCATAATCTAATTATTTACCTCTGAGTATTCCTGCATTAAGAGGAGCTTTAGGCTAAAAAAATACACAAATACATTTATATAATTTTTCATGTTAGATGTTTTAAATAAGGCAACAAAAGCAAAAATAGTATAGTATAGAGGAAGCATAACTCCACACAAGATGACATTTCTACTGTTAACATCACAACAAATGAGGAAATACTGAAATTGAAATTTTTTTAAATATCTGAAAGAAGACAATGATGCCCAGTTCCACCTTTAATTCTTATGGTTTTGGAGGTCCTAGTTACAATAATTAGGTAAGAGAAAGAAATAAAGTACATTCAAAATGGAAAGGAAGAAGTAAAATTGCTCCTTTTTGCAGATGATATGATGATGATATTGTCTTAAATAAATAAAACTCTAAGAGACTTCACAAAACAAAAAAAAAAAAAATAAAACCACTGTTGGAACTAAAAAAACAATTTGACAAAGTTGCAAAACACAAAATTAACATACTGAAATCAGTTGAATTTCTATACTACCTACAAAAAGAAATGAGAGCAATCCTGCTTACAATCTGTACTTTAAAAGATGCTCACGAATGTATTTAACCAAGAAGGGAAAGTCCTGTACAGTAAAAACTACAAAATATGGTAAAAAAATTAAAATTGTATCACCAATAAATGGAAAGATAAGATAATCAACGTACATGGATTAGAAGAATCAATATTGTCACAATGTCCATACTATCCAAAGTAATCTTCAGATCCAGTGCAATCCCATCCTGTAATATCTTCAAAGAAATAGGGAACAAAAAGTGTACAATTCATATGAAACCATTAGAGACCCTGAATAGACAAAGTTATCTTGAGAGTGAAGAACAAAACTGGAGGTCTCACACTATCTTACCTGAAAATATGCTACAAAGCTGTAGTGAACGTAACAGCATGGTATTGGCATAATAACAGGCATGTAATGCTTAATAGAAAAGACAAAAATAGAACTACATTTTATAGTAAATGGATCTTCTAAAAACCTCTCAAGAGCATACACCAGACAAGACAGTCTCTTCAATAAATGGTGCTAGGAAAATTGGATATTCACATGCAGAAAAATGCTATGAGCCTCCTATCTCTCACCATTGAAGAAATCAACTCAAAATGGATTAAAGACTTAAATGTAAGACCGGATACTATAAAACTAGTAGAAGAAAACAGGGAAGTAATTCGTTATACTTCTATGGGCAAATACGTTTCTCATAAGAACTCCTAAGTACAGGCAACAACAGCAAAAAATAGACAAACGGTATCATAGTAAAGAAAATGCACAAGGTAGGACACAATCGATAGATCAAAAGGAGAAAAACAAAATGAGATAAAATATCTTCAAACTATATATTTGACCCAGAATATATAAGGAACTCAAGTTATTCCATAATAAAATTAATAATAATAATCTGGTTTAAAAATTGGCAAAATACCCAAGTAGATATCTCTCAAAATAAGACACATAAATGGCCAGCAGGTATATGAGAATGTTCAACATTGCAAGTCTTCAGGGAAATGCAAATCAATTCTATAATATGGTATCACCTCACCCCAAATAAAATTGCTCTATCAAAAATCAAAAAATCCATTCACCAATTGAAGGGCATCTAGGTTGGTTCCACAGTCTAGCTATTGTGAATTGAGCAGCTTTAAACACTGATGTGGCTGCTTCACTGTAGTATGCTGATTTTAAGTCCTTTGGGTATAAATGAAGGAGTAGGATAGCTGGTCAAATGGTGGGTACATTCCAAGTTTTTTTAGGAGTCTCCATACTGCTTTCCAGAGTGACTGAACCAATTTGCAACTCCACCAGCAATGTACGAGTGTGTCTTTTCCTCCACATCCACACCAACACTTATTATTGTATTCTTGAAAATAACCATTCCAATTGGAGTTAGATGAAATATTAGGGTGGTTTTAATTTGCATTTCTGTAATTACTAGAGATGATGAGCACTTTTTCATATATTTATTGATCACCTGTATGTCATCTTCAGTGAAGTGTCTGCCCAGTTCCTTAGCCCATTTATTGATTGGGTTCTTTGTATTTTTCATGTGAAGCTTTTTAAGTTCTTTATGAATTTTGGAGATCAGTGCTCTGACTGAAGTGTGTGTGGAAAAGATTTTCTCCCACTCTGTATGCTCTCTTTTCACATTATTGATTACTCAGCCACAAGAAGAATAAAATTATGGCCTTTGCTGGTAATTGGATGGAGTTGGAGAACATCATGGTAAGTGAAATAAGCCAAGTCCAAAAAGCCAAAGGCCAAATGTTTTCTCTGATAAGTGGATGATGATACATAGTTGGGGGAGGAGGAGTTGGGGAGAGGGAACAAGAGAAGAATGGAGGAAATTTGGATGGTGTAAAAGAAAATGGGGTGGGGGTGGGTAGGGGAAGGAAAGATAGTAGACTGAGACAGTATTACCCTATATATATATGAATGATTACTTGAATGGTGTGACTCTACATTGTGTACAATCATAGAAATGAAAAGTCATACCCCATTTGTGTACAGGGAATCAAAACGTAGTCTATAAAAATAAAAAGTAAAAATAAATAAATTAAAATATAAAATGCTGGTACAGAAGTAAAGAAATTAGAACTTTGATATACTATTGGTGGGAGGGTAAATTCATACAGCCATTAGCAAAAAGGGTATAGAGATTCTCCCCCAAAATTTGAAATAGAGGAATCAACATATCCCAAAGTCATACCACTGGGTATTTATCTAAAGGAAATGAAATAATTATGTCAGAGAGATATCTGCACACATACTGCAGTATGATCTTCATAATAACCAATATTTGGAACCAATCTAAGGTTTATCAGCAGATGAAGGGATAAAGATAATGGGGTTCATATGTCACAAAAGAATACTACATATCCGTAAAACAATGAAAACCTTTCATTCAGGGAAACAGATATGTTGATCAGACATTGTGTTAAGTGAAATAAACCAATCAGAGACAAATACTGCATGATCACACTCACTTGTGGAACTTTAAAAAGCCAACCATACAGAAGGAAAGAGTAGAATAGTGCTTACTAGTCTAATAGAGGTGGAGGAGGTGGGGGCAGGGAAGGAGGATGAGGAGAGGATGGTCAGTGGATACACATTTACAATCAGACAGCAAGAATGAGTACCAGTGTTCCATTGTACCACAGGTTGAAGATCACTCAAGATATTTTACTGTACATTTAAAAATAGCTAGAAGAGAGGATTTTGAATGTCCTTGCCACAAAGAAATGTTGGAGGTGCTGGACATATTAAATACCCTGATTTGATCATTATATATGTTTACATGTATTCTTGAAATATCAGAGTACCTCATAAATATATGCAATTATTTTGTGTCCATTAAAATATTTTAAAGGCAAAATATAAAAGTGGAAATTAATAGATTTTTAAATAGTTTTCCAATTTTTCAGCAAAACCAGAAATTATGCTAATTGGGGACTCACAACAGGGCACATTTTTAAAAGGTTGAAGCAAATTCTTGAAGTTGGATAGTCATCTTATTGCTGGATCACCTGGTGTAGCTATAATTTGCTTGCGTAAGAATTGGGGGAGGCAGAATAGGTTGATACAAAAAATAAATTGAGGGTAGGGATTTTTGTGAGGAGATATGAAAAGATTTTCTCTATTAAGATATAAAAGAAAATAGCACCACATTCAAAGATTTTCCTGTTTTTTTTTTTTTTCAAAAACATAAACCACTAGGTTCATTTAGATTTTCTGTACTGTTTTCTGAATCGAATATTTTTGTACTTTATCCTCAAAATAATTCTGAAAGTTAGGTGGAGAATTTGCATATCAGGAAACTGAGAATTACAAAGGATAAATAATTTGCCTAAGGTCACATGCTCATTATTGGAAAAGACAGACCAAGAATTTAATATGTTTCATTGATTCAAGTGAATCTCATCAATCTGAGCCAATTATCCCACTGTACGGTCCTTTATGAGTGGTGCTCAAAATAGCCACTCCACAGTATGATGAGGTCACTGTACCAGAATGTAAATCAATGTACTGCTTCCTTTTTAAAGAAACTCACAAACACAAGTACATAAACACACACACACATACACTCTAAATTGAATTTAAATTTTGTACAAGCATATATATTAGAAATTAGTAAACTATAACCTTCTATTGGTCCCTTGTTTCTTTAAATAAAATTTTAGTGGAATACTGGCATTCCTATTCATCTACATCTTCTCTCAGCTTCACATTGTAAGACTGTTATTATGATAGAGATCATAGGGTCCATTAGGCTACCAACATTCCCAATCTGGCCATATCTTAGACCTTGTTCAGTTCAGGGAGGACTGAAGAAACTGGGGATCATGTTGTGTTTCCAACAGGGCCTGGAATGAGGTATGGTGGGTAAGGAATTCTCCAGTGGTACAACCAGCCTGGTCTAACCCTCTAAGATTTTTTTATTTTCAGATTCCAAGAATGCTATTCTTCATAGGATAAGAGGAGGGACTTGAATTTATCCATTCTTAATGCCCTGAATACCTTCAAAAGTGGTTTTCCCGGGATAGCATAGCATTTCATTTGAAATTCAGAGATAATAGAGAGACCATGGAGTAGAATCAGCCTGTGAGAGAAATTTCATTATCCTGTCTTCAAAACTTCTAAAGATTGCTTCAAGGACCCAAGTACCAATGAACATTTCATTCTTTCCCAATTTTCTTTTGTGCTTGGGCAACTAACCAATTTCATTTCACATTTTTGAAAACTATAAATAGCAATGAAGCATATGCAAATCACACAAACAATTCCAGTTCAATTAATAACTAGGAGAAAACCATTATTGTCTCTCCAGAATAAAGTTTACAAAAGATCAGATGCCTCTATGGCAGCAAATGCATATGAAGAAAGTTTTCAAAATATTATCCAGAGATTATTTTTGTCCTGAATCAATTAGCTATTCAATTGGATTGATTCAAGCAATTAGCTATTTTGAAATTCTTTAATATACATATTTTAGGAAAATAAAAAGCAAATTTTTTCAAATGTATCATTGTATAAATCTCTAACAGAGAAATTCTCTATTCACTTACATGTCTCTGGGATCCATCATATTCACATCTTTCAATTTTTCCTAAGCTTCCATCTGAGAAATATAACTTTTCTGCACGGTGGTCGATAGTGAGTCCATTTGGAGTAAGTATATCTGTACTGACCACCACTTGAGCATTTTTCCCAGTCAGGGTAGATCTCATGATACTTGGATGCTGTTCATTCCAGTTGGTCCAAAACATCAAACTAATTAAAATTAAAATTATAATAATAAATAGTTAAAATTTTCATTCAGAGTAAAAACATGGCATAAACACAGCAAAGTCAAGCTATTTAAAACAAACAAATTTATTTGACATCTATTCTGTGACCCTTAAGGAAATCTAGTTGATAAGAGGAGATCTGGAATTTTATATTTTTATGTACATTTTCCTAGGTTCCTAAGCTTGGAAACCATTTCTGAAAGTCAATTATCCTGTACATTCCTTCAATTTAATTAAGCAGAGTCAGTTTGATGCATAGTAAGGATTTCCTTTTATCAGATAAAAATCAGTAATATTAAATTTTCTATGAACTGCATTTAAGCTAATCTAGTATGATCACTTTGGACATTGTTATAACAACTATATTTCCTTCTACAGTTAATGAAAACTAAAATCCCTCTCCACTTCTAGCTTTGCTTTTTATAGTTCTACATTCTCCTTTATATGTTTGTTAAAGAAAAACTATGACCAAACACATATTTCTATATATTTTTTCTCTCCTCTCTTTTTTCTTAATTTAAGAATCACAATATTGTTTCTGGAATTTTAGGGGTGACCCTCAAATCCTTAAAGACAGCATCTCCTGTTTGTAGGTTTTAAAAAATGGTTTAAATCTGTGTTTGTGAATTGATACTTTGTGGAAGACCTAGGATTCTATGGATGCCCTTAAAAGCCACTGGAAGAGTACAAAGACTGTCAGGTTGCAGTCTCCAAGCCATATTTTTACTGAAACAGGTCCTCATTTTCCTGTTTTATCTTTTGGGTTGTCCTTAAGAGTTTATGTGAAGTTAGGTTATTGCTGCTTTGGAGAGAAGGAAAGACGATGGAAGAGAATGAGGATGACAGGTTGTCTACTTTAAAATCTGAAAAAACTCATGCCTAATAAGTAGTCACAAACAAAACTATCATATAATATTTAGTATTTACAGCAAGATTACATGTACTATTCCTATATTCAACCATCTAAAGGCAATTTAGAATTATAGTCAACACAATTACACAATATGTGGTTTTCTTTGAATATTTTGCAAAAACTTATTATTGGACAACAATCAAGTTCACAATGGCTACTTGATAATTTAAAAACAATCCATATCTATTGAGGAAAACTGGGTCATCTTTATTCTTTGTTAAAATATTTCATTTCATTTTTATCTATTTCAGAGAATACAAAAATCCAAGTGAACAATTGTCAAAAATATTCTGTCCTGTGAATTAGCATATTTGAAAAAAAAATTAGGACATTCCATTTTCATAAACTGCCTGAAGTGTTTCTCATAAATTGTGACTTTTAAAATAAAATATTTACTTAATTAAGACATAAAAAGTTACTCATGTAATATGAGGTTTTAAATTTACAATTTGTTGGTGGTGTTTTCTTAAATAGCTTTAGAATTAGAGAATTTTGGAGGTATTAGTGTTCCTTTCACTTCACCTCTTCATTTCACAGATGAGAAAGCCGAGAGATCCAGAGAGCTTGTTTATTAAAAATTTGTACAAATAACTACTATCTGAGCAAAGTTTTGAACTCAAGATGTCTAAAGCACTTAGCAATTAAAACTATGTATTTGTAAACTATTATGAATGTTTTCCCTGTGTTTATTCCAAAATTGAGTTATAAAGTCCTTTGACCAACTCTTTATTCTTACTGTAAGACATTTATTACTGTCCTGAGATTTTATTAGTGAACCATGGTGGTAGGTGTAGTTAAGTCAGAATAAGCTGCATGGTGACCAGGCAGCAGTGAGCAGAGCTGGCTCTGCCAGAGCATTGGAAGGCCTGTGTCCATCTGAAGTAAGTGACTCAAACTACTGGAGGAGTCCATTTGCCCCTCAGCCTTCAGAGTTTTCATGTATTAATTGGTGCTCAATTAAGTGAATTAAGTCTAATCTTACTTCCAGCCCAGATTTATAACTATTTCACACTGAATAATTGATCTAGTCCTTTCTTCTGACAAGAGGTCAGGGTCAGTGGTTATCTGTCATTGCTTTTTATTCTTCAATTTCTCTTCACAACTAAAAAGAGCTCTTCTATCCTCTGATTAGTTAGGGCTGGATAGGTCAGGGGTTTGCTTATTTGTTTCATTGAAGAAAACAATAATTTTCTGTTTAACAAATAGCCTTGCTACATTGTTTGAGAGTAAAATTCCATAAATGCATATTGTTTTTTCGCCTAACCTATGCTTTGTGCTTCAGTTTTCTGTATAACTGCTTCCTTTATGACATCTGCCCCCACATTCCCATAACTTTTTTCTACTTTGTTTTATCTTATTCAATCAAAAGGGTACAATCTGTCTTGTAAAATCCTCACAAATCTTATTTTAAACCTCTGCTCACATATCAGCCAACAGATATAGACTACTTAACTGTTTTTAATACCTAAGTTTTGGAAATACAGATGTTTGCAAAGTTTGTTTTCCTTGTTACTGTTTGTTTTCTTTGCCTTTTAATTTAAGATGTCCTATTCTTAACTTTACTTCATCAAAGTGGAAAAAAAAAAAACCTCTTTTAGGTGTCAATATATATTAATAGCTTCATTTTAAATTTGTAATTCCAATCAGCTCCACATTAATGTCTTCTTCATGTTACATTTTCCAGCATAGTATTGTCTCCTTCTATCGTCTTTTCATCATTGAAATTTGCTTTTACTAGATCTTTCATGGAGATGACACCTGATATTTTAATTATTCATGCTTACAAGAGTTTCATTAAAGAAATAATTTTTTAAGAATTATGAAGAAAGCTTCAAAGGAATCCTTTAATTTTGAAGTTAGTCTTTTTTATAGTTAACATAGCTCTGACATTCTTCTGACTTATAATTATAGTGCACAAAGAAAAATGACCTCTTTCTTACTTTTGGCATTCATCCAAGGCCAGCACATGTGGGTGGTCATCTTCTGACATGGTGATGACCGCTTCTCTGTCAAATGCTCCAGGCCGGGTCTGGTCCACTGTATGCCTAGTGATGGATGAGGTAGTGGAGCTGGTCCAGTACAGTGTATCCCAGGCTCTGTGATATGCAAGTCCTTCCACAGAACCCACATCTGATAGGGCAAAGAATAAATTTATATTTTTATTTACACACAAAAAAATACCTTTCACAGAGAAAAAGGGAATGTCTATCTGTTTTATAATAATCATTTCTCTACAAATCCTCCAAAATAAAAAAATTATATAACAATTGTGATGCCTACAATTGAGAGCTGATTACACACAGCAAAATATAGCTGTGAACCAACAAATTTGTCATGGGAGCCTTTCTACAAATACATGTTATTAAAATTTTAATCTTTTCATCCAAGAAACTACAACCATATAAATACTTTTTATTCAGTAAATTGATGGTTTTCTCCCTTTTTAGTATCTTAACATTAATTTTCAGAAAATATCCAGGGTGCAACACTTACAAATGCTTTTGAAAATCATATGTCAGCAACACCATTTAGGTGTAAACCTAATGGGATTTCTGTTGATAACTATAGACTTGGAGATGTAAAGAAAATCCAAACACATTGAAGTTATAATAACAGTATCAAGAAAGCAAATTCAATTCATATTCACTATTAAATATGGTAGGCAATGTTTTACTAAATTAGTGTGGCAAGTTCTTTGATTCTCTTCTACAAATGAGATATAAAAACAAAACACAATATGAAATCATGTGCCAGCTAAAGCATGTTTCAAATATTATTAGAAAAAGATATATGGCACTACAAAGATCCTAATATGTAAAAAGGACAAGGTGAAAAGCAAGAGTAATTATTTCGTGAAACTGTATTTTCAATCACTAGAATAATGTACAGTAGCTATTACAATTTTCATCGTTGGCTTTGAGCACATCTTTAAGTATAATCAAAGTATTACAGTTTCCTTCATGTTACCTATTTTCTTCAATTATTATTCTGAACATGATTAACAAAGATGGGTGTTTATGCCTTGTGCATTCATATTAAAAATTAACATTATTACATATAGAGCATTCTATTGTTTTTCTTTCAAAGAAATTCTGAAAGGAACTCTTTAGCTCTTATTTAAAAAATAATACATGAAAGGACATTTTCAAACTTAAGATGTATACATATTTCAATTAGGGAGATCAATACAATTTTGCTAGTGTACTGAACAATAAAGTTTTTGAACCAAATTTCTCTTCATATGATTAAATTTTTGTTACTAGTTTTTCTTTGTACATGCACCACAGAATATCCAATATCAATAAAATTAATAGCCACAACTTATTGGGTACTATCTGCTAAAATTTGTGCAAACTGTTCTGCATACATCATATTATTTTATGTACACATCTAGTCTGAAGTTTGTTTCATTGCTCCTCTTTCCCTAAGGAAGAAACTCAAGGTTGGAGTTACAGGTTTGGTAGTGTTAAATCAACTTTTTACCCCAGGTTCATCTGCTTCCAAATGCCTATGTCCATACTAGTGCCACTTATTGGAGATGGGTTGAAACTAGACAAGTTTCACTAGATTTTACCTGTCTATTTTAGGGGAACTGTATAATAAGTAACTTTCCATGAGTACCCTCCTCTCAAACAGTAAATGAAACAGTTTATAAGGAATAGATGGAGGTGACTGGTATGGAAACCTAGGTCAGAGATGATGAAAGAGAAATTATAAAATCATGATAAAATTGATAAATTGGTTAAGTTTTATGTGATTCATATGATGCTCTTGTTGGGGTAAGTAGGTGGGATGTTGGTAATGATTAAAAGTCTTTTGGTTATTAAATAAAACTGTATTTTTGCAATTCAATTCATTTAAAAACATAGTAACTCTATTGGAAGTGTTTTCAGCACTATATGTCTTCATCTTTCACAAGGAGAATGAGAAATAGCATGTCTGGAAAAGTCCAAGCAAATAAGAATCAATCCATCCTCATTCAGTACCATTCCCTTCTAGTGACTTCACAGATCTTCCTAGACACTACCCTGCCTGCCAGGAAGAAGCCAGTTGGTGTCACAACTGAGATGAAATAAATGTTGCTTTCTTTTGACTGACATAATTTCAGGGCTACTAAATTACACCTGTGTCATTGTCCAGGTATAATCTCTTTGATGTTATTTTTGTCACAGATGACATGCTGAAAGTACATTTAAACATAATCTGGTGTTTATTTTACAGTAATTTACAGAGGAAGATCTACAAGCAATCAACAGATTTGTGAAAAAATGTTCAACATCACTCGTTATAAGAGAAATGCAAATCAAATCCTCCTTAAGATTTCATCTCACCCCAATTAGAATGTCTTTTATTAAGAATACAGACAACAGCAGGTGTTGGCTAGGATGTGGGGAAAAGGGTACACTCATACATTGCTGGTGGGAGTGCAAGTTGGTTCAGCCACTCTGGAAAGCAGTGTGGAGAGTCCTTAGAAAACTTGGAATGGATCCATCATTTGACCCAGCTATCCCACTCCTTGGCCTATACCCAAAGAACTTAAGATCAGATTACTACAGTGATGCAGCCACATCAATGTTCATAGCTGCTCAATTCACAATAGCTAGATTGTGGAACCAACCTAGATGCCCTTCAATAGATGAATGGATAAAGAAACTGTGGTACATATACTCAGCCATAAAGAAGAATAAAATTACGGCATTTGCAGGTAAATGGATGATGTTGGAGACTGTCATGCTAAGTGAGAGCAGCCAATCCCAAAAATCCAAAGGCCAAATGGTCTCTCTGATAAGTGAATGATGACGCATAATGTGGGGGTGGAAGGGTGGCAAGAATGGAGGAAGGATAGATAGCATAGAGGGAAGCTGGGGTTGGGGTTGGGGGGAGAATAATAACAGAATGTGTGACAGACATCATTGTCCTGTGTTCATGTAAGAATGCACAGATGGTGTGACTCTACTTTGTGCACAACCAGAGAAACAATAGCTGTACTCCATTTGTGTTCAATGAATCAAAATTAAATAAAATAAATAAATTTAAAAAATAAAAGATATTTAATACTGAATGTGGTGCTCACACTTTTAATCTCAGTGACTTGAGAGGCTGAGGCAGGAGGATCACAAGTTTGAGGCCAGCATCAGCAATTTACTGAGACTGTCTCAAAATGAAAAATAAAACAAAAGTAATGGGGCATGTAGCTTGAATTCATTCAAGTTTAAGAAAAAAGATGTTTAATTCTTTAGGAATATTATGTTAGTTATTAATATAAAAAACCCAGTTAAAGACATATATACATTATCAAATCATGAAAAATATTTTAGTTAAGATAACACAAAATATCTTTTGACATTTTACAATGGTTTAACAATTGTGTAAGGATCATGTGGTGTATGTATGTATGTGTGTGTGTGTGTTTGTGCATGCACACACATGTATGTGTTTCAAAAATGAGGTTCATGAACAAGTTAAACAGCATGAAAAAGAATTTTGAGGTATTGATCTTGGAAGACAATTCTATACTTAAAATAAGTATCTATCCAGTCAGCCAGATCTGAGCAGAGTGAATCAATACAGAGTTAAACATCCTTGTAACTCAAGGATGTAAAATAGGCATAATTAAGAAAATAACACTGCTTTTTCAGCAACTCCATACTTTTCACCTCAAATATACTGGAAATTTGAAATGTGAAAATACTACCTCCCCGCTCCATGTACTTACCCCAAAATAAAAAAAAAATAAAAATAAATAGTCACTACACTCTACGTCCTTGAGCAGTGAATTAAATTTGGCTCAGTATGAGTGCTTTGCTGATACAGGTTTGTAAACTTAAGAAGGGAGGTCAGTTCTTAAAAAAAATATAGGCAAATTATGCAGAACCATGCTATGTCACTACTTCCTCTATTCCACTGCAATCATGGGGGAATTTCATCCAAATAGCTTTGCAGACAGCACTAGTTTGATAGCTACACAAAGAGCTTCAGTTCTCAGAGAGCACAAGTACATTTTATTACCACTGAAGAAGGGACCACAAGTCCTCTTGTCTGAACCGTGTTCTAAAGCAAGGGCAAAAGTTTACAGAATGGGAAAAGCAGCAAGGATGTCATTGGTAGGGAGCCCCATTTACAAAATACTGCTATTCATCTGGCTAAGCTAATCACAGACAAATCCAGTTGCAAAGTTAACAAGAAATATTTATTTCAAGAATGTGAAACAACTGTAAAGGGTCATAACGACCTCCTCCTTGAATGTACACTACTGTCTTACTCACTCACTTGTTCTGTGAAATAATGCAGTATTAGAGATAGCTATTAGAAATTATTATAGCTAGTATAAAGCATCCCAAACTTATTCAAAGTATAATTCACTTAAACACAGAGTAGTAACCTTGATTTCTAATTCAAGTACAAATCTTAAAATAAGAATTTCATGGATATATATTCCACATATATGGATATATATTCCACATATATCTTAACTTTGTTGTTTCCAAAGAAATAGGATCCTGCATCTATTTAACAATCTAGAACAGCTATTGAGCATTTTGTATGTGGTTGATTTAAGCCTAGCAAAATACTGCTTTTACTTAAATTTTGTCTAAACTCTTCCCTAAAAATCCCCTCCTAAGTCTTTCTTTCTTTCTTTCTTTCTTTCTTTCTTTCTTTCTTTCTTTCTTTCTTTCTTTCTTTCTTCTTTCTTTCTTTTTTTTTCCTTCTTTCTTTTTCTTTCTTTCTGACACACCACGTGTGTTTTTTTTTTTTCTTTTGTAGAATCTCCCTCATTTTCAATGAGCCAAAAACTTGGCATGGTTAATCCAATATTGTTTGAACATAAAATACTCAACAGAATTAGAATAGAAAGACACTTCTTGAAAAAAGGAAAACTAAAACCCCATCATATTTAGTGGTGAGAAAGGAATAATCTCTCCCTCAAACCAAGAACAAGGCAAGACTGTACACATTTGCCTTTCTATTCAATGTTATATTGAAGATTCTACCCAGTGTAACTAGAAAGAGATAGATAGTTAGATAGATGATAGATAGATAGATAGATAGATAGATAGATAGATAGATAGATGACAGGTGGGGAGAGGGAGGATTCAAATTGCAAAAGAAGAAGGAAAACTATCTCTACTTGGAAATAACAAGCTCTTATGCATACAAAATGATAAGTAATCCACAATACAAAAAATAGACTTCTTAGGAATAAATTTAGCAAAAGAATGGTAAAATTTCAAACTTGTCCATCAAAAACTACAGAATATCACTAAGAAATTAAAGAATACTTACATGAATGAAAAGATATTCCACATTCATGGAATAGAAGTCTTAATATTATTAAGAGAGCAATACAATCCCAAAAGATCTACAAACAATGTAATCCCTACCAAAATAACAGCTGGCTTTTTCCTAGATACTGACAAACTAATCTTATTATACATATGGAAATACAAAGGGCATTGAAGAGCCAAAACAATCTTGCAAAAGAAGAACAAAATTAAAAGAATCACATTTCCTGATTTTACACTAAATACAAAGATATAGTAAGAAAGACACTGTGATATTATTGTAAGGATATACATATCAAAATTAGAACCAATTTAATAATACAGAAATAAACTTTGATGTTTATGGTCAAACAAGTTTTGAAAAGACTTCCAGAAAATATTTCAATGAGTGAAAAATCATTGTAAACAAATGGTGTTGAACTCTATGTTTAATTCAATAGACTGTTTAATCACTTCTTCATGTAATTCACATTCATGCGTGTGTACACACCCCCCCACACACACACATTCAAAATACAACGGCCCTTATTTTAGAAGATCAATGATGATAAAACTCTTAGAATAAAATAGAAGAGTAAACTTTCATATCCTTGGGTTAGGCTAAGACATCATAGACATTTTAGACATAGCACCAAAAAGTATACACAACAAAAGAAAAAAATAGAGAATATGAATTTCATCAAATTAAAAGACACAATCAAGAAAGTAAGCCAAACAGACAGGGATCCAAATTATTTATGCCATAATGGACTTGTATCCACAATATGTATTTTTTAAAAATACTTGCAACTCAACAAAAAAGCAACATCCCAACTGAAAAACAAGCAAAGAATTTGATAGCTATTTTTACAAAGGTATATACCAATGGCTGAAAAATGTATGAAATATGTTCAACATTATTAGCCACCAAAAATCCCAACTCATATCCATGATGATCACTAAGATAAAAAATGTAAATTTTTACAAAGTTACAGAGGATTTGGAAGTCTCACATAGTGCTGGTGGGAATGTAAAATGGTTCCACCTCTTTGTGAAATAGTTTGGCAGTTTTTCAAAATGTTAAATGTCAGATTACCATATGACTTGGCTATTCCACTAGTAGGTATATATATATCCAAGAGAAATTAAAGCACACATCCACATTTACACAAATGTTCAAAATAATTTTATCTGTAATAGCAAAAAATGGAAATATCCCAAATATCAATAAAATTAAAGAATGAATATGGTGTATCCATATGATGGAATGCAATTCAATACTAAAAATAAGATACATAATATGCTAAATTGTGGATGAACTTTGAAAATAGTATACTAAGTAAAAGAAATATTGCAAAAAACTCTTAAAATTGCATTTAGCTGAAATGTTCAGAAGAGATGAACATTGAAATACAAAAGTGGATTAGTACTTGTTTTTGATTCAAGAACATGGTATAAGAAGAGAGTGCTGTTTGGTATTTTAAGAAGGGCTGATGAAAATATTCTCAAAGTAAAGATGGTGATAGTTGCACAAATTTGCAAATATATTAAAAATACACTGGATTGTGCACCATACATGAGTGAACTCTATGTATTTAAATTATATCTCAATAAGAGTAATTCTAGAGCTGTCCTGGCAAAAATGAATAAAACGAGGTACAAATGCATATCAATGAATTGGACAAATTTAATTTTTAATTTGATGAACACTGGCATTATAAGTTTATCCACATGAATTTTATAATGCCCACAGAGACTTCCATGACTTCTCACTCTATATACTTACATATGTGTGTGAGTGTATGAAAATATTATACAAAATTATTTTAAGATTTGTGGATTTGATTGATAGCCTGTGAAAATAGTTGAAAAATCTAAAATATTTAGTACTTTCTCTTGAGTCCAACTTATTCAAGTGCTTTACAAATGACTAACTGGTGTCTTTTCCTTTGTCCATCTCTTCAACTCAGTGAAATCTGATGGAGTATAAAGAGGATTGTTTACTATGACTTAGACTACAACCACTTCATTTGAAGGCTGAGTCACCTACGACCCACCTCAACAAATTAAGAAATATAATAACTTGATTATCTAAATTTTTTTCAGATACAGGCATTCACTTATTTCCTTAGATTATTTAATGCTATCAGCAAATTATGTATTAGGGCTGATATGAACCAGTCCATTCTAATTGGAGATGGCTGAGTACTGACTGTCAAATATTTGAAGAGTCCATTCTGGTCACTCCTAAACCACAGCAATATCTTTGTACCTCTACACTTTGTCTGCAACTTCTTTTCTAAATCATTTAACTGTTAACAAGCTTAACATGAGGAGCTTCGGTCTTCCGGCGCCATTTTCCAGCATCTCCTGGAGAGAGCTCCCGCCTGTATCGGCCTGAGTCCTCAGGCCCAGCAGGGATCTTAGACCCTTCAGTGCCATCTTGCAGTGTCTCTGGGAGAGACCAACAGCCTGCAACTGCCTGAGCCCCCAGCAAGGAGAACAGGCCTGCCTGGGCCATCAAGCCCAGTGTCTCCATCACTGAGCACAGTTCTGTGTCCCCACCCCAACTTGGTCTAGTGCTCAGGCCCACACCCTGGCCTGGTGTCTAGCGCCCGTGTTGCATCTGATCCTCTATCAACACCAGGCCACCTCTGCCCAGAAGCATTGATCATTCCCAACCTGGAGGTAGTGGGAACGCAGCCTTCTTGGGTCACCACTTGATCAAGCACCTCTCAAACATCAGGCCATTGAAAAATAAGAGGTTTGAACTGTACAGTATATTTTTATCACAGAATGTTTTTAAATTAATTGTCATACTACGATAATTCCTAATATACCCACTATATTCCTGCCTTTTTCTTTTATTAATATGCTTATCACTCTATCTCCCTCTTATATATCCGTTTCCTTGGAGAATCTCTTTTTTCTCACACTAACAACCTGTTTCTTTTAATTCCACTTCCACTATTCATATGACATAGTATATCAATAGTCTCATTTCTTATCTCATTAGTGTTTTGTTCTATACCCCTCCACATTCCACTTGTTCAACATTAGGAATTGCAGTCCTTATTGCAAACTTACTGGTCATGCTGTAAATAATAATTTGAACTCATCTCTGTTTATTAAGACAATACTGTTAATATCTTAATAGGGACTATTTAGATTAAGAAAACCTATTGTTTATGTGGTGTGCTGCTAATATTGATCTCTCAATTCAAGGGGAGATATTGAAAATAGGCAGGAACCCTATAAGTCTTTAAGGGGAAACTGCAATACCTAGGATTTGCACTACTAGAGGGGAAGATATACTACCAATATGAGAAAACATGGGAAGAAAACGTCCCAGTCAAACCCAGATACTACATCAAAAGAACCCAATGACAACATGGCAGAAGCATTGTCGGAAAGGGAGTTGGACATAATCAAAATGATCCGAGAAGTGAACGAGGAGTCAAGAGAGCAAATGCAGACAATGCTAAAAGAGCAACTGCAGGAGGCAAAAGAACATTTCAATAAAGAGTTAGAGATTGTGAAAAAAAAAAAAACAGAAACCCTTGAAATGAAGGTTACAAAAAACCAAATTAAAAACTCAATAGAAAGCTAAACCAACAGGCTAAATCACTTGGAAGACAGAACCTCAGACAATTGAAGACAAAATATTTAATCTTGAAAACAAACTCAACCAGACAGAGAAGATGGTAAGGATCATGAACAGAACCTTCAGGAGTTATGGGATATCATGAAAAGACCAAATTTAAGAGTTATTGGGATTGAGGAAGGCACAGAGACATAAACCAAAGGAATGAATAATCTGTTCAATGAAATAATATCAGAAAATTTCCAAATCTGATGAATGAAATGGAAAATCAAATTCATGAGGCTTATAGGACACCAAATACACAAAACCACAACAGATCCACACCCAGGCACATTATAATGAAATTACCTAACATACAAAACAAAGATAGAATTTTAAAGGCTACAAGAGAAAAACATCAGATTACATGTAGGGGGAAACCAATATGAATATCAGCAGATTTCTCAGCCCAGATACTAAAAGCAAGAAAGGCCTGGAACAACATATTCCAAGTACTGAAAGAAAATGGATGCCAACCAAGAATCTTATACCCAGCAAAACAAACCTTCAGATTTGAAGATGAAGTAAAATCCTTCCATGATAAACACAAGCTAAAAGAATTCACAAATAGAAAGCCTGCCCTACAGAAAATTCTCACCAAAATGTTCCAAGATGAAGAAATGAGAAACAACAACATAAGTCAGCAAAGGGAGGAATTACCCTAAAGGAACAGCCAATTAAAGGAAAAAACAAGTAAGATTAAAATCCAAAAATAAGTCAAAATGAGTGGGAATACAAGTCATATCTCAATAATAACCCTCATTGTAAATGGACTAAACTCATCAATCAAAAGACATAGACTGGGAGATTGGATTAAAAAGAAATTCCCAACAATATGCTGCCTTCAAGAGACTCATCTCACAGATAAACATGCCCACAGACAAAAGATGAAAGGTTGGGAAAAAGCATACCATGCACATGGACTTAGTGAAAAAGCAGGAGTTTCCATCCTCATTTCAGATAAAGCAGACTTCAAGCCAAAGTTAGTCAAAAGGGATAAAGAAGGACATTTCAAACTAATTAAGGGAAGCATAAATCAGCAAGACATAACAATCATAAATATTTATGCACCAAACAATGGCACATCCATGTACGTCAATCAGATCCTTCTCAATTCCAGGAACCAAATAGACCAAAACACAATAATACTGGGGGACTTCAACACTCCTCTCTCACCATTGGACAGAACTTCCAAACAGAAATTGAACAAACAAACCATAGAACTCAATGACACAATCACTAATTTAGACTTAACAGACATATGTAGAATGTTCCATCCATCAAAAAGCGAATACACTTTCTTCTCAGCAGCTCATGGATCCTTCTCTCAAATAGACCATATGTTATGCCACAAAGCTACTCTTAGCAAATACAAAAACATAGAGATACTACATTGTATACTATCAGATCATAATGGAATGAAATTAGAAAACAATGATAAAGTTAAAAACAGAAACTTCTCCAACACATGGAGATTAAATAATATGCTATTGAATGATGCATGGATAACTGAAGACGTTGGGGGAAATAAAGAAATTCTTAGAGGTCAACGAGAACAGAGATACAACATATCAAAATCTCTGGGATACTATGAAAGCAGTGCTAAGAGGAAAACTCTTTGCATGGAGTGCATTCAATGAAAGAATGAAAAGTCAACAAACCAATGACCACACATTACAGCTCAAAGTCCTAGAAAAAGAGGAACAGATCATCACCAAAAGTAGTAGAAGACAGGAAATAATTAAAATCAGAGCGGGAATCAATGAAATTGAAACAAAAGAAACAATTCAAAAAATTGACAAAACAAAAAGTTGCTTCTTTGAAAAAAATTTAAAAAATTGATAAACACTTAGCCACACTAATGAAGAGAAGGAGAGAGAAAATCCAAATTACTAAAATTCGTGATGGAAATGGAAATATTACAACAGACACTATTGAAATACAAAACATAATTAGAAGCTATTTTGAAAATTTATACTCCAACAAAAGAGAAAACCTTGAAGATATCAACAGGTTCCTAGAGGCATGTGAGTCACCCAAACTGAATCTGGAGGACCTACACAACTTAAATAGATCAATTTCAAGCAATGAAATAGAAGAAGTCATCAAAAGCCTATCAACAAAGAAAAGTCCGGGACCAGATGGATTCACAGCCGAATTCTACAAGACCTTCAAAGAAGAGCTCATTCCAATACTCCTCAAAGTATTTCATGAAACAGAGGAGGAGGGAACCCTTCCAAACTCATTCTATGAAGCTAATATCACCCTGATACCAAAACCAGAGAAAGACACATTGAGGAAAGAAAATTTCAGACCAATATCCCTAATGAACAGAGATGCAAAAATTCTTAACAAAATTTTAGC
>JAJEJO010005555.1:480544-516852 GCA_020662805.1 Glaucomys volans
TTCTACAAGACCTTCAAAGAAGAGCTCATTCCAATACTCCTCAAAGTATTTCATGAAACAGAGGAGGAGGGAACCCTTCCAAACTCATTCTATGAAGCTAATATCACCCTGATACCAAAACCAGAGAAAGACACATTGAGGAAAGAAAATTTCAGACCAATATCCCTAATGAACAGAGATGCAAAAATTCTTAACAAAATTTTAGCAAATCATATACAAAAGCACATTAAAAAGATAGTGCACCATGATCAAGTGGGTTTCATCCTGGGGATGCAAGGTTGGTTCAACATCTGGAAATCAAGAAATGTACTTCACCACATCAATAGACTTAAAGTAAAGAACCACATGAGTATTTCAAAAGATGCAGAGAAAGCATTTGATAAAATACAGCACCCCATCATGCTCAAAACACTAGACAAAATAGGGATAGTAAGAACATTTCTTAAAATTGTAAAGGCTATCTATGCTAAGCCCACAGCAAACATCATTCTAAATGGAGAAAAGTTGAAAGCATTCCACCTGAGAACTAGGACAAGGCAGGGATCCCTGCTTTTTCCACTTCTATTCAACATTGTCCTTGAAACTCTAGCCAGAGCAATTAGACAGACCAAGGAAATTAGAGGAATATGAATAGGAAAAGAAGAGCTCAAACTATCCCTATTTGCTGATGACATGATTCTCTATTTACAAGACCCTAAAAATTCCACCAGAAAACTTCTGGAACTCATAAATGAATTCAGTAATGCAGCAGGATATAAAATTAATGCTCATAAATCTAATGCATTTTTATTTGTAAGTGATGCATCCTCTGAGAGAGAAAGTAGGAAAACTATACCATTCACAATAGCCTCAAGAAAAATAAAATACTGGGAATCAATCTAACAAAAGAAGTGAAAGACCTCTACAATGAGAACTACAGAACACTAAAGAAAGAAATTAACGAAAATCTGAGAAGATGGAAAGATTTCCCATGTTCTTGGATAGGCAGAATTAATATTGTCAAAATGGCCATACTACCAAAAACGCTATACAAATTCAATGCAATTCCAATTAAAATCCCAATGATGAACTTCATAGAAATAGAGCAAGCAATCATGAAATTCATTTGGAGGAATAAGAGACTCAGAATAGCTAAAGCCATTCTTAGCAAGAAGAGTGAAGCAGCGGGTATTACAATACCGGACCTTCAACTATATTATGAGAAATAGTAACAAAAACAGCATGGTATTGGCACCAAAATGGACAGATCAGTGGACAGAATAGAGGACAAAGAGACAAATCCACGTAAATACAGGTATTTCATACTTGCCAAAGGAGCCAAGAACATGCAATGGAGAAAAGATAGCCTCTTCAACAAATGGTGCTGGGAAAACTGGAAATCCATATGCAGCATAATGAAACTAAACCCATATCTCTCACCATGTACAAAACTCAACTCAAAATGGATCAAGGACCTATGAATTAGACCAGAGACCCTGCACATAATAGAAGAGAAAATAGGTCCAAATCTCCATCCTGTTGGCCTAGGACCAGATTTCCTTAACATGACTCCCAAAGCACAAGAAATAAAAGCAGGAATCAATGACTGGGATAGAGTCAAACTAAAAAGTTTTTTCTCAGCAAAGGAAACAATCAGCAATGTGAAGAGAGAGCCTTCAGAGTGGGAGAAAATCTTTGCCACACACACTTCAGATAGAGCACTAATCTCCAGAATCTACAAAGTGCTCAAAAATCTTTACACCAAGAACACTAATAACCCAATCAATAAATGGGCCAAGGAAATGAACAGACACTTTACAGAGGAATATCTACAAGCAATCAACAGATTTATGAAAAAATGTTCAATATCCCTAGTTATAAGAGAAATGCAAATCAAATCCTCCTTAAGATTTCATCTCACCCCAATTAGAATGTCTTTTATTAAAAATACAGACAACAGCAAGTGTTGCCGAGAATGTGGGGAAAAGGGTACACTCATACATTGCTGGTGGGAGTGCAAGTTGGTGCAGCCACTTTGGAAAGCAGTGTGGAGATTCCTTAGAAAACTTGGAATGGATCCACCATTTGACCCTGCTATCCCACTCCTTGGCCTATACCCAAAGAACTTAAGATCAGATTACTACAGTGATGCAGCCACATCAGTGTTCATAGCTGCTCAATTCACAATAACTAGACTGTGGAACCAACCTAGATGTTGAAACTGTGCTATATATACACAATGGAATATTACTCAGCCATAAAGAAGAATAAAATTATGGCATTTGCAGGTAAATGGATGATGTTGGAGACTGTCATGCTAAGTGAGATTAGCCAATCCCCAAAATCCAAAGGCTGAATGATCTCTCTGATAAGTGAATGATGATGCATAATGCGGGGTGGAAGGGAGGCAAGAATGGAGGAAGGATAAATAGCATAGAGGGAAGGGAGGGGTGTGGTCCGGGGGTGGTAAGAATAATAACAGAATGTGTGACAGACATCATTGCCCTGTGTACATGTATGAATGCACAGATGGTGTGACTCTACTTTGTGTACAACCAGAGAAACCATAGCTGTACTCCATTTGTGTTCAATGGATCAAAATTAAATGAATAAAAAATAAATAAATAAATAAACAAACATGAAAAAAAAAAGCTCAACATGTTTTAATCAGTGTAATTTAATAAGAACTAACTAAATAAATTATCTACAGTAAAGCCTAAATTTTTTTACCAAATCAACTGAAAAACACAGAGATTCCATTGAATAACCGAACTCAATTATGGGTGCAGAGAAAAATACCTGTAATTCCAGTGACTTGGAAGTGTAATGTAGGAGGATTACAAGTTCAATGCCAGCCTGGACAACTTAGCAAGAGCTTGTGTCAAAATGAAAACATAAAAGTGACTGGGAATGTAAATCAATGATAGAACACTCCTAGTTGTAACCCCCACCTGGGATGGGGGAACTAATGAGTTCAATAAGATGTCAGGAGGCCATAAAGAAATAACTCAAATCCAGTTCTAGTATTTACAAAAATAACCTACTACCCATATACTGAAAGAGAATGACAAAGAAAGTTTCTATGAAACTATGCTACTCTTGAACATGTGAGTATGGCTCTTTGTGTGGCCAAAGCATTGCAATGAACCTACATTTCATGAATGTGGATCCACTAACTTTAGGATCCCACCCTTCTCAAAAGAGGGGATATAACCCATTCAAAGGGTTTGAATGGGGGAATAATTCTGTTCTTCCCTCTCTTTTATCCTTATTATTCTATTTATTAAAAGTCTTTTTTTTTCCAAGAGCAAACTTGTTTGCAGGAATGTGCCTCTATCTTCCACAAGGACAAGCTTCTATTATCCCATGCAGTTTTAATTCCCTTAAACCAGAGCATCTCAAATATTTCCATGTCAGAAGAGTCTTTGCTTTCCATTGTGTAACACAACAGTCCTGTTTATTTGGTTTTTCCAGAAAAGAAGAAACAATTTGCCCTGAAAGAGTACTGAAGCAGCTTGAAACAGCTTGAAGTTTTTAAGTGACAATGATTTTCTCTCTCTCTCTCTCTCTCTCTCTCTCTCTCTCTTTTTTGTTATGTAGGGTTTTGTTTGTTTGTTTTTAGTTTTAAAAACATTTAAGTTCTAAATTTTACCTAGGAGTTCAGACACAGATGAAAATTATACAAATTCAGACATGTCTCAACAATTGCCTTTGTCTCCTGTCACCACTACTGAAAAACAAAGAAGTACAAGTGAAGAAGAGATTGAGCATATGAATGATTAGTGTTGTGTCGGTCTATCTGGAATAAAGGGACTTTACTGACTTTACTGAGATTAAGCTAATGTGAGAATATCCAGAATTTCCAGAGAAGAACCTGAACTCCAAGGTGCCTAAAATCATCAAGTATGTCTTAGAAAAGCTGGACACATTGAGCCACTCTTTGAGGTTTATAATGAGGAAGTGCCTGGGAATCCATCCTTGCTTCCCTCATGAGAAAGTGAGGCAAATCTCCAGGCCAAAGCCATGAACCAGAATATTCTTGAGAAAGAGGTGTTTTTGTCCATCTTCAGATGCCAGTATAAGATCCATCATTTTCCTAGATCAATTTGCATAATACAAAACAATCTTAATAGAGATTCACAGATAAGCAGCTAGAATAGATCATAATCCCATAATGTGATCTGAGAACAATAAAGGTGGCCTTCTTATCCAAACTAAGACCCAGGTATCACTTGAAGTTTCTCATGTTCTATTATTATGTGTGTTCTTGATTTAAGGTTGTCTCCAGGGTTTCTTTGCTTTAATAGTCTCTGTAAATAATACTCTTTAAAGGATAACGTAAGTAATGATTGATACTTTATTATGTGTTATTGTATTCTATTATTTTAATGGAGCATAAAATGTGAGTATTTATTATGCAGAAGAGGAAAAGAAAAGGAAAAGCTTCAAAACAGTCTTGAGGGAGGCATAAAAATGTGGATGTTTGGGAATCTAGCAATAGTTCAGTGGTGTGTGGGCTCTGAACAGAAATGCTGTATTATTATTATCAGCATATGAGCTATTCTTTGGCAATGAATTAGTCATTTCAAGAAAAAGTACCTACTGTATACTGTCAGTTATGGAACTTTAAATAATAAATGAGGTGCATACAGTTAACTGGACGGAACAAATATGTAGCTTCTATTGCCATTATGATCTGAGCTGTTTTGGTTCCCCTACCAGAACGGACAAGGGTGTTCTAAATTAAAAGCTTTAGATAACAGCTAGGATGTTGCCATTTGCACCTGATGCACAGCATTTATCCAGCCATTAATTTCAAATTCTTTGGTCCTTCCTTTAGTGCTGTCCTTCCCTCTTCAGATATTTAACCTAGCACTACCAATAGACATATTTTTTTTCTATTTTACTTTACTTCTGATTTGGGGATCATATTTGCTTCTTTAGTCTTTTCCCATGTTCAACAACCATTGTATGTGGTCTGATTCTGTCTTCTAGGTAATTTTTAAAAAATAATAACCCTTTATTTCTTGATTTCACTCTGACTTTCATCAGTGTCCTCTCTTCTATGCTGTCCTGATGCAGCAAAATCATCTGCTTGGGTTTCTTCAGCTCTCCTGTGATCAGGTTCCTGTCAAGCAGCGTAGAGCCAGCAAATGTTATCCCAGACATGCTCTTGCTGCTCTTCCAGTTCTCAACCTTTTGAAGCTATTGTGTTAGTTGACTGGTCTTAAACCTAAGAGCCTCAGAACAAGCTAATCTTCTACATGCTGATGTGGAATTTATTCCTTTATACATTATTATATGTAAATAACTTAATCCAGTATGTATGCCTCTAAGCTGCACAGAAATAACCCAAATTGAATAATAATTCCTTACTAAATCAGTATAACACTTATAAAAATAAATTCAAGAACACTTGTAATTTTTTTATGATTTTAGAACATCAAGAATAAGAGTAAATCATCTTAATCTTTGGATTCCAAATCCCTTTTCCTTTCAAAAGCATTTCATGTATAGGAGCTCATCCTCTTGCGACAAGCTGAAGTCGTCATTTGCTGGATTTAAAGAAAAACTAAGTAAAGATATAAAGAAATGTGACTTTCTGAGGGGATATCTTTTCGGTATTAATTTGAATTTGAAATGCTTCATAGAATAATAGGATTTTTTATAGTCATTTGCTTTTAGATTTTAGAGTTTTTGTTATCAGAATCCAGGAAGAAACTAATGAGACTAACTGTTAAGAAATTAAGCTTTCAGAAATGGAAAGAATTCAAATGTTAAAGCATTACAATTGCAGAATGCTGGAAAAATTAACATTTTAAGAGAGTATAAATTCATTCACATTACCAAGCATATAAAATTAAGGGGTCAGTTGTCTAATAACTCTCTGATTTCATAAGTTTTACTTACTTATTTCCAATTGCTAATATAACACATAGGTGTTTTTGACAGGAACTCAAAGTTAGATTTAAAAAATAAAATTATGAAATCAATTAAGTTATTTACAAGGTTCCAGAACACTTTCTATTTGTATTAAAATCATCATCTGAATTATACCTCTTAACTTCCCACCAGCCTTACAAATGTATTTCTATTGCATCCTGTGAGTCCCCTCATTTTAAGGGAAATGCATATCCCTCAACAGACAAATCCACTACCTTGTGCTCTGAATTGTTGTTCTCTCTATTCTTCTCAAGGACCTTGTTTCTTTTGTTTCCTCTTCTCTTTCCTACATCATAAAGACCCCTAACTTTACTGCAGCATCTTCATAGAACACAGAATTATAGCTCTTTTGAATTTAGAACCCCTTTCAACTATTCTTCCAATTTTGCTTCTTTCATTGTCAAACTTTGCAAATGAGTTGTCATATATTCTTTTCTTACTTCATATTCAACTTCAGGACATTTATGTCTGACACCTTTCTCAGTAACTACACTGAAGCTACTCTTCCCCATACATAGTAGTAATAATCAGCAATTAGCAATAACAATTTAGCAATTTGTTCATTGCAAAATTCAGTGAACATTCTCTCCATTTTACTTCACTGCTGTTCACTGTCCTTCTTTCTGAAATTCTTGAGAGTTATTCCCACACCCTGTATAGTACTGGGGATTGAGCTCAGGGATGCTGTACAACTGAGCTGCATCTCTAGACCTCTTTTTATTTGTTTTTGTCTTGAAACAGAGACTTGCTAGCTAGTTGTCCAGACAGGCTTTGAACTCGCCACCCTCTTGTCTTAGCCTCCTGAGTCTCCAGGGTTACAGACATGTGTCATACCCAACAACAGTTGTTTTCTGTTTATTTGTTTTTTGTCATTCCTTTTTCTGGTCTTCCCATATATCATCAGTGTCTCCTTCACAATATTCTTTGCTAGTAACCCCTTTACTAAATCAATGTAGATATAATGGAAGGTTTGATTTAGGGTAATCCTTTTCTGTCCTCTCCTGTATATGATCTCTTCTAACCCATTTCATTAAATGATGCCTATATGCCTTTATTTCTAGACCATATGTGTAATCATAATTATATGTTTACATATCAAGTATCTTTTATCATTTGATTGACATCTCAATAAAAATATGTAAAATGACGATTTTTACCCCAAACTTAACTAAGTAAATAGTTTTCACTCATTCAAACTAGAAACTCAGTAATCACATTTGAATATGGTCTAGTCCTTACTTTTTGCATAAATCTATAACTAAGTGCTTTTAATTTTATCCCCAAGGCATATTTTAATTTCCATTTTGTTCTCCACTTCCACTATTATCACTGTCATCAGTGCTTGCTTGAACTTCTGTCCCAAACTATTCTCCCAAATGTCATTCCTGTACAGTCAATTAATTTTCTATAGCTACTTCAGGTGATCCTAAAGCATGCATCATATCCTTGCCCTGTTTAAAATCCCTCAATGTTAGCCCATCACATTTAGAATGAAATTTGAGTTAGCCCCTTCCTGCCTGTCCAATTGTATCTCAGGGCACTCTCTCTGCTTCTTTTATTAGGATTCTGGCCACACAGGTCTTTTAGCGACTTAGATCATCTTTTAGGACTTGTGGAGACTTACATCCATAGATGACACGTGTAGTTTTCTCTTCCATTTTCTTCCCTAGGTCTGACATTTCTTGAATACAAAATTGCCCATCATCCTCACCGAAGTTTTTTCTCTGTCCCTTTTTTATTTCCCTCATAATCAAACATGATTTTATTTGTGTGTGTGTGTGTGTGTGTGTGTGTGCTGTTTTTTTGGTCTCATCCCACTAGATTGAGTATATGGAACATGGCTAATTTGTGTTGTATTCTCACACTGAACAAAGTCAAATTATTTGTGTGATAAACTGATATGAAATTCTAATCTGTGGAAGGCAGTATCTGTAAATTTATGCATTATTTTCTATATGCACAAGTCCTAGTATATTGGAAAGGCATTCAGGATAATAAGCACAAACTCTAGATTCAGATATAGCTGACTATGAACACATTTCACTTTACCAATTACGTGACAATGAACATCATTCAGACTTTTTGTATTTTTGTTTCCTTGTCTGTAGTGTGAACATGGCAATAGTACAATATTCATAAGATGTGTAATGATTATGAATTAACCTATGCAATGCATTCAGGGCAGTGCCTAGAACAAAGTAAGGGCTCAATATGCAGCACTGTTATTACATTCTCTACACAAAGCTACAGCCAGTTATGCTTAACAATGCTAATGCTTTGTTTGATAAATTATCGTCCCTATTTTCCACATGTAGAATATAAGCAATTATATGTGTTTCTGAACTTTAAGAAGCTACAATCTATATTTGTAATTATTATTCTGTTTTTATTATAAGAAACTGGGTTCTAGTTTATTTGCTCCTCATTCCTCAGCATAAACTCAGCCATTTGTACCACTTAATATGTTTTTGAGTCTTAGTGTAACCTACATAATGGTACAGTAAATATTTGATGATCTTTTAGATGGAGAGGTGGTAAGCCTGAAGGAAAATTAAAATGCTAGAAAATATCAGATTTTCATAAGAAAACATGACAGACAAGGATGAAGAGACATAGAGAAGGACGTAAACACAGAAATAGCAGTGACTTCCTAAGAGGTAGAAGTTAAAGAAGCAGAAAAATAGAAAAAGTCTATTCCAGATAATGCAGCTCATAGAAAAAGACTTGATTCTCTATGGTCAAGTTTGCAAAGGAAAACTGAGATTAGTAACGGAAAAAGAAAGAGACATAAGAGATGGATAGAAACATTTAATCTCTGGGAAACAAGTACTGTGCTTTAACATTTAACTCAATATGTAAAGGTACTAAGAATATTATTTGAATAAAGGAAGATTACTATATCATCTTTTGAAAATCATGTGACATAATCAGAATTTTATGTTAGCTATATACATATAATAACTTTGCATAAAATATTATATATTATATGTTCACACAATATTAAAATGTCATATTGTAAAAAAAATTGACCTACCAATGAAAAGCTAATAAGAAAAATGAAAGCTTTTCTTTGTAAAATATTCCTTACTGAAATGTGGTTTAAAAAATGAAATTGACTTAAAATATTTAAATGGAGTGGAAAGTACTATGAATGTAAACACGTTAGTAATGTTTAAACAATAAAACTGAAAATATACTAATCACAAGCAATTATAAAGAATTATTTATTGTGTGCATAGTCCTATGAAAAGGAAATACACAAAATGGAGGACCCTAGACTCTATTAGAATGTCCACTTTTTCCTATTTACATGTTATTAATCAATTGCCAAATTATATGGTGCAAGTTTTAAGAGTTACAAAAATGTTTTGCTTGCATTCTTGATAATTGCCATTCTGACTGGAGTGGGATGAAATTTCAATGTAGTTTTGATTTGCATTTCTCTAACTGCAAGAGATGTTGAACCTTTTTTCATATATTTGTAGATCGATTGTATTTCTTCTGTGAAATGTCTGTTCAATTCCTTAGCTCATTTATTATTTGGGTTGTGTGTTTGGTGTTTCTTCAGTTCTTTATATATCCTGGAGATTAATGCTCTATCTGAAGTGCAAGCAACAAGAAATGTTGGCAAGGATGTGGGGAAAAAGGCACACTCATACATTGCTCTTGGGATTGCAGATTAGTGTAACCATGATAGAAAGCAGTATGCAGATTTCTCAGAAAACTTGGAATGGAACCACCATTTGTCCCATTCTTTGGGTCACCATTTGATTCCTTGGTTTATATACAAAGGACTTAAAATCAGCATACTACAGTGGCACATCAACATTTATAGCAGCTCAATTCACAATAGCTAAACTATGGAACTAACCTGGGTGCTATTCAACAGATGAATACATAAAGAAAATGTGATATATATGCACAAAGGAATATTACTCAGCCTTAAAGAATTATGAAATTATGACTTTTGACGGTAAGTGAATGGAGCTAGAGAATATACTGCTAAACGAAAAAAGTCAATCCCAAAGAACCAAAGGCTGATTGTCTTCTCTGATATGCAGAAGTTAATTCACAATAAGGGGTAGTGCTAGGGAAGAATAGAGGTAATTTGGATTAGACAGAGGGAAGTAAATGGAAGGGAGGGTCTACTGTGGTAGGAACGATAGCAGAATAAATGGGATATTATTACCATATGTTTATATAAGATTATACGACCAGTGTAATTCTACATTATGTACAAGGAGAAGAATGAGAAGTTGTATTTCATCTATTTATGATGTATTAAAATGCATTCTACTGTCATGAATAACTAATTAGAACCAAAAAAATGTGTTTTGTTCTTTTGAACAAGCTTATATTGCTTTTCCAACTTGAGGACAATCCAATTAATATATGTTCAATTTTCCACCTATTCTCAAATGCTAATCATTTGAGCTTTTTAGATTCATTTTAGATTTCTGTTTTTCTCCAGCATTAATTTCTCCATTGATTTCTGCACAAATTTTTAAGATATATTTTCCCCTTCATTCCGTTCCCATCATTTTTAAATTTTTTTTTTTTTTTACTTATATATAGTGTCATCAGTAGAATCCATTTTGACATAATTATAAAAGCATGGGGTATAACTTGTTCTAATTCAGTTCCCAGTACCTCTTCTTCCCCTTCTCTCTCCCCATCCCCTGGTCCCTTTCTTCTACTAATCTTTCTGCCATTTACCCATAGGTTTTTTTTTTTTAATTAATTGCTTGTGGATGTACATAATGGTGAGATTCATGTTGGCATATTCATATACATACATGGGAATGTTATGTTAGATTCACTCTCACTGTCACATCATTCTTAATAACATAGAAGTCATTTTCAGACCTTGTACTTGTTTATTATCCTCAGTATTTCTCCTTGTTATGAGTTTCTCTACTCAAAAGAGTCACACATCAGCAATGTTTCCTCTTGCCTTAAACCTGGTTTGCATCTTCTCCCATCTCTTACTTTCTTTTCTGTTAGTATTTTAATTATTAGTGAACTTAGGCTTGTTTGCATCTCAGGGTTTGAGCACTTGCTCTTTCCTTCCTAATGCAATTAATTATCATCATATTTGAGAACTGGTCTACTGAAATAGTAGTCAACTACTTTAATGCAATCCTTCTTACCACTAGCTCAATTCTTACACAATTAATTATCATCATATTTGAGAACTGGTCTACTGAAATAGTAGTCAACTACTTTAATGTAATCCTTCTTACCACTAGCTCAATTCTTACACATTTTGTACTTCCCATCTGACTTCCCTGATGTGTATCATTTCTCAATTTACTTTTTTAACTTCTCTTTAGAAGTACAAGATTATTGGAAGAAGGTGCAGAATCATGAACTAAACTCATGTAGTACAACTTTTTTCCTGATAGATTTCAATCATACTGTGGTGATTTATTTACAATTCTCAAAGGGTTTCATTCTTTTTATTCCCTATAATTCTCTGCTTGTTTAAGTACTGTGATCATACATGTTCCTGTTTTTCTTTAACACTCCCTCTTCCCTCCCTATTATGAATGCCTCTCCAAGGTTTTTAGTTAATATAAAATGGTTCATGATTTAAACTATAATCACCTTCATAATGACTCCAGACTAAAGTTCTAGTTCTAATAAAGTTCCTCTGAGCCTTCTTATGTAGACCTCAACCTTTGCATATAAAAACTACAGATACTAAGCATAAATGAGTTTATCCACCCTCCTTTGCCTGCATTAAAATACCTAAACACTGACATAGTTTCTAACCACTCAAGCCTACACTCCGAGGTATAGCCTGGTGACCCTGATCTCCCTTAATGTATCTTCCTTAGTAGCCCAAATATGCCAAAACAATTTATTTTTTGTTCTAGATAACATCTATTGAAAGGTCCCTGACCACCATTTCTTATATTATTTATAAAAAAGCAAAAACAATTGAGAATTTTCTCTGTTTCTTTGAGATGTATACGCATTGCTTATAATTCAGAAATATCTTTCTCAGGGACCTGAAAGCCATTCTTTTGAAATGCATTCATCAGGAAGGATAAGACCTCTATCTCCCACTCCCTATGGAGAGGCTAGAATCCTAACTTTGATCATTGCCATCTGGGTTAATCACATTTACATTGAGCAACCTTTGCGAGTTTTCATTTCCCTGACTCTGCTGAGCTCCCACTCTGACCCCTACTCCCTTTTGCTTTCCTTAAATTACCTAGTCACCTCTATACAAATCAAAGCTAAGTGCATTTCAGGCTTGACCCTCTTCACTATCACAATAGTATATTACTGATCAAAATCTGTACTTCCTATTTTAGTGTCCAGTTATTTTTATCTTTGAGAGTCAAGTGGTTATCTCTAAATTTATATCCTTCTCTCTAATTCCATTTACAGAACAAAATTTAGAAGAGTTAGATTGTTTATTAGCATTATAAAGTAAAATTTCCTTGTCCTGGTAATATTATTCATGTCTCAAATAAAACTTTTCTAGTATAATTAATAATTAGCTAAGCTATTTAAAGAAAGAGTTGGAGAGATATCCTAAAGAGCAGGGAAAATATATTGTACAAATGCCGAGATTTTGCTTTGTTCTGTTTGTTTTCTTTGTTAAGAATAAGACCAGAGCATGAAAGCAGAATTGCTCAAGAAAGGAAGATTTTTCAGTGCTATATGAAAGAAAATAAGAGAAAAATTCAAATAATGCATAGAAAGAGAGATTTTGAGGGAAACACTGAAATCTAATTAGGAATTTGTGTTTAGAGTGCAATGAAATCTTTCCACAACATTTTATGAAATCTCCCACATAGTACCCACCCTTATTTAGGCATTTTGACAGGAAACCTTCTGGGAATTTGACCTCAAGGAAGACCTAGGGAAAGAGCCTGAATGTCCATGGGAAGCCCTGCATGTTGGTTGCTGGTTGCAGATTTAGAACATGTTCTCTTCTCATTGTGTTCAGATAAATTGAAAAAAAAAAAAAAAGGAAAATTTATGCCACAGATACATTGTTTGCATGAAACAGTTCTCTAAGCTATTAAAGTAAAATAAAATATCATAATGCCTTTCTGCTCCTCCAGTTACTGAGATTTCATTTATCTTTAAGGAATGCCCTCAGAGAAATATCTTTCCAAGATGCTTCCCCATACCAGGTTCTTCTCTGCTCCCTCACATTTCTCTGTGTATAATAACACTTAGCCAAAACTTCTGTTTTCATATTTTTAAACTGCATCACAATTACTTTTATGTCTATTTCCTCAATTATATTGCAAACTCTTTAAAGATCCTGTATTTATTTTGTGCAAGCACAGACTTTCTGGTTTTATCATCTCAGAATTCAGAAAATAAGTTCTATACTGCCCTTTTCTTCTTTTATATTTACAGAGCCTGGTGATTATAGGTAGTGGGTGTATCTCATGTTTGCTTAATTATCTGATAAAATGCTCAAAAAATTTGAAAATTAAATGTAGGGAAATTCAACAGGGTTTTGGGGATGATTAGCTGACCTTTAGTAAATTTTTTCTTTACTATGAAATGTACTAAAAAAAACCAAGATATTGATTAAAATGACAGATATATCAATGGTACAATATCCTTGGTGGTGTTTTCCCCCTTACATTCCAAAAGTCAGTGATATGCTTTCCTATTGAGATAGTCTACCTAAGGCAAGTTATTTTAGAGAAAAACAATATAAAATGCTGAATTGAGATAGAATTACTGGTGAATATGTTAAGATAGTAACTTGTCTTTGATTTTAAGTCAGCTTTCATGAAGAACTTTCATGCTCCAACATTGTCAATTTAAAAAGTCTCTTTTTCAATCCACAGTAGTTATCCAGACAATACTCATTCCTTAAACATTATTATTACTGTTATTATTTTCTCTCTTCTTTCTCCCTTTTTTTTTTTTTTGTAATGCTGGGGATCAGAATTATGACTCATGCATGCTAGGCAAACCCTCTACCACTAAGATATAGAACCAGAACCTTAAAATTAAGTATAAATTATTGCTTAATGTAGCTGCCAAAGGCAGTTATGAACTTACTGTTATTTAAAAATTAGTTTAACAAGGTACATTAAACTTTTTAGAAACCAAAAATTTATACTTAGCTATTTATGAAACCATTCAATAATTTTATCCCTTATTTATAGTATCAGTTTATATAGTACTATGTTCTGTTTGTTTGCATTCATTGTTCAATGATTACAAATTTTTAATGCTATTTTCCTATTAAATTGCTCTGTTAAAGTGGAAAAAAAAAAGCAGCAACACTATCTTCCAGTTACCTTATTCAACTAACAATAATAGCTACTATTTATGGTGTGAATTGGGATTACACAAGTGACAATTCTGATTTATCTCACAGGTTAAAAGTAAGGGAAATCAGAAGTCACAAAACATACACTAAATATTAATTAGTATTTATTGAGCATTTACCTGTATTCATACTATTTTAAGAGCTTATATTATTTAATACAAGCTTTAAAAGTTTGGGTTGATTATCACTCTGTTCATTTGCTTTGGTCTAACTACACAAGTTTTGTGGCCTGTTTCAAACACCTAGAACACAAAGGCAGAATTAACATCTTTATGTGTTACCATGAAAAATATCACAAAGGTTTCTGTAACTGCATTTCATGTAAAAGATAATGGCATGATAGAAACATAGGGAAGATTTTTGTTATGTTGGAAATAGGAAATTTAACAAATAACTAGTTATAAAATAGATTTATTATGGAAATAAAAATCAATGTGTCAATGTGGTGCAGTCAGTTCAATATTTCTTTCTCATAGACATTATTTTTCATAGCAGAGGAGGTAAGAAGTGATGTTGATGTTTGGAGCTTTCTTATCTTTTTTCTTTATTGACACCAAGTCTGTCTTTACCTCAAATGATACAAGGAAAAATATATTCTCAGATTAGGCTTTATGTTTAAATTCACCTGCAGTATGCTGCCTTATCAAATGGTTTAAAAAATGGTAATGGGCTCTCCATTCAATGAAATTATAATAATCAGCCTTCATATTCTCAAGAAAATAAATGCAATTATTTCTCATAATAATTTAAAGTCACTTCTCCTTCGAGAAATTTAGGCACCTCTGATTTGTGATTATTATTTCCTTTAATTAACCATCTCTTCCCATAATCTTACTGAAGTGGGAGGAACTTAAAATTCCTGAGGACTCTCTTTTTATTATTTGGCCATGAGAATTTAAGAAAGAGGTATTCAGAGAAGAAGAAAAACACACTACAGACTTAGGAAATTCTATGAACTAAACTCTAGTTGTTGCCTTTCAAACTTTTTTTAAATCTCTCAAGTTTAAGAAAATGTATTTCTTTTTATTTCAACTTTCCTTTTGAAAGTATACCCCTAGCCTGGTGTGGTGGCACATGCCTGTAATCCCAGAGTCTCTGGAGGCTGAGGAGGAGGATTACAAATTCAAAGCCAATCTGAACAATTGAAGGAGGCCCTAAGCAACTTAGCAAGACCCTGTCTCTAAATAAAACATAAAAAGGTCTGGGGATGTGGCTCAATGGTTAAGTGCCCCTGGGTTCAATTCCTAGTACCAGAAAAACATATATATACATATATATATATCTCATTTAATGACCAACTTCATCATTATTTACAGTTCAGTAATAATCCATTAAATGGAAGAAAGAGGTGTGAAAGGACTTAAAAATATTCAATAATTACTGCAGGTATGCATGTCTTAGGGAAAAAAAAATGAATTAAAGAAAGAAAAAGAAATTGTCCTAAAACAAAAACGAACATATGAGAAGAAAAGGAAAAGAAACAAGAAATTCCCCAAAAAGTAATGACAGAGAAAGTTTACAAATATCACATCACCTAAAGAAAAGAGATGACACAAGACAAACAAAATAAAACAAAACACTTTTTTACTAGATTATTCATTCATATAAAATGGAACATGTTTGGAAAACCCTGATCCTGTCCAAAGCAGTTTATTTTCAAACAAACTTGTAAAATTTCTTTCCTTGATGATGAGCTTGAGGTCAACAGTGCTGGGGAAAGATAGGGAGCTGGCAAGGTGGCAGAAAATATTACCAAGTTCTCTGAAGCAGGGCTGAACAGGTTAGAGTTAAATGTCTTAATAAATAAAAATATAATGATATTGATTATATGCAGAGAGAAAAATCATTTTCTGTTTTTGAAAGTTTTTTTCAAAGAAAGCAGTTATTCTGAAAGGAATTGGTATTAAACGTTAAGTGCAAATATGTGACCTCACATGTCCTGCAATTCCCCGAAATTTCTTCTCAAGTGAATAATTCACAATTACAGTGCAATTTTTTTTTATTATTAATGGCCATCATGTATGGACAGTGATGTAGAATCTGATACTATGTATGGGCATATATGGCATTTAGAATCTGATAGTACATATTTAGAATCGGAAAATATAAATACACACATACACACGTAAATTTTTTTTAAAGAAACTAAATTAATCACAGAAATGGCAAAGTGATATAATGGACTAGAATAGCTGAAAAACTGTGGTACTGAAAACCATGCTAAACCTTAAGGTTGTCAAGGCTTTGGGCAGAGATTAAAACTAATATTTTATATAATCAGTGTCATTGGTTGACCCGAAAGAGGTCTCTATATCAGCTTGTTTCTCTTTTATAAAATGAGTTAATAACCAGAAGTTCCTCAACTTCACTTGGTATGCACAGAAGATAAATGAGATACTGTCTATGTAAAGTTTATGGTTTGTTGGAAAAAGTATTATGTAAATAAATGTTGGCATTTTAATGGTAATGCAGATTTGCCATACATGATAAGTAAAACAAAATAAAATCCCATCTTTCTACCACTTAAAGACCACAAAATTTTCGCAGAAAAAGTGAAATACTTAATGTGTGAAATAAAGGAAAGAAGAAAATATTTAATATATGATGTTAGTGAAAGTACAAAAGATACTTATGACAAAAAATGTCAAAAAATATAATGTATTGATATATTAATTAAATATCACTGTATGCTTTAAACATAGACATTTTTAAATACTGTAACTTTTTCCTATAAGTTTAAAAGTTATCAAAGGTGAATGCAATCAGAAGAATACAGATTTTTCTTCTATTTTTCCTCTTTGTTATTTTCCATTTCTTCCACTTTGATTTTTGAAGTCAAACAGTCATCACTTTATTCAAAATATTGGTCTAGTCCTCTGGGAAGATGATGAATCTTAATAAAGCCACTACAGTAGGCTGTCACATTAACAGTGAAAGGCCGTTTGTCCATCCTATGCCAATCTGAATATGATGACATTAAAAATGACAGGTATCGAGTTGGTTGAAAGAAATGAACATGGAATGAAGGCTATGAAGTTCAATGTGATTAAGTTGAGATTTGTTTAGTACATCAGTCAGTGTCATTGATGCCCAAGTACTGCATGTGGAAAATTATTCTACATGCTACATACTTCTGGAGAAAGCTCCTCCCAGAAGGGCTGCCCATCTTTTTTAGGATGTGTTACAATTTTTCCCTTTGATAAATGTCAAGATCAAAGTATTGAGAGAAAGTATGCATTATTCTACTTAAAATTTTTAAAAATTTTCTTAACCACAGTATTCCCCTCTTTTCTGTGATTTCCCTATCTTGGTTTTAGTTACCTGGGATCAACTACAGTTCAAAAACATTAGTATTTGTCTTGACACTTTCAACAGTTAGAAACCACATGTGCACAATTTTGTGACAGTGTGTTGTTATAAATTTCTTTTTATAATTAGTATTATTAATCACTTATTGTAACTAATTTATAAATTAATCTTTATCATAGCTATTTCTGTATAGGAAAAAACATAGTATATATGAATGGTTCCATACTGTTCATTGTTTAAGGCATATTTCCCCCAAACAAGGGGGTACTCCTGTAATTATGTAGTTTTTAAATTTTATTGGAAAATATGTTCAAGATTTTCTGTGGATGAATATTCTAAGTGTCTAGGTGTTGGCTCAATGTGATATTTGGTAAATTAATATAATATTTTTCAAAGATAGAGACAACACATAGTTTATGAAAAGAGCCTTTAAAATTAAAAATATTTCTATATCCTAAAGTATTGATAATATACTTGAGGATGTAAATGTGAATAATTAATTATTCAATTTTTTTATTCCTTAAAATGAGGTTTCAATAATATGAACGGTTTTTAAATATATAGAAATCATTTTATAATCTAAAAGTAACAAAAAATTAGAAAGAATAAATAAGAATGCTTATAAACTCCAGTTTTAATACTCTGTTCCCATTGAACAGCTGCTGGGTTTTCTGCTTCCTATACTTAAACTTGTTTATCTGTCTTTTTTTTTTTTCTCAAAGTTCTATTCCTCACTCTAATTTTAAAAATAAAGTGTACATACATGAGGTATGAATTAACAGTTTTTCAATTACAAAAAGATAATACTGATATTGTCATACAATACAGAGTCCAGGAGGCATAGACAGAGACATAAAGAAATGCATTTTTCACTGACATACTGAATTAAATCACTGAAGGTGTTAGATGCCTACCATCTCGATTAAATTTATTCTACTCGTGAAGAAACAGTTTATGATTTTCAAATGAATAGCACTCTTAAATGAAGGGAGCAATAATACAATATGATATTAATATACAAACACTCACATTTTTCACCTGCCACTGACATTCTGAATTAAATCAGTAATGGGGTGTATAACTGATTAAATATCTACACAACAGAAAGCAACAGCTTATGATTTAAAGAGGTGCTGGTAGAGTGATCACATCATTACACTGCCAAACGCCATCTATCACTTTTACTGAACTTAACGAAGATGGATTACATCCCACAGATGAGATGCAACCTATAAATACTGGCATGCTGATCTTCATCTGACTTTCCTAGAGAACAGACAAGCAACAAATCAATAATTGAAGAAATCATATTAGAATTTCAGTGTTACTACCCAAAAGAAATCATGTAGGACAATATAATAACAAATAACTTTAATTTAATCAAATCTGCCAATTCTTACTCTTCCTTCTAAATTAGCTTATTTTATATTTAAGCTTATTTATTATCAGGTTTAAGAGAGGGTGCATCTATTTAATGTAAAGCATCATCAACCACTTTTAAACTGAGGTTTAGCACACACAAAATTCTTTCATGGTGAACTTTCTGTATCAAGTACAGTAGGCTTCTTCATTCAAGTTACAGGCTCATGCAGGCAATTTTAAGTGTATGACATATAATACTGATGTTAAAGTCATTGTCTTAAAACATTTAAACAAAGTGAATACCATAAAAATATGCATAAACAATGCATTCATTTTACAACTTCTGGATTATTTTAATAGTATTTCTCCATTAAACACCTGCCTGAGTTTCTATTTATCGTTTCATTTGGCTTTCACAGTTTACCTTTGTGGAAACTGCCTGTCAATTGCTTCAGTAGTCCAATCGCTGGAGACCAGATTGCTTTCTGTCAGTTGGCTTGTGTAATGTTATTGTAATAGATAACAGGTGGTCAGTATTCAATGGCTGAGGTGAGGATGATGTCTCACAAGCTATAAAACATCTGAGGAAATGCTTTAACAGTTCACACTTACTACTAATTGCACCATTAGAACTTTAATTAATTCTTTACCCTTCCACTGTGTTCCTTAGATGGCCATAAGGCAGGAAATCATTCGGAACAGAAAGAAAGAATCTAAAGAGACAATAATGAGGTGTAATAAAAGAAAGAATGAGTGGCAGAATGGTGAACATTTTGCACTGAAACTGGAGTGCAGTTTGATTATTTAATCAGTTCTGTGTTTGATAATGCCCCTAAATGGGAATTAGTTTTTAAGGAGAACTTTAATTCTGAGAACATGTCAGCCACTGCCCACATTTAAACTGACTATCTTCAATAACGAATAATGTCTTGAAATTACTCCAAAATTATTCCTTTCTGCCTTTAAGGCATCAGTTATCAAATATTCCAAGTCAGAAATAGAAAAATAAGACATGAAAAAAGTTTCATACTAGGATAATCTCTGTATTTTTAAAATATGGTCTTAGAACATGTTACATGAAAGATGAAAACTAGGCATTAAACTCAATGTCACCAAGCTGATTTTAAGCTTAAGCCAAGACAAGGCTTTGGCCTCTCTGGGTTTCTAGTTTTCAAATAGCACATTTTTCAGGCACAATGTATACCTAGGTAATTCCATGCTCCATGTATCATTAGTCTCTAGTAATTTGAATTAATAATTTTTCCCATGATAGGCTTGCTTGGAACTACTCATTCATTTTAAACATGCAGTTTCCAACAATCTGTAATTTGTTTGGATAAAACTCAATGAAATAAACTTTTGAGCAATAAAAATCAGTCTCCTTAAAAAATCAAAACCAGAATATTTTAGAAAAAAATTAAATATATTTTGCTTAAAAAAATGAAGAGATTCTTATTTCCTTTGTTGTACACTAAACTAAAAATTCAACAAATATTTATAGAGACTATGCAAAATGAATACTTTTCAGCAAAGGTCAAAATGGTAATCTAAAAATATTTAAAATTCACACACAATTTTAATATATTGTGCTACTATGAAGAACCTGTGGCTTTCTTTGTAGCTTGAAAAAATATTTTTACTTGCTCCCTTAAAAATTCTAATGTTCAAAAATATATTTAAGAGGTTTAGAAGCTAGCAAATGTCCAAGCTGCTTGGCAAAACACATTTGACTCTGAAAGTTAAATTTTACATATGATATGATTATCAGTTGACCAAAATTAGCTTTGATTAAGCCCATTACAAAAGTTGCTTGTTATAAAAAAGAGGTAAAGTACAGGCACAACTTATATTTTCCTCAGTCTTAGAGGAATTTAAGCCTAGTTCCTGAAGAATCTGCATGGTACAAACTTTTAGTTCCACCCACAAAAGCAAACAAGCTGTCTGTATCACATCAAGACTTAGGTTCAAACACTGTAGCTTCTTTATGTAACCCAATCCTCTATAAAACATTTGTCAACTGCAGTACTATTTATGAGTTTGCCATCCTAATTAGGCCTGGATATTTAGCAATTAATTTTTAGCATATATGACACCATTCCTCACTATGATTTATCTAGTTTCAGCAAACACCTATCCTTATCCTTGATTGATATTTTTTGGAATAGTTAAAAGTTATGTATCCGCACTTGTTGGATCTATCCTTAATTCTTAAAGGATGTGGGAAAACAGCAATTAATAAGAGACAAAATCTTCGTTTCTATGGGATTTACATTCTAGATGGAGGAGATAAATGACAAGCATACTCTCTGTTGGCAATAAAAATTGATAAGAAATTCTGGTTTCAAAGGATGCTCTGTTTGATGGGATGGTCAGAAAGGACTGTGTTGGAAGGTGATCTGAAATACAAAGGGCAAATTTTGAGAGTTGGTATGGAAGAACTTTCTAGGTAGAAGAAATAGCAATGCCAAAGCTCTGCAATAAGGAAATGTTTGATGTATTCACAGATCAAGGAGGCCAGTTTCCAGAAAGAAAATAAAAGGAGAATAAGAAAATGTGACAGCGTATCGGGTTGGAGGGCTCTACTAGAATAAGTGAAGAAATCTTTGCAGTGTTTTAACCTGGGAACGAGCAGTTGTGATGTCCATAGTTTCAACACCCTGAACAGTTTTTGGACATGTTAGAAAAGGGCAGCATGAACTCGACTGCAGTACCTCATGACCTAAGTCATGAGTATGCTTACATAACTTGCTATCAATGGAGTTCATGAGGAAGTATCAGATGTTAAATACAATTTGAATCTTGATGAAATTTAAACAATGAAACCAAGGTAAACAATAACAATATTAAAAACTAGTGGAAGAAAAGAACAAAGTCATGATCTATGAAATAAGTGATAAGGTAGATTCCATTAAACTTAAAAACCTGTTGTACAAAAAACAATGTCAAGAGAATGAGGAGACAAGCCACAGACTGAGAGAAAAGAACTGCAAAGGACATATTTGATAAAGAACTGTTATCCAATATATGTAAAAATCTCTTGAAGCTATTCAACCAAAAAAATGATAATTCATTTAAATAACAGGCAACAGACCTTAACAGACACCAAAAACATATGGTGATGATAAATAACAATATAAAATGTTAAACATTTTATGCCATTGCCATTAGGGAATTACAATTAAAACAACAATGTGATATCACTATATACCTATTAGAATTGCCAAAATCCAAAACACTGACAACATTGAATGCTGGCAGGGATGCAAAGCATCAAGAGCACACAATCATTTTCAGTGGAAATGCCAAATAGCTCAGCCACATGGGAGGTTTAGCCATTTCTTACAAACCTAAGTATGTATTTACTATGCAATCTAGGAATCACACTCTTTAGTATTTACTTAAAGAAGCTGGAAGCATAAATACACACAAAAACCTGCACATGGATGTTTAATTCATTCATAAATGTGATAACATGGGAATACCTGAGATGTCTTTCAATAGGGGAAACAATAAACAAATTATGGTAAGCCCAAATAATTTAATATTACTCTGTGTCAAGAAAAGCTATTGAACCATGAAAAGATATAGAGGAAGCTTAAGTACATATTACCAAGTCAAAGAAGCCAATGTGAAAAGGCTATATAATGTATGATTCTATTTATCGCATTCCTTGGCAAAACTGTGGAGAAAGTAAAAAGATAAGTGGTTGCCAGAGATTATGGGGGAAGGAAGAAGGATGAATAGGTAGAGTATAGATGAAATTTAGGGCAGTGAAATTATTAGGTATAGTTTTATGTAGTGGATAAATGTCATTATACATTTGTCAATACTGATAGACAATAACAAAAGTGAACCCAACTGTAAATTATGGACTTTGGATGAAAATGCTGTGTTAATGTATGTTCATCTACTTAACAAATGGAAAACGGACCACCTTAGTGTGGGACATTGTTAGTGGAGGAGATTGTGCATATATGGGAGCAGACATACACATGAGAATTGGCTATATTTGCCCCTCAATTTTGTTATGAACCTAAAATTGCTCTAAAAATATGCAGTCTATTAAAAATAAATGAGTTAAAAACATTAAGAAAGTAGTGGAAGATATTTTTAAATTATTTGTAGAAATGGGAATGTCTTCCGAAGTCTTATACAATGCCTGGAAGGCTTGAAAATAGATGGCAAATTTGAACACACAAATATTTCAAACTTCTGCTGTGGAAAATAGACTATATAATGAAAACCCCATGATAATATACTTGGAAAAATAGATCCAAACAATTCAACAAATGGTTATTATCTAAAATATATAAAGCTCTTGCATAAACTAATCCTCAGTTTTAAAATGGACATTGTATGAATATCAACTTTGATGTGATTGCTACTTTTGTGTTGCTCTGGTCCAGCTTCTGAGGAATAGCTCAGTTCTGAAGATCCACAAGACAATGTGAAATTAGGCTGTTCTAGAGGATCCAAAGTGGTTCATTGGATCCATTTACTACTTGACAAGAAGAACAAAGAGTTCTGGATGCCTACCAAGAGTATGGATATAAAAACTGGAGTTCTAATTGCCTTCTTGGAACAGAGGTATTTCAACAATAAAACTTAAAATGTGATGTTGGCTTACTGAAAGCAATCAGATACTAGTTACAGAAATTCTAAAATTACGGGAGAATGGCTACCCATTTAATTAGCTAAAGGTAGGAAAGGATACTATCCAGAATACCTCAGTTCTGGAACAAGGTGAGAAGATTTATTGATATGTATAAGAGACTGACAATTTTAGCAGTATTCTATGGATAGATGTGAAATCAGACTGGAGACAGATGGCAGACAGAAGGATTAATAACTTCAATTAGGATTATCTGTCCACGGCCTTAGGTCTAAATTAACTGAGAGACTCAGTTTTGTGCATTTAGAAACAAAAGTCTCCATATGAACTGCTTCTAAGCGATGGAACAAAGCATCAGCCTTTGGAAGACAGAAAACAGACACTATGGGCTATTTCCAAGCATTTGCATTGAGAACTTTTTCAACAAAGCAGTGGAGCCCAGGAAAGTAGCAATGATTAGATGTAGAGTGCTGCCTTCATAGTCACACCAATGCTTCCACAGGGCATCAGGGTAAGAGTAAGAGGGTGTTGGGCAGCATGTGGACAGCAAGGAAAATACTAGCTTTCTGACTTTAAGAAATGTGTATCTAAGCTCTGCAGTCATACTTACCCATACCATAATGTCCAGATTTGCCAAGTTCTAAAATATTTGATGGTATCATAGGTTGATAATGGTATGGAGAACTGGTGGCACACTCATATCATTTAATGTGTGTGTTAGTTAGTATAGAAAAGAGCACCTGTCCTCTGATTTTAAAATTTTAATTTAAAGAATTGATACTTCAGTAATGCCAGATCAAAAAAGAAGTCCTGGTGTGTATAAATGTTAAGTTCTACAATATTTGCAAGAGAAAATGATTTTAAATAGTCTAAGGTCCATATGTAAAAGTGTATGAACTAATTTATGGAACATTCATAGACTGAAGTATTATGTAGTACTCTGAAGAATAGTTTATTGATATCTGTATGAAATAAAATTTTGGAGCACCTTCAGTTTTGAAAAACAAACTTCAGCAGAGTACCATGGCGCATGCCTGTAATCCCAGTGGCTCAGGAAATTGAGACAGAAGGATCCCAAGTTCAAAGCCGGCCTCAGCATTGTAGGAAGGCCTTAAGCAATTTTAGCGAGATCCTTTCTCAAATTTTTAAAAAAGACAAACTTCATAACTACAAACATATGTAAAGCAAATCTTTCCAATATGCACAAACACACGTTTCAAATTGTACAGAAAAAGCATGAACCATACTCTCTGGAGTCAGGCTCAGACTTTCTACAAATCTTTCCCAGAGATTTGGATTTATTTTTACAATTTGCAATGTCATTTAAAAATGCAATGAAGTTACTGAGAGTCTCACCAAGTTGCCTAGGCTCACCTTGAACTTCCAATCCTCCTGCCTCTGCCTTCTGAGTGCCGGGACTAGAGGAGTGCCCCACTGCTCCCAGCTTGGACACAGTTTTCAATGATGTTTTTCTAGAATTTTGTATATGTTCACTAATTTTGCTCCACTCCTCTCAAATTTAAATTCTTAGTTGAATGACAGTCGAGGCATCCTGTTGAGACTTAGGATTCCATAATTTGGGAACCCTAATGATTCACATGGATGTCCCAATTGTTTTAGGTTATGATCTCTGTCTTAAAATTTCAAATAAGGGTAGAGGGCCAGCTGGGAATATAGGTCAGTAGAAAATCACTCCTGGGTTCAAACACCATACCAAAAAAAATTGTCTAAAACATAATAAAAATAATAATTTTTTACTATATATAGATCTATTGAACAGGAACCCCTTATCCATTTGTATATTTCTTTACAGAATAAATACATATTGTCTACCAAAAAATTCAATAAAATAAAGAAGCAGCAGTAGTACTAAAACTCTCTCTACTTCATAAAATCTGCAATAATGAGAAGTTTGGTTAGAACACCACAGAGATACTGATGATTTGACTATAAATGTATAGTCAACCTCAGAAGGAGGTTGTTTGAGAATATGCTTTCCTGATGACTTGACTGTTACGGTTTAGATCTGGAATGTCTTTCAAATGCTCATATGTTGAAGACTTGGTTCCAAATGCAGCCATGTACAGACTTGGGGTTCTTGGAAATTGATTGAATTATGGGAGATATGACCTCACCAATGAAAGAATCCATTGATGGAGTCAGAGCTGAATGGACAACAGTGAAGTGGTGGAAACTGTAGAAAGTGGGACCTACTTGAAGCAAGAGGGTCTTTGGGGACATGTGCTTATGACTATATCTTATTCCTAACTCCTACCCCTTCCTCCCTATCTTCCTCCCTGCCTATCACCCACTCCAGGGATCTCCTTTTTCTCCCTGTTTCCTGTCTACCACGAGACGAGCAGATTTTCTCTGACATAATCTTCTGCCATGATGTACGACCATATCTCATGCTCAGAAACACTGGAGCCAGCCAAGCACAGCCTGTAACCTCAGAAACCATAAGCCAAAACAAATTCTTCCTCCTTTAGGTTCTTTTTCTCAGGTATTTTATCACAAAAATGAAAAGCTAACACATTGATACATATAAGAATGCATTAGATTTAGCTACTAAAACAGTATAGCAATGGTTTTTAATTGTGTGGTTCATGTCCTAGCAGCATCAATATGACCAAGGAACTTACAAGATATGCAAATTCTCAGACTCTGTCCCAGATCTTAGACCTAATTAGAAACTTTTGGGATGATGCCCAGTAATCTGAGTTTTAACAAGTCTTCAAAGAGATTCTGATTCATGATAAATTACATGATAAATGATAAATCATTATAAGAGAGCATAGTGATTAATAGTAAAGGGTTAGACTTCTAGTTTTAGCTCCACGTAAAGATATGGAAAACAACATTTCTTTCCTTACAATAAAAAATAAGCTGAAGAAACTGAGAACAACTTTTCTGATCCTTTCAGAAAAGTTGCGAGACAAACCACCGTCCTGAAATCTGAAGAGACAGATGAATATAAATAGTCACAGCTGAAAACAGCCTACCTAGAGGACAAGTCACTGGAGCTATGAATGGAAAGGAGCATGTAAATAGCAACATAGAAGAACTACTGAAGTGGGACTGTGATTAGAGCAAGAGTTAGCAACTTCTTTCATCTGTTATCATGGGGCCTCTACCACACTCCCATATCACAGTGTAGGACACAGAAAAATCCTCAAATTCTGGTAGAGGAAGAGGAAAAGTAACTACTGAAAAAGCAAACTCAGAGACCTTTAAGTTTTGAACATATACTCAATAAGAAAAAAGAAATTAACTAGGACCTTTTCAAAGGTAGGGAAGATGAATGACCCCTCTTCTTCCCTTTCAGGCCTCTTGTCTCATCTAAGGTTGAGGGGTGGGTGGGAGGAAACTGAGGGACAGTTGTGAAGGTCACAGTCCTAGGACAGAAATTTTCTGAGGACTGAGATCAAATTGTAGGATTGCAGCATGTTTCCCCTTCCCTTCAAGTTTACATAAACTGAGTTCCAGTATAATAGCAGATGAGTCATAATTCAGTATGTGAAATAGCTGAAATAGCTACAAGGCTCAGACTCTAGAGAAGTAGTGTTTAGGTAAATCCAAAGACAAAAGAAGAGGTGAAACACAAGGGCACTAAAGGAACTTGAAGGCTCAGACACCTAAAGCTATGACAAACATGATAAACATAGTTCAATTCTTTGCCTGATTTAACCTGAAACCTCAAACTAAAGTTCAGTCTATCTCATTTCCTATGCCTGACATATTGCATCTAGCTTTCAACAAAAATTTGCAATACACACTGAGATACAAGGAAAAACACAGTCTGAAGAAGAAAGCATGACTCTAAACAAAGGTGATGATATAGCAGTAAGAATGGAAGCTTACAATAGCAATGATTAAGTTAAAGGCTCCACAGAAAAAGTGGACAACATTCAGGAACAGGTTCAAAATACAAGCAGAAGATAGAATATAAGAAATAAAATAAATGGTACAAATAAGAAACACACAGATTAAGACTGCCTTCAAACAGTTCATTAGTAGACCAATAAATGTGAGAAGAGAATCAGTGAGATCAAAGTCATGCCAATAGAAAATCCCCAACTAAAACATAACATTTAAATATGTAATAAGGAAAAATCTTAATATAATACTCAACAAATGTGGAATGCCTATAAAATGCCATAATTTGTACATTATTGGAGGAGAAATGAGAAGAGAAAATAGAGCAGAAGAAAAGAGAAATAAAAATTTTCTTGAAGAAATAGAAATTCAGGGAATTAATTGAGAGTAACTCCTGAAACAAAATGGTAAAAGTTCATTAGGGAGAAGGAAATGAGAAAAGTAAAAATTCAGACTATATAAAGAAAGTAGGAGTATCAGAAAGGGAATAAATGTTAAAAATATTTTTAATTTTACTTATTCTGAAACTATGTTCTAGATAACATTCTTTTTCAGAATAACAATAGGAGCAATGAATGCATTGGATAACTATAGCACATGGGTAAGTAAAATGAATGTCAAAATATTTTAAGGAATGCGAAGAGAAAATTGGGAAAACTGTTATAAGGAAACTGCACAACCATGAAGCAGCATGGTGGTATTTGATAGTGGTCTTAGATGAGTATATTGATTTCAAATTATAGGATGACCATTAATATATATGAGAAGAAGAATTGATATGCTAAAAGAGAAGAAAAAAATGGAGCTACATAAAATTCACTATTAAAGTCAGAAAACAGAAAAAAGAAGAAAAAGTAAACAAAAAATGAATGCAATCATTAGAAAATAATTACAAACTTGTTAGATATTAAATGAACTGTCTTGATAACCACTCTAAATGTGAATGATTTAAATATACCAGTTAAAAAACAAGGACTCTCAGAATAGATTTAAAAAAAAAATAAGAGTAGGCTATTATGATTAGGCTACATTATGGTAGGCTACATTACGATTAAGAAAACCAGACAGAGAACAATAAGATAATAATGAAACATAAATATCTGTGCACATAATCTTAAAAAAAAAAAAAGAAGGGACCAGACCCAAATGGCTTTTGTTGTGATTAATCTTACCAAACACTGAAGGGTAAAAGAAAGCATTTCTCTACCTTTTGCAGTGAATACAGGTAGAGGGAATACTACTTCCTAATGCTTTCTATGAAATGAGCATAAACTTAACACAAAAATCAAAGACTTCACCAGGAAGGAAAAGTACAGAACAATATTTATTGTAAACATAGATGCAAAGTCCCCCACAAAATATTAGTTAATCAAATACAATGAGAAAAGTATTTTATGTCAAAAACAAATGAGAATTTACTACAGGAGAACAAGACTGATTCAATATTTCCAAATCAATTAATATAACCCATCATTATTTAATGAATATGGAAAAAAATCTGAAATCATATCCATTCACACACACACCAAAGAAAATTTCATAAAATCTACCACTCAACTATAATAAAAGCACGAATCAATGATTGGGATAGAGTCAAACTAAAAAGCTTTTCCTCAGCGAAGGAAACAATCAGTAATGTGAAGAGAGAGCCTTCAGAGTGGGAGAAAATCTTTGCCACACACACTTCAGATAGAGCACTGATCTCCAGAATCTACCAAGTACTCAAAAATCTTTACACCAAGAACACTAATAACCCAATCAATAAATGGGCCAAGGAAATGAACAGACACTTTACAGAGGAAGATCTACAAGCAATCAACAGATTTATGAAAAAATGTTGAACATCACTCGTTATAAGAGAAATGCAAATCCAAACCACCTTAAGATTTCATCTTACCCCAATTAGAATGCCTTTTATTAAGAACACAGGCAACAACAGGTGTTGGCGAGGATGTGGGGAAAAGGGTACACTCATACATTGCTGGTGGGAGCGCAAGTTGGTGCAGCCACTCTGGAAAGCAGTGTGGAGATTCCTTAGAAAACTTGGAATGGATCCACCATTTGACCCAGCTATCCCACTCCTTGGCCTATACCCAAAGGACTTAAAATCAGATTGCCTCAGTGATGCAGCCACATCAATGTTCATAGCTGCTCAATTCACAATAGCTAGATTATGGAATCAACCTAGATGCCCTTCAGTAGAGAATGGATAAAGAAACTGGTATATATACACAATGGAATATTACTCAGCCATAAAGAAGAATAAAATTATGGCATTTGTAGGTAAATGGATGATGTTGGAGACTGTTATGCTAAGTGAGATCAGCCAATCCCAAAAATCCAAAGGCTGAATGGTCTCTCTGATAAATGAATGATGATGCATAATGTCGGGGGGAAGGGTGGCAAGAATGGAGGAAGGATAGATAGCATAGAGGGAAGGGAGGGGTAGGGGCGGGGTGGGGGGTAAAAATAATAACAGAATGTGTGACAGATACCATTGCCCTGTGTACATGTATGAACGCACAGATGGTGTGACTCTACTTTGTGTACAACCAGTGAAACAATAACTGTACTCCCTTTGTGTTCAATGAATCAATAAGTAAATTTAAAAAAATGCTCATCAATCTAAGAATACAGGGGAAATTCTCAGCTTGATAAAGGACTTCTGCTATAAACCTGTAGCTAATGTAAATGATGGGATTAATTAATGAATGGGGGAAAGAGATAAACCTATGTAGGATTCCAAATAATTTATATAAATACTCTGTTCTCAGTGAGATGGAACATAATTCCTCACTTCTTATATGTGGGCTGTTAATACTGATTCCAAAGTCTATACAATACAGGAGAGAGGCAAACATTACCTCAACCAAGTAATCAAAGGCAATGTTAGCACTCATAACTCATGTTGATGGTAGGAATGTTTGATATTGATGTGATGAAAATTGTACTTTATGACTATGGTCTTCCTTTCAGTCACCAAAAACCCAGGATGGAAATAAGCAAAATGAGTAGACAAATTTCATTTCAGGGACATTCTACAAATGGCTATCATTACTCCTCAATACCATCCAAGCCTTCAAAAACAAGGACAGTCTAAGACACTGTCACTGGCAAGGGGAATCTAATGGGAAACAGGAACTAAATTCAGCAAGGTATCTTGTTGGCAAAACAACAAAATATATTATGTATAAACCAAAGGAATCTAAGTAAACTGGACACTTTTGTTAATAAAAATGTATCAATATTGGCTCATTAATTATAACAAATATAATATACTAATTTTATTAATAAGAGTAATTGGTAAGGAATACATGAATACTCCACATTCCATCTTCTTAATTCTTCTGTAAATCTAAAATATTTTAAAAATGAATTTTATTAAAGAGATAAAGGCTAAGTTTTGAGTTCTATTTATCCATTTTGCATTTGTAGCTCTTAGAACTACAGATGTTCACTTACAAAACAAACTGATAATAGAAGACATACCCTATAGTGGTAATGTGAAGATTAAATGCTATGTACAACTTTTAGTAGAATGCCTGACATTGGTAAACACACAAAATAAAGGGAATTATTATTATGGCCTATGATAATACGCAATCCTTCTAGGTGTTCCTATGAGGCACTAAAGAAATTTGTGATGAGATTTGGTGTGAAACAATTCCACAGTTTGGGGGTTCAAAGTAAAAAAAAAAAATACAGAACTAAAATAAAGAAATAAACCCTCTTTAGATTATTATTATTATTATTATTATTATTAGTCATTTATCATCCTTTTTTATTTCAGTTTAATTTGGACGGATAAGAGTTATATTTTCCTTGGCTTGTAGTTGTCATGATCTTGGAGCTGAAGTCCATGAACTTTATTATAAAAATACTCTTAAAAGTGAATCTTTCCATTAGCTAAAATGCAACACTTGCTCACCTGCAGTCTTTTTTTCTTATATTATATATTCAATAACTGATACCATCTTTATTATATCTGATAGAACTTTTGTTGGGATGGTTACCAGTCAAGGCCAAGTACATGGTGCAAATAAATGAAGAAAAATGAAATTCATACTTTTTATTGCCTGGAATACTCATTTGTATATCTTGAAGAAAACAGTTAAGATGTCTGATTAGTAATTTAATAGGATTCACTTCCATATTTGACCCTGAGATGACATGTTGAGTACTACAATTCTGACAAATCCTAATCAGTCCTTTGTTCATAAATCTATTTGAGTTCATTGTTAATACTTTACACTATGTTGCCAGCTTGACCATTTATTTGAGGGGTGAAAGCATAAATGAATTTCCAGTTTGCAGGTATTTTTAAACAAAACTGAGATAAATGCAGACACACTGTCTAAGCATATATGTTTTGGCAGACAATGTTTTGCAAATTACTAAGTCAACATTACTGCAGCCAATCAATTAGATGAAACTAGAGCTTTGTGAGCTACTTTAAAAAATAGTCCTTCACAATCAAGAAATTTCCTCGAGATTGCACCTGAAAAATCAATATTGATTCTTGTATAAAGCTTCTTGAACCCTTAGTATGGAAGAATCAATATGTTTGGCACTTCACGTATAACAGTGTGGCATTCGTTATATAGTTAATTCAATAATAAACATTAATTCCAGGTCAGCAGACATTCACTAGCCAATGTTTTCATGAAAACAATTCTTAAATGTGATGCATAAAGCTTGGCCAAAATAACTAGAGGACCACTTATAGAAAAAAAAAATATGATTATGATTACATCATTCCATGTGAATAGTACATTCATGCTAATTTAATGTGTTCATTAAAAATCATCAAAAATCATTACTCATTAAAGATCTGTGAGTGAATTTGTTTGGGGTATTGGGGAATAAAATCAGGGGCACTATATGACTGAGCTGCATTCCCAGTCCTTTTTATTTTCTTGAGATAGGCTCTCCATAAGTTCCTGAAGCTATAATTTAACTTGTGATTTTCCTGCCTCAGCCTCCTGAGTTGCTGGGATTACAGGTATATGCCATTGCACCAGCATTCTAGTTTGCTTTTAATCTTCAAGTCATCATATAAAGAAATAAAGTCACAATGTAGATCCCAATGCCTATTCTTATTTCTTTTTTTTTGGTACTGGAGATTGAACCCAGGGATACTTTACAACTAAGCTATATCTCCAATCCTTTTATCTTTGATTTTAAGATATAGTCTCACTAAGTTGCTGAGCCTGGCCTGGAACTTGCCATCCTCCTGCTTCAGCTTCCCAAATTACTGGGATTATAGATTTGCATGTGCACTACCACACCTGGACCAATGCCAAAAGAATCTTTTCCTCTTTGTCTCTTTTTCTCTTTGTCTCTCGGTATGTACAAATGTGGGTGTGTGTATGTGTGTGTGTGATATGTATATACGCATATATACATACATATATATGTATATGTACATATATATATTTACTTATCTTTGTATTTATCATCAGTCATTAAATTGTGTTTACTTATTTTTAAAGCATGCCACATCCTCTTTCATCACTTTTAATGTTATTATAAAATTTGCCAAAGAAACACAGGGAACTGAAAGAGAATAAAGTATGTGTCTGATTAGAAATAATCTCCATACTAAAACAAACTGTATTTTATATTGTTTTTCTAATAAGATTCAATTTAAGCAGTTCAAGTTTCTTCAAGTCTAGCAAATAAGTGCATTGCCCACAGATGAAGTTTACTTACATTTAGTCTCTGCAACAAAAAGTGGTGTATTAATTGGGTGGAAAAAGTACTCACCATAGCTGTGATGTTACTTTCCTGAGTCTAAACCTGATTGAGATGATAAGCCACAGAATAAATACAACCAAAAGCTTTGTGGGAAAATAAAGTTTCTTTCTGACTCCGTGCCAGCTTATTGTAGTAATGGCTCTGGAGAAAACCCAAATGCCATATTGTGATTTATAGAAAACAACTATAAGGTTACAAGAATTCCTACACAGAGAGACACAAAAAATATGTGAAAGGAACCAGAGATCACCACAAGAGGCAGAATTTCAGGATGTTAGTTTTGGGTCAATGGCATTGAGGATCAGCCACAGATACAAAGAATGATTGTCTAGAAAGTAAGTAAGGGACAAATTGCTGCTAACCAGAGTATGAAAGACAGGCCTAGCCTGAGTCGAGATCTTCAGCGACAGGAATAGTTTATCTTCCACTGCTCATGCCTCTGTCAACATCAATAACATTTTCAGTAAATCCAGTCTGCTTTCAATAGTCCATGTGAAAAGGAGCCCAGGAAGGATGTAACTTCTGCTTCGGCTCTGGAGTGTGTTCACAGGCTTTTTGTCAGACCTGTCCAGTATGTTATGTGCACATACTCTAGAAGGTGGTATGTGCTGTTTTACAAGACTAATGACTTTCAAGATATAGCCTTGGCCCCAAAGTACTTCTGCTTCTACATAAAGGTCATTTAAGTGTTCAAACTCTTCTTCTCCATTTGCTATGCATTGTTTAAATTCTTCAGTTCCATGGGCACTTAGGCTGGAAGCACTAAGATGTGCCTTGGCAAAGATCCTCCTATACAACAGCACTGGTGCAGCCTCATAAGGAGAACCCAACTCTACTCCACCATTTAGCTGCTGTTGTGTGGCCCAATGGTATTTCATTAATAGCTTAAATTCTGGTATTGCTTTCTACACTGGATCCTCTGTAATATAAACTCAATTCAAGAAAGATCAATTAGAGAGTCATCAAAATTTGACCAAGCTGAAGTTTTGGGTGAAAAAGTCTTCTAAGATCAAAATTCCAAAATTAACCCATAAGTGTGTGTGATTGGGGCATTAGCATTTGACATTACCCTTCTAGATAAGAAGATATAAATGCAACCTCAAAGACCAGGATCACACAGAGCCATATAATTAGATTCTGGGCTTAAAATTTTAAGATTCCCAAGGAGACTTGTGATGCATTATAAATGATGATATCCCAGAGCTAATTGTGTTCTTTTTGAAATACTTAGGAACCATAAGTTTTCTTTGTCAGTTTCTTTGTGATTTTATAGTAAGTAATTAATTCCACAGCATCATGTTGCAAAATAGATACAACAAAACTCGGAAACTCTAAGGTAAGACGTGTTAATCATTTTGACTACAAGGGCTGTGCTATGCCTAGTTACAAGTTTTGGTTGGCATTCTCAAGGGACATGGTCTAACTCTCTTAACAGTTCTAAGAACTATGGGACTATGTCACTTTTAATCTTCAATTTAAGGAGAGGAAATCATAGATAGGTCAGGCAATTCAGTGATGCTGAATTGGCCACTGTGGGTGGTGTCTGCCATAACAAATGACACATGGTGGCTGAAAATGCTAGTCTCAGAGAATGGGAAACATCACTGTATAAGCAGATATCTACCTAAGAGACAGTATATACCTTTTTTTCCTGAACAAAGATGGTTTGATTAAATGAACCAATGGCAGTAATTTGTTGTCTGCCTCACTGGCTCTGTGTAACATGAGTGATACTTGGTTTTAACTGATCAGGACTGAGAACTGAAACAACTGGGTTACTCTATATGAAATATGTAAATGATTACATATGTGCTGTGTATTTGATTATGTACATGATTTATAATTTTCCCCAATGAAGAAAACAATCTCTGCATTGTCCCTTTCCCATCCCTGATTGTTGTTTGTTTCCTAAGCGGTGAAGTTTGGAAACATTATTGAAACTCTTTCAAGTAGTACATGCTTGAGACATTTTGCTTGCATTTTTGCAGTACTGGAGAATGAACCCAAACCCAGGGTCTTTTTTACCCTTGAGTTGCATTTGCATCTTTTTTTTTTTCTTTTTTGTTTTTGAGAGAAGTTCTCCCTAAGTTCTCAAGACCAGCCTCAAACTTGCAATCCTCCTGCCTCAGGCTCCTGAGGCACTGGAATTACAGGTCTGGGGACTGTGTCTGGCTTTGGTTGTATTTTTAAAGGATGAATACAGGTTATTTCAGTAGGACATCAAAATAGAGCTTCTAGCAATATCAACTTTCTGAAAATCATAATTTTAAAAAGTCAGATACCTTAAGTAAACTCCAAAAAAAAAAAAAAAACTTTTGAGAAAATGTTACAGATTGCAGCTTCAATGACAATTGTTTTTAAAACTAATCATCTTCCCTGTGTACTTTAAGCCATTTTAACACTCTGGAGATACTGCCGGATCCAAAGGCATCTTTTTCAGCCTTCCTTTTGTAATATTAATCCTAATTTCACTTTGTATGAATAATTTTCCTGGTTTATTTGAATAACATCAACAGTTCATAAGCTCCATTTAGAAAAAAGATGCTTCCTTTATTTAATTATCTTTCCAGGGCTATTGAACTCTTAAATATATGCAGAGTGATACTTGAGTTATGGTAGGTCCCTTCTCCAATCAAGAAGCAGAGTAAGGAGGATTCAAAATGGCGGGCTAGAGGAAGGCTGCATTCCTACTTGCTCCGTGTACTCCTTCTTGCTCGGGATTCAAACAGCAGGAATATGGCTCTCAACGAGATTTTATATTCAAAGCACATATAAGGGGTCCCCAGGTGCCACTCCAGAACCAACTCAGCTGGGCTGGGCTCAGCCCCGCCGTGGGCAGCTACCATCCGGGAGCGCCGGACCCTGCAGCTGCTTCGGAGCCACCGACCTGGGTCTGCGCCAGCCAGCAAGTGAGTGCGGGTCCCCAGCAGCGGCTTTGGAGTCACTGGCCGCGGCTCTGGCACCAGCCGGCGGCCTCCCAGGCAGAGACCGAGCATCTCAGACTACCTGGGGCCTCCAGCGACTTCTGGAGAGGTCTGGCCGGGAGCCTTTGGGATCACTGACTCTGGCGGGGAGTTGGAGCTGCTCCGCGCAGTTTTGGTGGCTTCCCTGGCAGGGAGGGCCCATCGCCAGCTTCCTGGGGCCTCCAGC
>JAJEJO010005556.1:0-17188 GCA_020662805.1 Glaucomys volans
AACCACTATTTCAACTAGAAACCAGAGAGATGCAGGCAAAACACAGCTACAGGTGACTCTCAATTTACTCAGCTTTTTGTGCTTTGCATTTTTAGGTTAAATTCTTATTGTTTTCATTTTGCAGTCCTGGGGATTGAACTCAGCACCTTGTGCTTGCAAGATGAGCACTCTACCAACCAGGCTATGTCCCTAGTCCGTGCATTTTTATAGACATCATTTTTCAAGGCTTGTGTGCATTGATGCTGAATACATAAATTTACTTTTCTGACATCATTCAGGAGCCAGAGTGGTTATGTAAAGCCTGGTTACCCTGTATCGCTCAAGGTCCAGGCTCATCCATTCCTCATGAGGCACTTCTTTCATCCCACAGTTTCATATTCTTGGAGGATTTCGTGCCAGTTTGTGTGACACAGACCTACAGCTGGCCTCTATGAGCTGCTGGTTAAGAGGTCCTTAGAAATGTGCCAGAAGTTGTGTTTCTGAGAAAGATGATAAGTAGTTTAAGAGAACACCATAGTTGAGAACGCATTGTGAAGGTCCTTCTGTATTAGTGAGTAGAACATCCAATTGGAAAATCATAGCAGGACAATTTCTGAATGTGCATGAATAGTAAGGCAAGAGCAGAGATGGTGGGGCCTGACTGGTGGTATGAGCACAGATTGTCTCGCCTTGACTGACAACAACTTTCTAGGCCCCTTCCTAATTGATTAGATAAGATTTCCCTCCTCTCCACATTGGAAAGTTCAGCAGTTACTCTCTACTACTTACAAGTACTAAATTACACATTTCAGCTCTGTAAGTACTGACATTCCTGGAAAGGTGTGGCATCACAGCAGAATTGGTGTAATGTTTTCCAGTTCAAAACTCATATATCCCACAAGGTTGCCCCTCATGGCTCTGCTGAAAGGTCATCAGCAATCTTTGTGAGTGCCTGCTAAGGCCATAGGCTAATTCCTGACTCATAAATGTACCTGGTGATTGCAGACCAAGATGATCATTTTCTTATGGCCATGCTCCTGAGGCCTGTCCTAAGCTTGGTGACTCATGAATCCTAGTGAACCCCTGCATCTCTCCCAGGTCAACTACACCTGGTGGGGAAAATTGCCAAAAACTGGGCAACAATCCCATGAAATCATGATACCTGCTGCATCAGAGTGAGATTATCACCCTCCCAATAATATGGATGGTGTGGCAGTCTTTCAGGGTTCAGAAGGGTCACTTATCTTGCATCCAGTCAGATGTCTCAAGGCCAGAGTTGCCCTGACCTCCACACACTCTGTTTACTGATCTCCTGGGATAAGATATTAAATCACTTTTATGGCAAACAAAAAGGCCTTGGGACATGCCTGCTTACTTTTCCCTCCAATCATTACAACTGGTCAAGCCATTTTCTTGAAGGTTACTCCACAGCAGCCAGGACCTGAAGAGGTTCCATTTGACATGGTCACCTTGCTGCCCTTGTGTTGTCATATGGCCTTTCTGTGAATGCAGACTGTATGTGCAGCACAGTTAGATTGACAGCCAAACCATTTATGGAAATTCAAGTTGCCCAAGGCCCAGCAACAATACCTGCAGAAAGAGAAATCACTCATTCTCCTACATGAGCCAGAAAATTCCATGCCCTTCCAAACCAAACACTGGCATACATGTTCCTTCCAATCTACATATTGTAGCTCTCCCCTCATTTGCTCTCATGTACCAGGAGCACTGAAAAAGAAGTAAGGCACTTCTAGAGTGGGAGCAAAAGTAGAGTAGCAGCACGTTGTGGAGAATTGAGGGATTTACAGTTCAATGGACAGGACTTTCAGCAAGGAATCGCACTGCAGAAATGTGAAAGGAAATCCTGCACACATAATTATTGGACATTTGAAAACTGAATGGAAATTACTTTTCTCTGAGCAAATATTATTCATGGATTCATAGATCCTGTGAGCAATCACCTCTTACCAGTCCCTGTACATATTTACAGACTGTGTTTGTGAAATTGCTACAAGACTCCCTTATTCAGAGAAACTCTTTGCCAAGAAAATTCACTTTTTCTAAACACCCATGTACCTGAGGTGGAAAACAAGATCCAGTACCTACACTGGGATATGCATTTTCCCCTGCCATTTAGCATTTCCTCAAGGAAGAGCCTGGGGCAATGAAAAGAATGAGACAGGTGTGAGCTGTTTGGGATTGTAAAGGTCTAGTGTTCAAGTGAGAATGATTCCTTCAATTTCCTTTGGAGCCAAAGAGCAGAGCACATAGCATTTCCTACAATTGCCTACTTCTCTTACTGCAAAATCCCTTCACACCCCTCTCTGACAATTATCTGCTTAATGAACAGCTACAACACCCTTTAATCTTAAAAGAACAGTGATAAAATTTCCCTCCTCATTACTCCCTAACAGTGGGATTTGATTTGAAAAAAAAAGGATGCTGGCTGGATTGTTCTCAAAATTGATCTACAGAATTTGATTTAAATTACTTGGCTCTGCCTTGGGATGGACTTTCTGCAAAGTATATCACATAGTCATGTCTGAAAACATGCACTCATCTACCTGAAAGAGCCTCTTCAGATCAAGCCAACCCTTCAGTGTCTCAACATTTCCTCCTTGGTTCAATCAAGTGAATACAACATGGTTTTAGAAGTATCTGATTTAATTGGAAACCCATTCTGAAGTGAGTTTTTGGCAAATAGCTATGGTGTCAGTCAGAAATTCTTCCTCAGAGACCTGGATTTCTAAAGAGGCAGTATTCTTGAAGATGAGACAATGCTCAGGAATAAAGAACTTTTAACTGTCTTAGTGATAGGATGGAAAATACATTCAATCAGCAAGTTCTACAAGTTTAAAATGCTCACCTGGGTCTAATTCTGATTCTTTTCATTTTGTGCATTTTGAAGTTCAGATTAGCACATTTTGGGACTTCATTGTTGTCTTTCAGCAACAACTGACATTTAAAATATCACATGCACTAGGGTTTACAAAAGAGCAATTTTCTGGGGTTATCTCGTTTCTTGGCAAAAGAAGTGGACTTCTACACCTCAACGTTTTCCATAACAATCACAATAACAACTTGAAAACAGAGAAATGTAGACAAAGCACAGCTCCATGTGGCCCTTGGTTTACTTGGCTTTTTGTGCTTTTCATTTTTATAGACATTATTTTCCAAAGACTTGTATGCATTAACTCTGAATACTTAAATTAACTTCCAATAATATCATTCAGGAACCACATGGTTATGCAAGGACTAGGCTCCCTTTTCCCTTCCAGGTCTAGACTCATCTTGTCTTCATCAGGCAATTACTTCTTCCCTAAATTTCACATTTCTGAGGTTCTTTGTGCCAGGTTCTGTGACACAGATCAGAGTTTGCATCTATGAATTGATGGTAAAGGGGTCGTTGGAAATGTGCCAAGGGCCTTTTCTCAGACAGGCAACAGGCAGGTCAAGTAAACTACACCTTAAGTGAAGACACATTGGGAAGGTGCTTCTATATCAAAGGGGGAGTGAAAGGACGCATTGAAGAATCATAGCAAGACAATTTCTGAGTGCACCTTCATATTAAGGCAACATCAGAGATGATGGGGCCTAGCTAGTGGAGTAAGAATAGAATGTCTTTCCTAGATTTCCAGCAGCTTGCTAGCCTCCTTCCTAATTGATTTATGACTAACTTCCTCCTCTCAACATTTGGAGCTCAGCGGCTCCTCTCGTCTACTTTCAAGTCCTAAATCCCAGGTTCCAGCTTTCTCCTGTTGGTGTATTACTGGAAAAATGTGGCATCACAGCAGAGTTGGTGTGATGTTTTTGGGTTCAAACTCATGAATTCCAACAAGCTTCCTCGCATGCTTCTCTACTCTGAAAGTTCATCAGAATTCTCTGTGAGTGGCTGCTAAGGTCCTAGGCCACTTTCCCAACTCAGCAATGTCCCAAGTGAGATCAGACCAGAATGAGTGTCTTAATAGGGCCTTGTACATGAGGCCTGTGATAGGCTTGGTGACTCATGTATCCTTGGGCACCACCACAACCCTTGCTTGCCCACTACACCTGGTGGGAAACAATTCACTGCAACTGTTTCCAGGACACAGTTTCCAGGAAATCATGATGCCTGCTGTGGTCAAGTGAACACATCACCCCTCATGGACATGGATGCTATGGTAGACTGTCAGTCTTCAGCAAGGTCCCTTACAATGGATTCAGTCAGATGCCTAAAAGCCAGAGGGTTCCTGCCCATGGCACACTCTGATTTCTCTTCTCCTGGGCTAGGAGGTTAGGATTGTTTTGTGGCAAATGAAAGACACCTGGGTCTTACTTGCTTTCTCTACACTCCTACCAGCACAGCGGGTCCACCCCTTTACTTGAAGTTTCCTCCTCATAATCAAGGACCTGAAGAAGTTCCAGTTCCCATGGCAACTGTGATGCCATGGAGCTGTCACATGGAATTTCTGTGATTGCAGGCAGTATGTGCAGGGAAGCTAGGGTGATAGCCAAGCCATTCATGGAAGCCCATGTTGCCCAAGGCCCAGGAAAAAGGTCTGGGAAAAAGAAAACCTGCATTATCCTACATAAACCAGAAAATTCCACGCCCTCCAAAACAAACTCTGCCATAAAATTCCTTGAACGCTATTGTATTGTAGCTCTCCTCTCTTTTGCTCTCATGTACCTGGAGCCCTGGTACACAAATTAGGCATTTCTTGAGTGGAATCAAAACCAGGGTAGCAGCACTTTGTGGAGAAATGAAGGACTGAGAGTTCAATGGACAGGATGTTCTCCAAATACTCACGATACAATGAATATTGAGAGGAATTCCTGCAAGCATAACTACTAGACGTTTGAAAACTGAATGGGGATCACTTTTTCTCTGAGTCAATATCAGTCATGGGTTCATAGACGCTGGGATCCATCATCTCTTCCTATTTCCCATACATATTTACAGGATATGATTCATGAATTTGCTGATACATTTCTTCATTCAGAGAAGCAGACTATGACCAGGGCATCCAACTTTTCCAAGCACCAACACAACTGAGGTGGAAAGCAAGATTCAGTACTACCATTGGGATATGCAATTGTCCCAGCTGCTTAGAATTTCTCTAGAAATCCTGGGATGAAGGAAAACAATGAGACAGAAGTAAGCACTTTGGAATTGGAAGGACTTTGTTTTCAAGTGTGAAAGATTCCCTCAATTTCATTTATTTCCAAAGATCAGAGCATATAATACTTCCTACAAATGACTACTTCTCCTCCTGACACATGGTTCCATGCTTCCCTTGGATATTGTCTGCTCGTTGATCAGCTACAACTCCCTTTTTCCTTATCAGGACAGGGATAAATCTTTCTCTCTTCATTAGTCCCAAGACATTGTGATTTGACCTGCAACAAAGAATGCTGGCTTCAATATTCTCATAAGTGATCTATAGAATTTGAAATAAATTATTAGGCTCTTCATGGGGTGGTTTTTCTCCAAAGCATATCACATACTCTGGTCAGGGAACAAGCCATCATCTACTTTAAAGAGCCTCTTCAGGTCATGTCACCCTCCAGTGTCTCTACATTACCTCCTCTATTCAATCAAATGAACAGAAAACAGTCTGATAAATATCAGATTTAATTGCAAGCTGATTTTAAAGATTTTATTCAGCAGGCATCTGTGTTGCCTGCCAAAATTTCATACCCATAGACCTTGATTGCTCTAGAGGTACTGTTCCTTAAATGAGTCAATTCTCAGGAATGTGGAGGTTATCATGGTCTCATTAATCTGCTGACAAGTCTATTTAATCAGCAAGTTGTGCATAATGAAAATGCTCACCAGGGTCTAAAATTGATTCTTTTCCATTTTTGCATTTTGAAATTCAGTTTTAGCACATATTGGTACTTCGATATTGCCTTTTGGAAGAAATGACACTAAAGGTATCACCTGCAATATGGTTTGTGAAGGAGCATCTTCTATGGCACACTATGGTCTCTCTACAAACGAATTGGATTTCTACACCTCAAAACTTTCCAGCACAACCAAATATCAACTTGAAAACAAAGAGATGCAGACACTAGATAACTGCATATGGCCTTCAATTTTCTATGTTCCTTATTCTTTCCATTTTATAGACATCATTTATTAAAGACTTTTATGAATTGGCACTTATTACATGAATTAGATTCTGCTGATATCATTATGGAGCCACAGGACTTATGGAAAGCCTGGCTTCCCGGTGTCATTTGAGTTCCAGTTTCAAACTGTTCTCATTAGGCTCTTGTGTCATCTTTCAGTTTCAAGTTCTTGGAGGATGGTTGTGCCAGGTTCTGTGACACTGACATGTAGTCTGCATCTGCCAGCTGCTGGTTAAGGCGTCCATGGAAAGGTGTCACAGGGCCTTTTCTCAGACTTGCAATAGGTAGGTCAAGAGAATTGCACCTTAAGTGAAAGCACATTGTGAATGTGTTTCTGCCTCAAAGCGTGAGTGGAAGGGCCCCTTGGAAAATCATATCAAGACAATTTCTGGGTGCTCCATAATTGTCAATCAACAGTTGAAGTGGTGGAGTTTGGCCAGTGGAGTGAGCAGAAAATGTCTCTCCTCAATTGCCAGCACCTTGCCAGTTTCCTTTCTAATTGATTCATAATTAAGTCTTCTATACATTGGGGAGCTCAGCAGCTCCTCACTTCTACTTACAAGACCTAAATCCCAGAGTTCTGCTGTTTCCTGTTTGGGAATTTATAGAAAGGTTTGTCATCACACCAGCACTGCTGTGATGTTTTCCAGTTGAAACTTCACCTGACTCACTAAGCTGTTGCACATTCTACTCTGCTCTGATATGTCCTCGGTCATCATTGCAAGTGTCCACTAAAGCCCTAGGCTAGTTTTCTGACCCAGAAATGTGCGGTGTTTGTGCAGACCAGGACAAAGGTCTTGGTAGGGCTGTAACCATGTGTTCTGTGATAGGCTGTTGGCCCATGTGTCCTCAGGAATCCCCGCATCTCTCCCTGGTCCACTACACCTGGTGGGGACCAATTCCCTGCAGTGGGGCACCATTCCCAGGAAATTATGATGTCTTCTGCAGTCAAGTGTGCACATCGCCCCCTGGCAGTCATTGTAGGCATGGCAGCATGACTGACTTCAGCAGAGTCCCTTATGTTGGAAGCAGTCAGATGTCTCAAAGCCAGAGGGGTCCTGGCCACAACACATACTGACTCCTCTTCTCCTGTCTAGAAGTTAGGATCACTTTCATGACAACAAAAGACCCCTGTGACTCAAATGATACCTGTTCTATCCAAGCAGCAGAACTGGGGCTCCCCTTCTCTTGAAGGTTCCCCCAGAGCAGCCAGGCCATGAAGACGTTATGATTGCCAGGGCAACTGTGATGATATCGTGGTGTCATCTGGCAATTCTGTGATAGCCAGCGATATGTGCTGCACAGCTAGGATGATAGCCAAGCCATACATTGAAGCTCAGGTTGCTCAAGGCCAAGCAGGAAGCTTTGGGGTGAGAAATAACAAGCATTCTCCTACAAGAGCCAGACAATTTCATGACCATCCAAACCAAAATCTCGCAAGCCAGCCCCATCCACTTTACAGTCTGTGGCTCTCCACTCATTGGCTCCCATGTCCCATTAGCAGTGGTAAAAGCTTACCCATTATTTGAGTGGGATCAAAACCAGGGTAGCAGCATCTTGCTGAAAAACGAAGGTCTGACATTTCAGTGGATAGGACTTTCTACAAATAATCTCACTGCAAAGAATGCTGAGAGGAATTACTGCAAACATAACTAATGGATGATTGAAAACTAAATTGAGATTAATTTTTTCTCTGATAAAAAAATTCATGGGTTTATAGATATTGTAATGCATCACCTCTTCCTATTCCCTATACATATTTACAGAATGTGCCTCATGAAATTGCTGAGACATTCCCTCATTCAGAGAAACATCCTATGCCCAGGAATTACAACTTTTCCAAGCACCCACATACCTGAGGTGAAAAACAAGATTCAGCACCTCCACTGGGATATTCATTTGGCCCAGCTGCTTGGAATTTCTTCAAGGAAAGACTGGGAGGAATGAAAATAATGAGACAGATGTGAACAGTTTGGAATTATTAGAACTTGGTGTTCAGTTGAAAACCAAGATGTGAAAGATTCCCTCAATTTCCTTTGTTACTAAACAGAGCAAATAATATTTACTACAAATGCCTACTTCCCCTACTGTCACACACCTGCATGCTTCCCTCAGAAAGTTGTCTGCTCATTAAGCAGCTACAAAACTCTTATTCCTTGAAGGGACAGGGATAAATCTTTCTCTCCTTATTAGTCCATAGACATTGGATTTGACCTGCAGCATAGGATTCCCGCTGGATTGTTCTCAAAATGATCTACAGAATTTGCTAGAAATTATTTGACTGGATCTGGGTGCTTTTTCTTCAAAGCATAGCACAAAATCAGGTCTGCAAAACATAGTCATCTTACTCTAAGAGCCTCTTCAGATCAAATTAATCCTCCAGTGTCTCTACATTACCTCCTCTGTTCAATCAAGTGAACACAAAATGGTCAATAAGTATGAGTTTTAATTGCAAGCCCATTGTAAAGAGAGCATTCAGCAAGCATCAGTGGTGTCAGTGAAAAATTTTCCCCATAGACCTGGATTTTTTTAGAGGCATTATTCCTTAAGATGAGACAACTTCCAGGATCAGACATTATCACCTTCTCATTAATCTGCTGTCAATTTCTACAAGATGAAAATGGTCCCCAGTGTCTAATATTGATTCTTTTCCAATTTCACATTTTGAATTTCAGGTTCAGCACATATTGGGACTTCATTGTTGCCTTTCAGCAGGAAATGACATTCAAAGTATTATCTGCACTAGGGTTTGCAAAAGAGAATTTTTCTGGGCCACTCCAGTCTCTCTGCAAAAGAAGTGGACTTCTACCCTTCATTGCTTTCCAACACATCCACAATGTCACCTTAAAACAGAGAGATGTAGATAAAGACCAGCTGCAAGTGGCCCTTCATTTACTCAGTATTAATGAATCACATTTTTATGGACATCATTTTTTAAAGACATGTATGAATTGACACTGAATACATGAATTAATTTCCACTGATATCCTTCAGGAGATAACTGGCTTATGTAAAACCTGGTATCCCTGTGTCATTCGAGGTCCAGGCTAATCCAGCCCTCATCAGGCTCTTGTTTCATCCCTCAGCTTCATGTTTGTGGAGGATCATTGTGTGAGCTCTAGTCTGCATCTATGTGCTGCTGGTTAAGGGGTCCATGGATATGTTGCAGAAGGCCTTTTCTCAGACAGGCAGTAAGAAAGGCAAGAGATTACACCATAAATGAAGTCACATTGTGAAGGTGTTTCTGCATTAAAGAGTGAGTGGGAGGCCCCTTGGAATCATAGGAAGACAATTTCTGTGTGCACCATAAATAGAAGGCAACAGTTGAGCTGGTGGGGCCTGAATGGTGGATTGAGGATGGAATGTCTCTCCTCCATTGCCAGCAACTTTCCATCCTCCTCTTAAATGATTAGTGATTAAGTTCTTCCTCTTGACATTGCAGAGTTCAGCAGCTCCTTAATTCTACTTAGAAGTCCTAAATCCTAGGTTTCAGCTGTCTCGTTTTTGGGCATTCATGGGAAGGTTTGGCATCACACCAGAGTTTGTGTTACGTTTTCCAATTCAAACTTCACCTAAATTACCATACATTCTCCTCTGCTCTGAAATGTCATTGGCTATCATTGAGCATGGCTGATAAGGCCCTAGGCCAGTTTCCCAACCCAGCAATATTCTGGGATTGTGAAGAATAGGATGAGTGATTTAATAGGGACATACCCGTGTGGACTGTGCTAGGCTTGATGACCCTTACATCCTCTTGCAACCCTGCATGTCTCCCTGGTCCATTACACCTCGTGAGGACCAATTGCCTGCAGTGGGTCCCATTTTCAGGAAATCATGATGCCTTATGAAACCAGAGGTTGCACATCCCACCCTGGTGGACATAGACATTATAGAAGCCTGATTGGCTTCAGCAGGGTCCCCTATCTTGGAAGGAGTCAGATGTCTTAAAGTCAGAGGGACCCCACCCACAATACATGCTGACTCCTCTTCTCCTGTCCTAAGAGGTTAGGATCATGTTTATGGCAAACAAAGGAGCCCTGGGACTTGCTTGCTTCCTCTTCTTTCCTTGCAGCATAGCTGGACCAGCCATTCTCTTGAAGGTTACTCCACAGCAGCCAGCACATGAAGAGGTTTTGGTTGCCATGGCAACCGTGACAGCATTGTGCTGTCATACGTGTGTGTGTAATATGTGTGACTGGAGGCGGTTTGTGCTGTTCAGTTAGGATGACAGCCAAGCTATTCATAGAAACCCAAATTGCTCGCAAGTGTAAAAAGCCCTGGGATGAAAAAAAAAAAAAAACTTGCATTACCCTGCATGTGACAGAGAATTCCATGCCCTTCCACACCAAACTCCTGCATGCCCACCCCTTCAGCTCTACATAATGTAGCTCTCATCTCTTGCTTTCATCTCCTCACAGCACTGATAAAGTAGCCATTTCTTGAGTTGGATCAAAACCAGGATAGGAGCATTTTGTGGAGAAATGAAAGACTGACAGTTCAATGGACAGGACTTTCTCCAAATTACATCACTACAAAAACGTTGAGAGAAATCCCTGCAAGCATAACTAATTGATGCTTGAAAACTGAAAGGGGAACATTTTTTCTCTGAGAAACTATTTTTCATGGGTTCATAGACCCTGTGATGCTTCACCTCTTCCCATTACCTTCACATATTTACAGACTGTACCTTGTGAAATTGCTGAGACATTTTCTTATTCAGAGAAAGAGATAATGCCCAGGAAATCCAACTTTCCCAAGCAACTACATACCTGATGTGAAAAACAAGGTCCAGCACATCTCCTGGGATATGTATGTGGTGAAGCTGCTTAGAATTTCCTCATGAAAGCCCAAAGGGAAAGAAAACAATGAGACATGTGTGAGCAGTTGGGAAATATAAGGACTCAAATCTCTCTGTAAAAGTAGTGGACTTTTACACCTCAACGTTTTAAAACAAAGGCACATTATGAACTTGACAACAGAGAGACTTAGACAAAGCATAGCTGCACATCACCCTAGCTGTACTCAGTTTTGGTGCTGTGCATATTTATGCATATCATTCATAAAAGACTCGTATGAATTGGCTCTAAATGCATGAATTAACTTTGGCTGATATCATTCAGCAGCCACAAGGACTATGTAAAGCCTGATTTCCCTGTATTGCTCGAGATCCAGGTTTATTTCTAATGAAGCATTCTTTCAGAGTTTTCTCCATTAAGAGATGCTGTGCAGGAAGGGGTGAAGGATGGTATGTCTGATTTTTATGATGAAAATGAGGATTTTTTGATTCTGATATTAGTACAGGGGTGACCCAAGACTGCCTATTTTTAATAATCCTTTTGAAGAAATGAAATCAGAGACATTAATTACGTGGAACAATTGGTGTGTATGCCTGCAATTCCTACAATTGAGAACTTGGAATTTTGAAATGCTGTAGGATCTCCTTTTCCTGTGCACTAAGTCCTATCACACTTTTCGTACTTCCATTACTTTCTGTTTTTCAAGTTATGATTTTGCACATATTGTCTTCATTGCTCCTCAAAACAGAGATTCTTTAGCTAAGATTTGCAATGTTGTGCTGCACACTTTATTTCAGAGGCACCATTCAGTGGCCTATATGCAAATCTGTACTTGTGTAAAATGAATTGCTTGTGTGTACGTGCAATAGTGAAGGAAAGCCTTTCCTACCAGAACATATGCCAGGAAAGCTAAATCTGCACATGCTTAAAATGAGGTATCACTTGTAAGTCTCAGGGTAGAGTCAGAAATGAGGGAGTGCCTTTAGGTTCTCAACAATTGCACTTGTGATCAGTAACTATCCTGGTTTACAGAAGGATCTGGCCCTTATTTCTTACTGTATTTGCACAGCACTTTGCAGCTGAAGAAAGTTCTTGGAAAGTTTGGAAAGACCACTCACAAAGACATCCTTTTAGAGTTTCTACACAGAAGTTTGTTTCCTCTCCAATACCATTCTGCATTTCGTGCACAAAAAATATGCTTTCCTCCTCCCTGCTTCAATATTCAACTTGCAGTCTTTCTACAATTCCTCTCTTCGAGATGGATGCCTGTTCAGTGTCGTGTGAAGATCTGTAACAATGTGTTAATCCTGCCCTCATCAAGCACTTGTTTCATCCGTCAATTTTATGTTTTTGCAGGATCAATGTTCCACGTTGTGTGACCCTGGCCTCTAGTTGCTTCTGCTGTCTGCTGTTAAAGGTGTCCTTTAAAATGTGCAGAATTTCTTTGTTCAGACAAGTGATAAGGAGGTCAAGAAAATTACCCTTAACTGAAGATACATTGTGAAAATGTTTCTGCATCAATGGGTGAGTTAAAGGGCCCCTTGGAAAACCATAGCAAGACACTATTTAGTTAACTATAATTGTAAGACTACAATAGAGGTGGTGGGGCCTTGCCTGGGGAGTGAAGACTGAATTCTCTCCTAGATTTCCAGGAACTTGCTAACCTCCATCCTATTTAGTGATTAAATCCATCCTCTCAACATTCAGGAGCACAACCACTCCTCAATTGTACTAAGAAATCCTCAATCCCAGGTTCCAGCTGTCTCCTGTTGGGGCACTCATGAAATATGTTCCATTACACCAGACTTGTGTTTCCCAGTTCAAAATTTGCTTAATTAACCTAGCTGCCTTCGAAGTTCACCTTCTCTTAAACATCATTTGCCATCCTTGGGAGTGGTTGCTAATGCCCTAGGCCAGTTTCCCCACTCCAAAATCTACCAAGTGATTCCAGACCAGCAAGAGTCCTATAGGGCCATGCCCCTGGTCCTGTGCAAAACTTGGTGACCCAGTTCTCCTTGGGCACCCCAACTTCTCTCCCTGGTCCACTACTCCTGGTGGGGACCAATTGTCTGCAGGGGGTCTCCATTCCCAGGAAATAATAATGCCTGCTGCAGCCCAGTGAGAACATCACACCCTCCTGAACATGGATGGTGTGGCAACCTGTTACTTTTCAGCAGGGTCCCTTATCTTGGATGAAGTAAGATGCCAAAAATCCCAGTGGACTTGATCAATACACACCCTTAGTCCTCTTCTCCTGTGGTAAGAGTTTAGTATAGCATTTGTGGCCAAAGAGAGACCCCTGGCACTTGCCTGCCTCATCTTCCCTCTTCCCAGCATAGCTGGGAATAAGCTTTTCTGCATTTTCTTTAATTATTATTTTTTGTTTGCTGTTGGACATTTATTTTATTATTTTTACATTGTACTGAGAATTGAGCACAGTGCCTCACACATATTAAGCTATCGTTCTATCACTGAGCCACAACCCCAGTCCATGATTTTTTCTTGATGTTTCCTCTGCAGTAGCCAGATCCTGAAGGAATTACCAATGCCATGGCAACCCTGTGTCCATTGTGTTTTCTTAAATCCTTTAGGTGACTGCCAGATGTATGCGCAGTGCAGCAAGGATGACAGCCAACCATTCATGGAAACACATGTTGCCAAAGACCCAGCAATAAGCCATGGAAGGGGAAAAATCTGCACTCTCCTAAATGAGCCAGAAAATTCCACGCCCTTACAAGCCAAGTTCATGCATGACAACCCCTACCTCTTTCCATAATAGAACTCTCCTCTCTCTTGTTCTCATGTCCCAGGAGAACAGGAAACAAGTTAGATATTTCTTGAGTGGCACAAAGACCAGGGCAGCAGCATTTGTGGAAAAATGAAAGACTGACCATTCAATGAATAGGACTTTCTGAAAATAATCTCAGTTCAAAGAATGTTGAGAGGAATTCTTGCAAACAGAACTTTTGGAAGTTTGAAATCTGGATACAGATGATTTTTTTTTCTCAGAGCAAGTATTACTCATGGATTCACAGATCCTGTGAGCCATCACCTCTAACCATTCCCTATACATATTCACACACATTGCCTCGCCAATGTGCTGAAGGATTCTCTCAAAAGGGAAACAGATTTCTCCCAGGAAAACCAAGATTTTATAGCACCCCCCCTACCCGAGATGAAAAGCAAGGTCCAGCAACTCCACTAGGCTCTGCATTTCTTCTGGCTGCTTAGAATTTCCACAAGGAAAAGGCCAGGAGGAATGAAAAGAAAAATTCAGGTGTGAATACTTTGCAATGGTAAGTGCTTGGTGTTATGGTGTGAAAGATTCCCTCAGTATCTTTGGTATCAAAGATCAAATCATATAACATTTCCTACAAAGGCCTACATATTTCTTGCATCTCCTACTGCCAAATGACTTCATGGTTTCCTTGAAAAATTGCTCATTTACCAGCCTAAACTCCCATTTTCTTTAATGGGAGAGGGATAAATCACTGTATCCTCATGACTCCCTAGATATTGGTTTTGACCTACAACAAAGGCTTCTGACTGGATTGTTCTTCAAATCAATCTTCAGAATTTGATAGAAATTATTTGCTCTGCCCTGGAGTCTTTTATTTTTCAAATCATATCACATAGTAGAGCCTGCAGAACATGCAATAATCTATCTTAATGAGTCACTTCAGATCATGCCAACCATTCAGCATCTCAATTATTCCTCCTCTTTTCAATCACGTGAACACAAAAAGGTTGGATAAGTTTCAGATTTAATTGGAAGCCCATTTTAAGAGTATTCAGCCAGCAGCTGTGCTGCCATGAAAAAGTGCTTCCCCAGAGACATAAATTCCTTAAGATTTGATATTCCTGAAGATGAGATTACTCTCAGGAACACAGAGGTTGTAAATGTCTCAATAATATGCTGGCAAGTGTACTGCATCAGCAAGTTCAACAACATGAAAATGCTCATCAGGGCCTAACATGTCTTCTCTATTGTTCGATTTTGAAGTTCAGGTTTAGCACATATTGGGACTTCATTGTTGTATATCAGCAGGGAATTACATTCCAAATGTTATTAGCAGGATTGATTGTGAAGGTGAAGCTTTCTGTGGCACACTGTGGTCTCTCTTCAAAACAAGTGGGCTTCTACACCTCAATGTTTTGCAACACAACCACAATATCAACTTGAAAATGGAAGGATTTACACCAAACTCAGCTTTATGTGGCCCTGGGTGTACTCACTTTGTTGTGCTTTGCATGCTTACAGACAACATTTATTAAAGACTTCTATGGATTGGCACTGAATACATAAATTTGTTTCTGGTGATCTCATTCCATGGCCACAGGGAATATGTAAAGAGTTGTTTCCCTGTATCACTCAAGATCCAGATTCATTACTAATGAAGGAGATTTTCAGACTTTTGCTAATTTTGAAGGATGTCTTAAGATATGTTGTGTAGGAATGTGGGAAGGAAGGGATGTCCTGATTTTTATCAAGCAAATGAGAATGATTTGATTCTGATATTAGTGCAGGAATGACCCAAGAAAGCCTATTTAGAATAATCATATTGAAGAAATGAAATCAGAAATATTAGTTACATTGAATGATCTGTGTGTATGCCTGTAATTCCTACAAATTAGGACTTGTAACTTAAAAATGCTGTAGGATCTCTTTTTCCTGTACCTTAAGTCCTATCACAACTTTCATAATTATGCTGCTTTCTCTTTTTTTCAAGTTAGGATTTTGCAGGTATTCTGCCTTCATTGTTGCATTTTGAGAGAGATTTATTTTTTTTAGATTTGCAATATTGTGTTCTACACTTTATTTCCATTTGCATCATTCAGTGGTCCATATGCAATCTGTACTTGCGTAAATTGAAGTGCTTGGGTGTACATGGTATGGTCATGGAAGTCCTTTCCTTCCAGGTCATATATCAGGAAAACTAAATCTGCATATGCCTTATGAGGTTTCCCTTATATGCTTCAGATTAGAGTCTTCAATGGGAGAGGGTTTTTAGGTTATCAGTAATTGCACTTGTGATTGGTCACTATCCTTGCTTACAGAACCATCTGTTCCCTAGTTCTTGATGTATTTCTATAGCACTTTGCAGCTGATGAAAGTTTCTGATGTGTTTGGGGAAACCACTCACAAGGACAACCTTTCTAGAGTCCCTTCACAGAAGTTGGTTTCCTGTCCCACACACTTCTGAATTTAGTGCACAAGAAATATGTTTTCCTCCTCCCTGTATGAATATTCAACATCCAGTCTTTCTTCCATTCCTTGCTTTCAGATGGATACATGTTCAATTTTTGTGTGATGCCCTGTAAGAATGTGCTCATCCTGCCCTCATCAGGTACTTTCTTCATCCCTCAATTTTAGGTTTTTGGAGGATAAATATTCCAGGGTGTGAGACACTGGCCTATATTAGGCATATTCAAGCAATTGGTAAGGGTGTCCTTAGAAATGCACAGAGTTTATGTGTTCAGACAGGTAATAGGGAGGTCAAAAGAATTACACTCTCCATGAATGCACATTTTGAAGATGTTTATACATCATAGGGTGAGTTAAAGGGCCTCTTACAAAATCATAGCAAAACAATGTCTGAGTGCACCATAATTGCAAGACAACAACAGAGGCAATTAGGCCTTGTCTTTGGAGTGAGCATAGAATGTTTCCCCTAGATTGCCAACAACTTTTTGCCCTCCATTGTATATGTTAAGTGATGAACTCCCTCCTTTCCACATTGGGGAGATCAGCCACTCCTCCCTTGTACTTAGTAGTCCTAAATCCCAGGTGGCCTCTTTGTCCTGTTTGGGCATTCTTAGAAAGGTGTGGCACCATGCCAGAGTAGGTGTGTTTTTTCCCAGTTCAAACTTCACCTAAACAACAAAGTCACCCTGCGTGTTCCTCTTCTCTAAAATATAATTGGCCATCCTTGTGAGTGACTGCTAATGCCCTAGGCCTGTTTCCCCACTCAGCAACAAAACAAGTGAGTCCAAACCAATAGGAATGTCTTAGTAGGCCATGCCCCTGGGGCCTGTTCTAGGCTTGGTGTCCCACTTGTCCTCATATTCCCCTGCATCTCTCCCTGGTGGGGATCAAATGCCTGCAGGGGGTTCCCATTTCCAGGAAATCAAAGTGCCTTCTGTGACCCAGTGAACACATTTTCCCTTCATGGACATGAGCATTAGGGGACCTGTCATGTTTCAGCAGGGTCCCTTATTTTGGATGACATGGTATGCTACAAACATAAGGGGACAAGCCCATTGCACACCCTGATTCCTCTTCTGTGTTAAGAGGTTAGGAT
>JAJEJO010005557.1:0-28320 GCA_020662805.1 Glaucomys volans
GCCGCCGCCTGTCCGGGCCCGGGCGCCACCGGGTGGGCTCGGCAGGGGCGGCGCTGAGGAGGCGCGGCCGCCGGCCTCGGGCAGCGGCGCCGCCTCGCGGACCCCTGGGCGGAGCGCCCGCCGCCGTGCGCCAGTGGACGCGCTCCAGGGAGCCGCGGCCCTGCTTCCTGGCCTCGGGACGGGGAGGAAGGGCCAGGCGCGGGCCCCTCGCTGCTCACCTTAGCCGAAGGTCAAGCGCTCCCAGCCCGCAGCTGCGGCGGGAGGCAGGGCCCGGAGGAGGTCGCTGGCCGAGTCCTTCGGAAGTGCTGACCAGCTGGAGCCCTTTGCATGGCACAGTTTGTCCCGAGTCTGGGCGGCGAATGAGTTGGGAGGCACCTGGGCCCTGCGCAGACGGGCCGCTCCGGAGCACCACGGAGTGGCAGAAGGAAGATCAGGACTCGGGACCCCTGCCCAGGCTGCCACATCGCTCACGTGGCCTGAAGTTTCAGTTCGCTTTGGTGTGCCGGCCGGGTGGGAGAGCCGAGCCGCACTCCAGCCCCCCAGGCTTCTAGATCACAGAGAGCCCCAGAAATTCTCACTGCTTTGCAGGTGCAAATCTATTGCCAAGAAATACTGATGAGTGTCCATCTCATGTAGGAAAATTGTCTTGGTGTGGGAATTTTCCTGCTCTGCTCGGTTGTCCTACCCCTAGTAACGGGGTGCTTATGACCCCAGATGCACTTCCCACTGAGACGTCCTCTTGGAGTTCCTGTGAGGAAACCACCGCTGCTCACTGGTCCCGAAGGTGTAGAGGGTCATGCTCAGATTAAAGCAGGTCTTCATTTTAGGCAGGTGGCAGAGTGCATCTGGATTTGATGGATCCAAAGTGTGTAGTAACATAACACTTTCCTCAGAACTCACCCCTGCTGTGTGCCTCAGAGTCCCCTAAGGTGTGTCACTGCTCTCCAACGTGGATGCTTCTCCCCTGAGAGCCAGTGTCCATCCTCTTACTGAAGGGAGATGGTATCTCTCTGAGCAGCCTGCACAATCTTTTCTTTTACCTTTTCTTTTTCTTTTTTGGGGGGTCGTGGATGGACATGATGCTTTGGTTTTTGTTGTTGTTGTTGTTTATTTTTATGTGGTGCTGAGGATGGAACCAGTGCCTCTCATATGCTAGGTAAGGGCTCTGCTACTGAACTACAGCCCCAGCCCCTCTGCACATAGTCTTGGGAATACGGGCGTTGGCCTCAGGACCCTGTGTCCCATGGAGTGCACTTATGCCTGGGATCACTGTCTGGGAAAGCTGGCAAGGGATCATCCTTTTGATGAGCTCCACTTTGGGGTTCAAAAAAATTTTTTTCCCCCTTTTTTGGTACTAGGGATTGAACACAGAGGTGCTCTACCAGTGAACCATATCCCCGGCTGTTTTTATTTTTTTATTTAGAGACAGGATCTCACTAAACTGCTTAGGACCTTGCTAAGTTGCTGAGGCTGTTTTTAAACTTGAGAGCCTCCTGCCTTAGCCTCCTAAGTTGCTGGGATTATAGGTGTGTGCCACCACATGCTGCTTGGGGTTGAGTCTTTGAAAGAAGAGGTTTGTGTGTGGGCACCTGGTGTGAGAGTATAAGTGGAGTGAGGCACCCAGAGTTTACTTTTCTGTATCCTGGTTCTCAAAATCAGCCTAAGGTCTGACTCCTTAGGGCAGGAAGGAGTGTGGAAGGAGTGAGGAGTTTCATGTGTGCCACCCTTACTAGAGGTGGTGAACAAGTGCCCATACTTCTGAGGCCTGGGCACCAAGTGGGAGAGTGTGGGGCTAAGAACAATGGGTGGGAAGGTCTGAACTTGCTCTGCCCTGCTCTGCCTGGTCCTGGGGAAGTCATCCTAGCCTCGGTCCTTCCTGAGGACCTTTAGGTCCTTCCTGTTCAAAAAAAATTTTTTTTTTTCAATATTTTTAATTGTAGGTAGACATAATGACTTTTTTATGTGGTGCTAAGGATTGAACTCAGTGCCTCACACCTGCTAGGCAAGTGCTGCACAAACTGAGCCATAGCCCCAGCCTTCCATTCAAATTCTGAAACAGACTTAAAAAGAGCACTGGCTTCTGGGGTCTCATCATAAGTGGCTGGCAGGTAACTGGTGTGTGGTCATTGTTTCCAGGTATTGGGGAGGCCCATACCTACATTGCAGGTGGACAAAAAGGCTTTGAATTGTCACCTCAAGTGCAGGGACCATGTAGTCCTGCCAGTCTTCAAGATGACAGACTGTGTCATGGAACTGGGGGGAGGGAAGTTGTGGAAGATTTTATGTGGTGTGTTTGTAACTGTCTGAACTACTCAGAATTGCAAGACAGGGACATTGGGCACCTTCAAGGAAAGAGTCCCAGAAGAAGGAAAGTCACAGATAGTGGAAGACCTTGGAACTTGGTGTGGGTGTACCTGCCTGCTGGTCTGCAGCTGGGCAGGGAGGATGGGCAGCTGCTGAAACTGGGTGTTAAGGTTCTCTGAGTCTGTTCTGTGCTGCTGTGACAGAATTTCCGAGACTTGGCGATTGGAAAGAAAACTTTTTTTCCTTCCCATTCTGGAGGTTGAAAGTCTGGGATTGAGGGCCCAGACAGCGAGGGCCTTCATGTGGTGTCGTATGTGGCAAAGGTGGTGTCTGGCAACATGGCACACAGGAGAGAGGGGCGGGGCTGAACTCATCCTTCATGTCAGAGCCCAGTCCTGTTGTAGGGCCAGGAATCCAGTCAAGACAGCTCTGTCCTGTGGTCCAAAATCATCTCAAGGAAGTCCCACCTCTCAGCTCTTGCACTGGGAATGACTGTCCAATTCTAGAGACTTTGGGAAACATATTCTAACCACAGCAGAGGCAGTCCTGCTGTGGAGTGGTTCACACGCAAAGGGTTTGGGTTCTTCTGAAATGGTTTATTGAAATGACTTTGGAATTTAGACACCCAAGAGTTGAGCTCCCACCTGGACCCAGTGCCTGTTCCCTGTGAGCACGAGCAGGACAGATTGAGTCAGAGGAGGCCATGGTTTGAAGAGGAGACGGTTCTCAGAATGTTTAGAAACCTTGTGGATGGAGAGCAGAGAGCCCTTTTGGGGCTTGTGTTACATGTTGGAGTTACTGGGTACAGTGGATATTGAGGTGGGGTGTCCAGGGCACTGCAGAGCACTGAGGAGCATCTGGCACCCCACTCCATGTCAGGACAGCCACACACGTCCCAATGTAGGGCCCAGTATCTCCTGAGGACAGAATTGCCCAAAGTGAGAGCCACGGTTGGGGATTGTCTTAATGATTACTTCATTTGCAAGTCATCCCTGCACAGGGACTGTGCTGACCTTCTCTATAACTCTAGCTTTTTTGTGGGGGTGGGAGTGCTGCCAGAGTGAGCATAGTCTTGCTCCTTGTGACCTGGTTCCAGTGTGTACCTGCATTTGTTCCGTGTGAATTTAGGACTTATTTCCTGTGTTGGACTGGTCTCAGTCCTGCAAAATTGGCCACAAAGTTGGAATGTGCTTCTGATTTTTTGATTTCGATAGTTTGAAGTAGGCCATCTGCAGAGAGCTAGCACCACGACCCCAGACAAGGCTAGTAACTCAGTACTCCTGGGAGCATGGTGGTCTTGATGCCAGCCCTTTTCTCTTTGCCAGAGAGATTGAAACTCACAAGGTCTGGGGACTTGGCTCAGGGTCACCCAGGGGATAAAATAGGCCATACTGTGGAGTCCCAGGCCCTTCCACTGTCCTGGTGGCACAGAGAATGCATGTGTGCCAGGCCCCATTGTTCTCCCAGGTTGTAACTTTGTCCTCTGTGTGTAAGGCCTTTCCTTCCAAGCAGGCCCAGTCCTGTGGCACCACTGTTTCTTTGGAAGGTGCCACAAGCAGTTGTGCCACTTTAACATGTCAGTCACCGTAATTGCTTTGAGTGGTGCTTTAGGCAGCAGGCCAAGTACTTGACAAGTGCTTTGCTTTAACTTTTTTTTGTCTTTTGGCAGTGCTGGGGATGAACCTAGGGCTTTGGACATGCTAGGCAAGCACTTTACCCCTGAGCCACATCACAGTCACATCCCAGTCATTGACAGACATGCTTATTGACTTTGATTGGACCAAGAGGACCCTGGAATGCCTTGGAGGATAGGACACAGAGGATCTTGAGGGGGAGGGTGTTGATGTCACCAGGTAAACCAGGGATGTGGGCATGTAGGGGCCCCATGTCACCACCCATGAGGTCATAAGGCTTCTGTGTCACGTGTCCCTGCTGACAAGGGAGGAGCTGAACTGGAAATGAACCACAGACTCACAGTTCACATGGGGGCTGTGATCCTGGTCCCCATCTGGCCCTTGTGGTTTCCCAAAGTTGGGCAGGAGTGTGTGCCTTCTCAGGGCCTGCTTCCCTCCCCTCCCTTTGGGAAAATAAGGACCCCAGGTGATCCTGGAAATCATGGTTCAAGGGACAGCAAAACTCTGGGAGGTTAGGCCCAGGACACCCTCACCTGAAGAGACTAGAAGGTCCACACATAGATTCTGCTTGTTTATGTTCTTGAGAAGAAAAAGGCCCCATTACAAAACAGTTGAGATTGGTCCTGGCCTTCTGTACTAAGTCCACGAAGACCCAGTGACTGCCAAGAACCTGAGCCAGTCAAGTCAGTAGAGGGCTCAGGTGCCTGAGGTCACCTCCCTGTTGACTGCCACCGATGAGGTTGCTTGCTGGATCCTGAAGCCTGCCAGAAGGTCATAGCTCTCTGTGGTTAACCAGGACCAGGGGAAGCCCTTGGAGATTTACTTTTCTGCCATAAATATCTTGTGGTTGCACATAGCTGAAGCTGGGAAGTCGTCCTCAAACAGGTTTCAGTTTTAGCAAGCAGCCCACCTTTGCAGAGTTCCTTCCAGATTGCAGTCATGGGCTGAACACAGCATTGAGCATGCACAGAGCCAGTGGGCTTTGGACTGGATCCGAACCTGAGTACAGTGCTTGCATGTCACAGAACACACTCGTCTGGACAGGTGGAACTGGCAGTCCTGGCTCTGGCCCACATGGGCAGGCCTGGCTGGCTCCCCTGAATTCCTGTTGAGAGGTGCCATTGTTGAGTATTGACCCCTACTCATGAGCCCTGCAGAGGCAGAGCCTGGGAGCAGAGCTTTATGCTAATCCCTTACTTCACACCTTACTTACATCCACTAGTGCTGGAGGGAGGCATAGTCTGAGCAGGCTGGACACAGAAGCAGCTGGGCTACTGATTAACGCAGAGAAGTGTCTTGGCCCCTAAGTGAGCTGATCCTGGTTAAGAGAACCTTCTAAGTCTTTGACTTCACCTTCCCTTAGCTTCTTGTTCACTCCTGGTGGGTTGGCTGCTAGGGACTTTCTTATTTTATTGACTGAAAGAAACAAAACAAAAAAACAAGGCTCAGAGGTTGGGACTTTGTGCCAGATTCCTGGAGCTGACCCCTGCCATTGTGGAGATGCATACTTCCTCCTGGGACCTTCTGGAACCTTCCCTATGTTGACTGAGGAGAATGTGCCCCCTCACCTGCTGGGCCCTTCCAAGGAAGATTAAAGCAAAGACAAACACACAAAGTCTAAGCATACAAGTGAGTTTTCTTCCTTTCAGCAAGTAGTGTGGAACTCTTGCTGTCTGTCAAGTTTTATGAGTGATGAGACTGTTTCAGAAGAAACTTAAAGTACGTAATTTCCTCAGTAATGAAAGTTTTCGCAACTTATAATTGTATATCACTTCAGGCTTATGCAGAAATGACCAACATAGTAACAAGAATTCCCATGATGTACTCTGCCCAGCCAGACTGCACGTATCTGCACGTGACAGTTTTGCTGTACCTTCCCCTGATGCTGTTGTGGGTTTTTTGTTTTGCAATGTTTTGTTTTGTTTTTTCTTGAAATATTTTGAGAGTAAGCCAGAGACCTGATTCCTGTTTCTATGAACACCACAAGATGTACCATTTCCCAAAGTGAGTGCCATTTCGAGGCACATTTATCTGATCTGCAGGTTCTATTCCAGTTTTGTCAGTTGTGATAATGGCCTTTCTAGCCTTTTGCCTTAATACCTAAGTTTTGAAATTTAAATGAGGCTTAGAATCTAGACTAGTCTGACCAGTTCTGTCCTAGCAGTGGCAGCCCATGGCAAGGATTGAGTTGCTTGGAGGAGGGACACCTACTTGCCCCCTCATTGTTTTGTTTGGAAGCTGTGCTAAATAAAGACTGGTATTTCTTGGTGGGTTTTGCTCTGATTTGGTTTCTGTGAATGTCAGTAGCCTTCCCACCAGTGACCTGCCTCAGGCCTGCCCTGGGTGGGTGGGGATTGAGGCACAAAGAGGCCTGCCTGCCTGACCTGACCTCACCTCAGCACTTTCTGGCCTCATTCCAAGGTGCGTAGGAGACTCATGGTTTTAAGTTAATGAGGCCTAAACCTGAGCCGCCTGTGGCTGCTCGATCAGCATATCTCCCCTGGAACATGTCTTTACAGATCTGTCCCCAGGAAGGCTCGGCATCCTTACCCTCCTCATCCTGCACCCCATGCAAGAACTGGGCGAGGCAGGGCTTACCTGTTGGCACTTGGAAGATGATGATGGGTACCTTTCTGGTGGGGGGATTAAATATAAATCATCCTTCCTTGGAGAAAAAGAATAGGAACAGTCCCTGACAGTTGCTGTGGTGGACATTTTTGCCAAGGGCTGACACAGGGAGGCTGGCATTTAGAGGCTAACGGTCATGGGATTGAACAGTGACGGCTGCATCAGCTGCTTCGCCAGGTTGCTCCTGGGGCAGCTGTCAGAGGGAGCTTCCTTAATGGCTGATGGGGCATTGCTCACTGGGGAAGAGTCTTGTCTTAAAGCCTAGTGTGAATGGGTACACCTGTCATCCTTGCCACTTAGGAGGCTGAGGCAGTAGGATCTCAAGTTTGACCAGGCAACCTAGTGAGACCCTACCTCAAAATAAAAAATGTTTAAAAAGGACTGGGGGTGTAGCTCAATGGCGGAGTGCCCCTGGTTTCAATCCCCAGTATCGGAGTCCCGAGAGGGAGAGCCTATGTAGTATGCTGGTCTAGTGTTTACAGTGATGCCAGATTTCTCACGTCTCAGGTGGCGACTCCAAGCCTGAAGGGTGCTCTGGTCTCTGAAGATGGTCTAGTTGGGAGGGTGATGGTGTTGGCTCAGATGAAGAACCTGATGAGTGTGTGTCCCCTTTCCTGGTGTAATGGGCAGGGTGTGAGAGCTCTAGCTGGTTTACTCAGCCTACCTGAGTTTGAAGGAATCTTGAGGCCCCACAGGCAGGTGAGCCCTGAGGCCTGATATATGTCTCAGCTGTGCCCAGTGGGTGCTCTGGGTGACACAAGGTGAGCGTAGCCCTTGGCCCCACCGAGGCCTTCAGGGCATTTTCCCCTGGCTGCTTCTGTTCAACCTGTGTCTTGCCAGGCCCATGAGAATAGGAAAGCTGAGTCCTTGGAGATAGGATTCTTCATGAACACCCCCATGCATCTTTCCAAAAAGGCCACCCAGAGGCTGCCTTGGGTGTGGGCACAGGGGTCCCTGCACTGAATCCACACCCTCACTTGTAATTCGGAGGCTGGGTGGGACAAGTCTCTTAGGTGTCAATTTCTTTTTCAGTTTACTGTGTATAAAATCAAATCTAGACTTCTTCATTCTTTTTCCTTATTAGAAAATATTTGCAAATGTAGGAAGGCATTTCCAAACCCCACTTGGAAGCAGCATGATTTCATGTGGTTAGTGGGTTCTGTCACACACCTGTGGTACCAGTTGGAATCACTGCTCATGTCTGAACAGTGTGTACAAGGCTGTAGCGATGTTGCTCCAGATGGGACATACATGAGCACATTTGCACTTACTCCTGCCACTTGAATTACGACCTTGGCATGGTGGGATGGGAACATTCCTGAGCTGAGAAGAGCCAAGTTGATCCTGAACATTTTCTGTTGAATTGCAGGAAGCTCTTTGTGGGCGGCCTTGACTGGAGCACGACCCAAGGTAGGTGCTGCAGGCTGCGATGCAGCCTGACCTCATCTCTTGCTACTGCCTGGGATTTGTTGAAGTCCTTGGACCTTGTGTTTCTGGGCAGGAGACATTTGACTGGGAACTGTCTGGGGGAGAGAGGTAGTGATGTTCCCTTTGAATCTGTTAAATTGGTCCTGATCTTTCCTGTCAGAGCCACAGGAAGACTGTGAACCACAGTTCCAAGCCACAGGTAGGCTGTGGAGGCAGAACTATTCACTGTGGAATGGAGGGCTAGGGTTTTGCTGAGGCAGTCACTGTGTTCAGAATCAAGGAGGGCAAAGTTTCCTGTCAAGTCAGCATTCCTGGGTTACTGATCGTCACTCAAGAGTTGTCATGTTTGCATCCCCTTAAACTTTGCTCTTCTGTGCTTGTGAAGCAGAGTAGCTATCTGCTATTGCTGTGGTCACTTGCCCCTTTTCTAATTTATGAGGGTGGAGTGCATCTGTCGTGCAGAATTTCCCTTGTCCATTTCCATATACCTCTTCTGGGCCCTTTTCCTCCTCCAAGCAGTTAGGTGCTAAGCCAATTCACATGTTGCTCACCCCAGACTTGTTCAGGTAAGGCTAATGAACTGGAAGAGCAAGTGAGTGTGCATGTGTGCACGCCTGTGGGTGCATGTGCACCCTCCACCTGTGAGATACGTTTGCTTAATGCCGTGGTTTGTGTGTGTTTGTGTTTTTGTTCCCAATCTCTGAGCAGAGACTCTGCGCAGCTACTTTTCCCAATATGGAGAGGTTGTAGACTGTGTTATCATGAAAGATAAAACAACCAACCAGTCTCGTGGTTTTGGGTTTGTCAAATTTAAAGACCCAAACTGTGTGGGGACGGTGCTGGCCAGCAGACCACACACCCTGGACGGCCGGAATGTAAGTGTCTCCACCTCATTCTTTCCTGCCCTGTCTTTTGTTTGCCATTCCTTCAGCTTAACTCTGTGACAGAACTTTGGTTGATGTTTACTTTAGAGTCTTTTAGTGTGGGCCAGATTTAAAGGGATTGGGCTTTGGTGCTTGAACTAGCTAGCTAGGCTAGCTAGCTGTTGGAGGATTGGGTTGATTGGGTGGCCTGTGTGGGCCAGTGTGCTGTGCAGCTGGCTGCTGTTGGAAACACCTTCTTTTCTAGAGAAAGTAGCCTATGTTCACAATGGGCTGGTTTGAACCTTCCCACAGATTGACCCGAAGCCATGCACTCCTCGGGGAATGCAGCCAGAGCGAACTCGGCCGAAGGAAGGATGGGTAAGAGCCTGGGGTTGGGAGGCCTCCATGTGTATGGTTTTTTTTTGTTTTGTTTTTTGTACTGGGAGTTCAACCCAGGGACACTGTGCCACTGAGCTGCACTCCCAGCCCTTTTTTATTTTTTATATTGAGAAAGGGGTTTGCTAAGTTGCTTACGGTCTTATTAAGTTGCTGAGACTGGCCTTGAACGTGTGATTGCCCTGTTTCAGCCTCCTGAGTCACTGGGATCAGAGGCGTGCCCTTAGCATCTGGCCTGTGTGTGCACTTTGGGCAGATTTGAAGAGAAAACATCCTTTTCTCTGGTGTTGTTGCTCATTAAGATGGAGAGTAATAGAGGCCTTTTAGATGGCCCGGGAGCAGTTGTTTTTTGTGGTGCTGGGGTTTGAACTCAGGGCCTTGTGACAAGACAATTCTTATTGGTCTACCTTAAGGGAAAAAAATGACCACTTACACCACTTATCATCAGGAACCTTTGGTTTTGTCCCCACTGACCTCCGTCCCTGCCTTCCCCTGAATGGCCAAGGGTATTCCAGCTCCCCTTCCTTCCCCACCATGAAGGAGCGCTCTCCTTCACCATGTATACATCCTACAACCACCAAAGTGCCCAACACCTACCTAGTATGGCTAGCTCTCCCCTCCCAGATGTCTGTGATCATGGGTGAGGGAGCATGGTGGTCAGCTGAACTTAAGACCCCCTCCTGTGGTGATGGGTTTCTCATGAACTGTGGTTCCTGGTGCTCAGCTCCAATCATCACACGTTCCTTGGGTGGTGTTTACTTGGCTTCTGAGTTCTGCCAACGTACATACCACCTTTACCTGGCCCAGCAGTTGCATCACTAGATCTTTGTGGGACAGTGCAGATGGAGAGTGCCCCTGTCCTTACAGAGAATTCTGCTGGGCAGCACTGAGCTGACCCCCCACCCTCTGCCCCCGCCGCCATGTGTTCCTGATCAGAGGTCTGAGTAGAGCCTGAGCAGAATCAGCTTTTCTTGCAGAATCCTAGCTGCGTGGAGGATACGACATTGGACCCTTGCTATAGTTCTTTTCCAATGTTTTACAAAATGTTTTAAGTACAGGAAAATTAGAAGATTAGTACAATGAATATTTAAATACTCCACCAGAGTCATCAGTTGTTAATATTTTGCCAAATATTTCTGTGTGTTTATGCCTCTCTCTGACTACATGTATCCCTCCTAACTAGTGGCGTGTCCTCCTAAAGTCAGATTCCCCACTCTCACCGTCGCCATACCTAAGGATGTCGCGTGTCTGGTCTGTACTCCTGTTTCCAGAATTGCTTCACAAATGTCTGTGTCCCCTGGAGTCCAATCAAGGGTCATGTTCTGTCTGGTTATTAGTTAAGCCTTTTTTTTTTTTTTAATGGACACAATACCTTTATTTTTTTATGTGGTGCTGCGGATTGAACCCAGTGCCTCACATGTGCTAGGCATGTGCTCTACTACTGAGCCACAACCCCAGCCCTAGTTAAGTATTTTTTTGTCTCTTCACAGCTTTATAAAATGTATTAGGCATGTAACAAACTGCATAATTTGATAGCTTGACCCACTTGTGCACCCATAAAACCGTCACCAATCATGGCACTGAACTCTCACTCCCAAAAGTCTGGTCTCTTAATCCAAAGCAGTTGGGGCAGCAGAAAACATGATGTCCTTGGATAGAGAGAGGAAGTGGAGATTAGGAACAGAGGGGCAGGAGGAAGGAGCAGATATCTTGCAGAGTCACTTCTCAGCTGTCTAATCTGTGATTCTCACAGCTGCCTTCTCCTCATTCCTTCAAAATCTCTAGCTTTGTATTGCAGGACTGTGGGATTTTTTGAGACAAGGTCTTCCTGTGTTACTTACACTGGTCTTGAATTCCTGGGCTCAAGCCACCCTCCTGCCTCAGCCTCTTAAGTAGCGGGAAAACAAGCGTGCACCGTCATTTCCAGCTTGCAGAGCTTTTAAATATTGCAGTTTAGAACAACTGAGATGGGATTTAAGGTGTGCCGTGTTTACACTTACCTGAAATGCAGCCTTGCAAAAATGGCATAGGTGACTGTCTTTATAGATGTCCAGAGAAATAGGTCAGTGCAACTCAGTTTTTTGTGTTCTTTTGACTCTGGATTTTTAGGGTGTTTTGGTCTGACTTTCAACCGATTCTTCAGATGGATGCAAAAATGGTGTCACACCCAGCTTATGGGAAGTGTTTGAGGTCCTACCACAAGCTAACCCCCTTCTCCTTCTTGACACAGCAGAAGGGACCCCGGAGCGATAACAGTAAATCAAACAAGATCTTCGTTGGTGGGATTCCTCACAACTGTGGTGAGACAGAGCTCAGGGAATACTTCAAGAAATTTGGAGTGGTAAGTTCCTTGCATGCCAGTGTGCTGTCTGGTCCTAGGATCTGCTGCACATTCCCATGTCCCCCATCCCCACCCCCACAAAAAAGTTCAAGACCCAGCCTTCCTCTTTGTGGGCCATTTGAGATCTAGAAGAAGGGTCCTGTGGCTTTTCCAGCAAGTGCTGTTAGATGGACTTCAGGATTGCCCTTCTGATTGCCTTGTGACCATCATGATGTGAAGCATCAGATAATGGTAGTGAAGAAGGTGGGGTTTGGCTTGACTGTGGAACCCCCTGTGTTTGAGAAGTCATGCTCCCCCTTGGTTGCTGGAGGGATGGCCCTAGAGCAGGTGCCCACCAGTGGGAGCAGCCTTCAGGCACAGTGGGCTGGCCTGGTGTCCCTGCATTAGCAGAATAGCCCCACAGTCTGGAAGGGAACTCTTTCATCCTCCAGTCTGCCCTGCATCGCAGGGGTTTTGACCCATTTCCTTTTTGATGTTTTCTCTATGATGGCAAAGCTGCTCCTGAGTGGTTTCATTTTCTGAGAAAGACTAAAATCCTTGAGAATCCCTTGGGGAATTTAGCTTTTGAGGAGTCATACAGGGAATTCAACATCCTGGTTGGGCAGACCATGAGATGTTCAGCCAGCTCTGGACTTGGCTCTGGGGAGGGCCCAAAGTGGGGCATTGCTCTGTCTGGAGGGAGGTGCATCGGCTTGGCTGGCCCATCAGCTCTGGACCTCCCTGTTAGTGGTCCAGGTGCGGCCTGTTTATCAGGTGTTCCTGAGGATGCTGCAGGCTGGGCCAGGGAGGAGGGGGTGCTGGGCAGGGGCAGAGCACAGAGCCACGGCCAACTGGTGCTGCTGCCTAAATCCTGGAGCCCACAGCTATGTGTGATGAGGGTGAGCTTACTTCATCTGACTAAGCTTCACTTCCCTCAAATGTGAGTGGAAGGGTACCTGTGGGCTCTCCTAGATCACATCCCCTACTGGGACATCAGCTGGGATCAAGGTTGCCTCGCCTTTCTCTGCAAAAACTTTGTTGGGCAGTGGGCTGTGACTGGTGGCTGGTGACCATATGCCTTCCCTGGAGCCAAGGAATTCATCTTGTGCCTGTGTCCACCCCATCAGTGTTGGACTCCCTTCTGCTCTCAGACACCAGTCCCTATAAAGCTGAACTTGGCCCTAAAATTTCCCAAGCTCAAGTATGGTGTTCCTAGTAGTTGTAGCTCAGGGCTCTTACTGGAACAAGAAGTGGCACCTGCCTCCTTCTGTGCCTGGATGTCACTCTGCTTTGTCCCTTTCCAGGTCACCGAGGTGGTTATGATCTATGATGCGGAAAAGCAAAGGCCTCGAGGTAACGGCTAATCTAGTTTGTCCTGACCTGTGTCCCCTCCCCCTCAGATGGCAAACTATCTCACCCCCTTAGACACAGGCTAGGTGGTGGTCATAGGGAACATTGCTCAGTAAGGACGAATTGGAGACCTAACTGCTAAAACGTAGGCTCTCCCCCGCGCAGCTCCATTCAGCCTGTCTGTGCTTCCCAAGGTCAGACATCACACGTTGTTTTTGGCTCGTTCTTGTGAAGTTTTTACGACCTGACATGAATTTGGATGTGGTTTCTGTTTTAATGTCTCCTGGAGGAGTGTGGTTCTGCAGACTGAGCTTCTTTCTCACCCGCGTCATCCCATCCTCACCAGTGTGGCCAGTCGACTCCACTCGTGTGCCAGCTGTACTTGCCCAGCTCAGCTTGGAACCCAGGCTCCCTCTGTCCATCCCATGCTTTTCTCCCACTCCCTCATTTTTTCCCCTTCAGCCAGAGGGGCAGGTGGGAGGAGGGGTGAGGCGCTGCCTCATGGCCTCCTGCGTCCTTCCCCGAGCTTCCCACACCTGTGTGTCTGCGCTGGTCTGAGAGCGGGTGAGGGTGCCCACTTTCATGGCCCACCCCCCACTTTTTTTTTTTTTTTTTTTTTTTCTTTTTTGTGGCTGCTGCTATTTGTTGCTGCCCATGGTTTTGGTTCATCAGCTGCTTTTGGACTGGCCGCGTGAGCAGACCTGCCAGTTTGAGGTCTGCGCAGTGGCTCCATGTCACACGTCCCCTCACGCACCATCTGCCTGAGGTCAGGCGGAGGCAACCCCTTGGCGCCAAGCGGCGCTAGCCCGCAGCATGCGCCCGCCATGCTGGAGAATAGTTTGCCATTTGAACCTCCATCCTCCTCTTACCATGGTTAAGGAACGTGTTGCTCACTTGGTGATTAAGCTGTTAAGTCTTAATTTAACGTAGACATACATGCTTAGCAATGTACTTAAGTGTTTCATAGTAAAGTACAGTAATGTTAAGTAAGCTGTTTTTCCTTTTCTCTCTGTGAATTGTTTGTGATTAACGATATCTCTTTAGATTTCTCTTCTCCAGGTGCTAAATTAAATCACACAGGTACAGGCCCGTCCCGCAGTCAGAGGAGGGAGCGGCTTTGCTCCAGTGGGGTGTAAACGAAGTTTCAGTGTGTTCTGTCCCGCTGCCGCCTCTTGACAGACAGATCGTTCCTAGACAGCCCGCCCTGGGCTTCCTACCCACGGCCCACCGCCTCTTGTACTGTACACGGACCGAGCCAGCCTGTGGCTTCAGACACTCCTGATGTTTGAGAAAATGTCAACTTTCTAATATGTCGTTCTTCACCTATATTGTGTTCCAAATATCGCCTCTGATCTTGTGAACCTCTAGCACTGGGGAATCTGAAGGCTGCTCTTGGGTGCTCCTGGTCCCCCTGCTCTGACTGTGCTTGACCAATCTGGACTGGAAGTAGCTAGGGTTGCTGAGCCCCGCTGGTGGGAGGCAGTAGGGGCTGATATTGAGAAAGCTTCTGGCTGCTGTGGGACCCATGTTTCCTGCCTCACTCAGCCATCAGGCTCGGGAATTGTCCCTGGGGTTGCCAGATTATCAGAGGACAGGTTAGCAGGTCCTCCCAGACAGCAAGTCCCTGTCTTCTTGGCTTTGCTAAATCTTTTAAGAATTGGCCTATCTCCCTTCTCCCCGTTTCTTGTCTTGGTTTACTGAAGATAGTGGACATTTATGTCCCTATACGCAAGACCTTCCCTGTGTCTCTACCACACCACCTCCTGGTGTAAAAACGTGTGCTGCTGCGCGGTGGTCCCCACGCGGCCCTCCCCACGTTCCTGACTTCTGGCCTTGCGCTCGCTCCAGCCTGCTGCCTCCGCTCACCTCACACTTCCGTCTTTCTTGGGTTTTATCCCTGTGTTCCCTTCTGTGTGCTTCGCCCTCATGGTTTTACTTTCTCTCTCCTGTCACGTCCTGACATCTGCAGGTGTGTGCAAGTGCGCAGTCATGCTCAGGTGCACGCGTGCGCACATAGGGCAAATCAGAAGACTCCTGAACCTGGTTCCTTCGCTGTGGTCTTGGTCAATTCTTGAGCTGCCATTTCTTCCCCATTTCCCTCCTCTTCCTACCCACAGTTTTGCTTATAACTTCTCTACCTGGTCCCTGCTGATTGCAGCTCCAGCACCCACAGTTCATGAGCTTGAGAGGCCCTGTCCATGGCTGCTCCTTACCAGGCCCCTTGCCTGCTCCAGACCCTGTGTCCCTTCTCCACCAGCTCGTGCCTCTATCCTGGTGCACGGTGCTGCGTGCATCGTGCTTTCCCTCTGCCATGTGATGCTTTGTAGCAGCCCTGTGCCCCTGGCGTAGACGACACCCATATCAACCTGGTTCTTGACTCTTTCCCGCTCTTCCCTGGTCCATCTTTGTTCTTTTGAGGTCTTTGGGTAGCTGTTTGCTGCTCGCTTCTCAGTGCCCAAGCACCGGGCCATCGGGAGGTGCTAGTGCTCATCAGGCCGCCTGGGAGGCCAGTGTGCTCTGCGGTCATTCCACTCAGACCAGCAGACGGGAGACTGGTCACTCCTATCCGTAAAAGAGGAGACACACCTGTTAGCTGGGTGGCTGTGCTCACCCCAGACCAACCAAACTTCGTTTATACTGCCACTTTCTTGTGTTTGGAAAATGCTAAATTTTTTTTTTCCCCCTTTAAAATTTCTTTTTTGATTACATGGTGCCTCTTGCTCTTGCTGCTGACAGCAGAATTTGACCTGCTGGAACCCGTTGTGGCCTGTATCTTTGTGTATCACCTATTTATTTACCTGTATACATATATGCATATAAACATACGTACGTTACCTCTGGTAGGACTCCTTGGGCTTACCCAACAGCGTTGGGTAAGCTTAGCGAGGCGCTCACTGTGGTAGATTCTGTACTTTGTTTAACGCTTTAGAACGATATATGGCTGCTGTCAGCACTAGCTGCAAAGCAAATTGCAAGCCAAGGGGGAGAATCCTGGGTTTCAGAAAAGCAGAAACACCCATGCACACACCCCTGACTGAGGCGGGCTCTTGGCGGGTCTCCCCCTCACAGGGGCGAAAGCCGGGACAGTGGCACAGGCCTTGGACCACAGGGGTCTGTTTGCCTCACTGGCTGCAGCTCTGAGATGTGCCTTTCCTCCCAGCCCGGCCTGACGCAGAGTCTCCGTCCTGGGCAGAGACCTCAGTCAGCTGATGCAGAGTGCGGGCGTCCCCGTCTGTCTGCTCTGTTGGGTCGATGGCTCCCCTGGGAGCCATGGCCCTGGGCTGTAGCTTGACACAGGCTTAGCTGAAACCCTGGGCCGATCCCTTGGTCCCTCCCTAATACTGTTCATCATCCTGTTTTGTGTCACAACACCCTGCTACCTTGATTCACTCTTCGTCGTTGGCTAGGTTTTGGATTTATTACTTTCGAGGACGAACAATCAGTGGACCAGGCTGTCAACATGCATTTTCACGACATCATGGGCAAAAAAGTGTGTAGTTGTAGTTTTATTTTACCTTAAGACCAAACCAAGTCTTAGGCAACTGAGGGATTTCACTGGAAAGGAAAATTCCTTAGTACAAAAAGGGGGTCAGGCAGGTTCACCTGGGGTTGCTGACTGTGAGGTTGGACCTGGTTCTGCCACAGGGTCTCTTCCTTCCTGAGCAGGGTGGCCATCTGGCTTCATTCCGGGAGCCCCTTTCCTGGTGCTGGGCTGGGCGCCTGGTGTGTTTGGGCCTCCAGTGAGGTCGCAGTGTTGCCTCAGGCTTGGTTTCAGCGACCACTCCTTCAGATGTCTGCCCCGCCCCCTTGTGTAACATTGACCTGTAATGTGACGGGCAAGGGCCTCTGAGATCCGAGGTTCCGCTTAAAACTGAACGAAACGTGAAAACATCATGAAGGATTGGTTTTTTAAACTGGGTCACTTACTGTGGAACTCCGGGACCAGCCACATGCTCTCGATAGTACTTACTTAACCACCGTGCAGTCAAGTGACCTCTGGTTGTTTCATCTTCATACTGTGTTGCTGCCACAGCCGAGCAGGGACAGGACACAGGGCCCCCAGCGTTCTGCTCCACAGCCAGTCCTCATTGGGTGGTGTCAGAGAGGCCCCTCACCATGGTTTACCAGGACCTTGAGAGCTTTCCGAGAACACCTGGTAGGACTTCTGAGGGTTTGCAGAGGCTCAGGGGCCCACGTCTTTCCGGGATTCTTATCTGGTGCTTGGAAAGCGTCCTCGTGGTGCCAGCCTCCTGGGCACGTGGCTCTGATGCCGTCCTTCCTGCTGCGTAGCTCCTCTCTCGGGCTCTCCCCTAGGTGAGCCCACAGTCCCCTGTGGGCTTCTGCCCCGCCTGCCCTGAAGCCTCCCTCTGGGCGCCTTGGTTAACAGCAGAGAAGGGAGCCGTCTTTGTACACCAGTGGCTCAGCTTGGGTCACAGACTTTCTTGATTCCATTTGGACCTAACTGAAGCAGGAGACGAATCTTGTTCTGACATTTCTTGCAGCTTTTTGTTTAAAATTGGCATGCAGATTGCAAGGGGCATGACTGCTATGAAAAAGGTTTTAAAGGATTCTGCGTGCAGTGTTTTTAAGGTCCTGGGACATGGAGAATTTGGAGAAAGCATGACCTTGACATGTAGGGCAGGAAGGGCAGCTCAGTACATGTCCCTGCTCTGTCCCCAGGCACCTTGCCTGGGTTCCCCCCAACCATGTCCGAATTGGCTGAGAAGACTTGGGGGTGGGGCTTATTTTATCATCTGGATGGGTGTGCAGGAGTCCAGATGGCCATCTCTGACCTTCACTGGCCATCATGGAACCCTCAGTGGGGCTTTCCCTTTGTAAAGGGTTTGGGGTGCACAAGGTACTCAAAGCCCCAGTGCCAGGTGGTGGGCATCCCTTGTTCTAATAGGAAAGGGTAAAAGGGTTTTTAAAATGGCAAGGACTGCGTTGCTCTGTGAGCAGGAACCAAATTCCCCTAAGGAGCACGTGTGAGGACTCATTAATTAGAGTCTTCTGAAGGGGCCCTTGGTCCTGCTGTCGCCTTGAGCTATCAGGATTTGTTCCCATCACACAAGCGTCCTTGGAGCCGTGGGCAGGTGGGGGGACTTTGTGCCTCTGCTGCACTTCCTGTTTGTTCTCTCAGAAGGAATTCTGGAGGCATAATGCTTAGCTTTCCAGACTGAGACCCCCAAGGGTGACTCCAGGTGGGCTCAATTGTCTATTCTCATTAAAATTTATCATGAAAATAAGAAAGATTCAGGATCCTGGGAGTTGAGGCAGCCCTGGAATTGGGGGGTGTTTTTGCTGTTGTCAGTCTGCCCATGTTTTAAAAGATGCATGAAGCAGGTCAGCCCCTGTGCTGAGCATAACTAGGTCAAGCACAGTTAGCTCGCGCTGTTCTAGCCCCTTGTCCTTGTTTCAAAGGCTGTGGCTCCAGCCAGTTCTGGGGAGAGGTCTGGGTTGCTGCCTAACACAGTATGAAGATTGCTTACTGATTCAAATGTCCATTTTATTGCATGTTTGTTTACTTTTTTTGTTAGATGTAATGTAAGATTCTCTTATCACATCCATTCCCTCTGACATTCCTTTGAGTTAATTGAGATTCTTTAAGCATTAGCCTGGGGAAGGTAAGTCTTTATCTTCCATTAGACATTTTAAATAAAAATTTAAGTCAAAACCAATTGTGTTTCTCAGGTATGCGCTGAAGTTGCAGTGGGGTGGGCTCTGAGAGGCCCTTGTGGCCAGTGGCCCCTCACAGGGCTGGGAACGTGCTGGGCCCTAGTGTCTGTTTTTAAGAGGCTGCCAAGGCTGCCTGCTGCGGGAGGCGCGCTGTCTTAGCTGGAGTGACATACCCCGGCCTGCACAGATCTCCTGAGGGTTCCTGGCTCCTCCTGCTCTTCACAGTGGGTGGGGCGCAGGCTGTCTTTACAGTTGTATCTGTTGTACCTGAGAAACATTTTTTTAAACAAAAAAGAGGAAAAAAATTTTTTTAAGAAAAAAAAGTACTGGCCTAAATAAGGTTTATAGTTAAGTGCTTAGTCTTAAGTTATAAGATGCTAAGTGTAGTTGTAAGTTACTGAGGGTGTGTCTGAAGGGAAGGGGGCGCTGGGCTGTAGCTTCTCCCTAAACCACAGCTTGGTTTGTTTAGGTGGAAGTTAAGCGGGCTGAGCCTCGGGACAGCAAAAGCCAAGCGCCCGGACAGCCAGGTGCCAGCCAGTGGGGGAGCCGTGTCGTGCCCAATGCCGCGAACGGCTGGGCAGGCCAGCCCCCGCCCACGTGGCAACAAGGATATGGCCCACAAGGTAAGGCTCTTAAGGCCCTGGAGGGACCAGACTGGGCTCCAGGACCAACTGGCTACCGTTATCTTGCTTGGAGGACCCAGGTCCCCTGGGCCTTGGCTTCCTGCAGCCACCTGATGGGCAGAGATGTGGGACAAGAGCAGCTGTTGGAGAGATGCCTGTGCTCAGTGGGCACTGGCAGGCATTGCCAAAGTGGGAGCGCTCCCCTGCCCCACGCGTTGTTAGTGCTGCGTGCTCTGAGCAGCTGTTCCAGGAGCCTGCCAAGGTGCAGGCAAGAGGTACTGCCACTGTCTGGAGGGCACCCAAAGGCTCTGCCATCTCTCTGACCCTTGGTGGTGTGGTTGGCTGTGGCTTAGGTGCTACTTGCAGTTTGGGCAGGTGGGTCTTCCTATCCTCGCAGGATCTGTTTTGAGATTCCATGTCTCGTTGCCCATTTGCATGGTTGTAGGAAGGGTTTGGTGGGTCTTGAGTGGGCAGTCACAGAGGATCAGATGTGGCCTAGCTGGTGTGAAGAGTCCTTTGCTGCCAGCAACTCCAGGGCACCATGAAACCTGTCAGGTTTAGGTCTTTGCATTTGCTCTCACCTCTGCCACACTGTGCGCCCTCCACCCCAGGGCCCACCTGTAGCCGGTGCTGCCAATAGTTTGAAGCAGGTGTTGCACAGATGAGCTTGCACATGCCTACTTGGGGTTCTCTGAGCCATGACATCAAGGTTCTGTGTGTGTCTCATCCACACCCTGTGCCTGTGGGTTCCTTTCCATCCTTGAGACATTTGTTTGACTGAGGGTTTCTCTGGGAACTCTCCCTGTTGGAAATGAGATAGAGTAGGCAAACTTTTCTTTTTCTTTTGTGTGTGTGTGTGTGTGTGTGTGTGTGTTGCATGTGTGATACTGGGGATGGAACCCAGGGCCTTGGGCATGCCAGGCAAGTGCTCTGCCACTGATCCCCTAGCCAAGGAAATCCACTTTTTATGCCCAGGCATGCAGAATGCCATGGGGACGGTCCCTGCATTCCTCAGTGCTCAGAGGTCATGGAGGCATCCTTTGATGGGCTGCTTTGGAGCTGGGATGTCCTCCTGTACCCAGGCAGCAGACAGTGCCACCAGGTGATAGGGTGCCAGTGGAGAGGCACTTGGGAGGCACACTCTGGTCAGGGGGCTGTGTTGAGGACTGAGCAGACAGGCTTCAGCTGGGGTCAGCCCCAGTCTGTGGCACTTGCTCGTGGCAACTACTTGGCATCAAATACTGGGAGGACTCGGCACCAACCCTTCTCTTCTGTTTTCTCATCTAGGAATGTGGGTGCCAGCAGGACAGGCAATTGGTGAGTCCTTGTTTTTAGAGAAAGGGAAAGAGCAGAATCCGAAATCCTAGGCCGACTCTCAGAGCTCACGTCTGGTCTTGTCTATGGCCGGTAAAGCCGTTGTCAGTGTCTCTGGCCCTGGAGATCATTTCCTTTACTTCCTCTCCTGGTGAGGAAGAAGGGGAGGGGCCCACTGCAGGCCCTGGCAGGCCTGGGTCTGGGCTGTGGCCAGGGGTTCGTGTCTGACGCTCTGCCCTTCACCCTGCGTTGTGTGTTCCAGGTGGCTACGGACCACCCCCTGCAGGAAGAGGAGCCCCCCCGCCGCCCCCTCCATTCACCTCCTACATCGTGTCCACCCCTCCTGGCGGCTTCCCCCCTCCTCAGGGCTTCCCACAAGGCTACGGTGCCCCGCCACAGTTCAGTAAGTGTTGACTGTGCCCCTCTCCTATCAGAGCCGACCCTGGGTGTGGAGCAGACTAGGCCTGAGCTTCACGTGGGCATTGGCCCTGGCACTCGCACCCAGTCCCCGTCTGGGTGGGAGGCACAGAGACTGCACAGGTGGCTTCTGCTGCCTGGAGCCCAGTCATTGCACTGAAGGAGGTTGGGTTTCTGCGGGAACTGACACGTGCACGTGGCTTCTTGCATTCCTCACCTCTCGTTGCTCAGGAGGTAGGGGGTCTGATCTCCTCCATTTTTCTTTATCTAGAAGTGAGGGAAGCTGGGTGCAGTGGCACACTCCTGTAATCCCATCAGGAGGCTGAAGCAGAAGGAGCTGGAATTCAAAACCAGCCCCAGCAACTTGGCCATACCCTGCCTCCAAAAAAAATCTAAATTAAATTTTAAAAAGGCTGGTGTGTGACTCAGTGGTCAAGCCCCCTGGGTTCAGTATGTGGCGCACACACAAAAAAAGTGGTGGAGGGTATTTGAGGTATAAAAAGTTTAGTTAATTGATTTTCCCATGCCCTTGCTTTTGTAAATCAAAGATGGAGGTGTAAAATCAGCCACCATGCCTAGAGTATTGGAGCACTTTGCTGACATCCCTAGGTATGGGGACTTGGTACCTCCAAAGAAGGGCACCCAGGCCCCACCTGGGGACCTGGATTTCTTAGCACCCATTTTCAAATAGAAATGGGAGGCTTGCCTTACGTCACCTTACCTGCCATTGCCATCTAGCAGTACTGTTCTACAGTTGGGTCTCTGTGTTGAGTCTTTTCTGGGATGTGTCACATACTTGGGGAGCATGACAGTTGGACCAGTCACGTTTTGAGGGTAATCAGAGGCCAAATGTGGCCAGGTCCAAGGGTTGAACAGTTCAGTGCTACAGTCTGGTCCTTGAAAAAGGTTTGCCAATTCTTGATGTACACTAATCGGAATTTTTTTTGGGGGGGGGGGGGACCAGGGATTGAACTCAGGGACACTCGGCCACTGAGCCACATCCCCAGCCCTATTTTGTATTTTATTTAGAGACAGGGTCTCACTGAGTTGCTTAGGGCCTCACTAAGTTGCTGAGGCTGGCTTTGAACTCACGATCCTCCTGACTCAGCCTCCCACCGTAGCTTGGATTACAGGCGTGGGCCACCGCGCCCGGTGGCTAATCTGATTTTTAATGACAGGAATTAGGTAGTCTAAGCTGGGCATGGTGGTACACACCTGTAATCCCAGTGACTCAGGAGGCTGAGGCAGGAGTATCTCAAGTACAAGGGCAGCCTCAGCAATTTAGCAAGGCCCTGTCTCAAAATAAAAAATATAAAGGGCTGGGGGTGTTGCTCAGTGGTTGAACACCCCTGGGTTCAATTCGTGGTACTAAAAAAAAAAAAAGAAAGAAAGAATGAAAAAATCAGGTGGTCTAAAGCCCCACAGCAGGGCGTGGGATCCCAGTTCTCTCCAGCACCTTCTCTGTGTTTCTTTGTGATCTGAGGGTTGCACCTAGGGCCTTGTCCATGTGAGACAGGCTGTACCACTGAGTGGCATCTCCAGCCCTTTGATCTCTTGTGAAAGTTGCCATGCTTGGCCTGTACCTTTGAGACAACTCAGACGAGTTCCCTTCCCAAAGCTGCGTCCAGCTGCGTTGGGTGGTAGCTGTCATTTCTAAAGAAAGGTCTGTGGAATTCCCTGCTGCTTGGATTCCTGCCTAGGACTCTCTCCTGTGTCACACCATTGGCACCTTGACAGTCATCATTTCCTCAGGGTCGTGGCCCAGGAGCAAGGATCCATAGTCCTTTCTATGGTTTTAGATGGAAATCCCGTCTGGCAGCTTGTGTGGGGCTGGTCTTTGGGTCTCCGTCCAGCTGACCCTGTGGCCCTACCCCATGTCTTGTGCCTTACTCTCCTCTGCCTACAGGTTTTGGCTATGGGCCTCCACCCCCACCGCCGGATCAGTTTGCCCCTCCCGGGGTTCCTCCTCCTCCTGCCACCCCAGGGGCAGCTCCACTGGCCTTCCCACCACCTCCATCTCAGGCTGCCCCAGACATGAGCAAACCCCCAGCGGCCCAGCCAGACTTCCCCTACAGTCAGTATGGTGAGTGGTCTGCGCGTCCCCCCAGCCCCATGCCAGTCTCCTTCCCTCCCACGTGTTTCCCAGGGCAGAGAGCCAGCGTGTGGGGGCTGCTGGAGAACTGGTGGCGGCAGCTAGGGCCCAGCAGAACTTAGGCCAGAAGCATGTCAAGAAAGGTGGTCCCACAGCAGGTGACCAGGGCCTGCACCTTTGGCAACCTGAGGCTGTGACCGGGTCAAGGGGAGGTTGCCTCCTGGGGTCACAGAAAGATGGAGTGGGTGCTTTGATCATTGTCCAGGCTTGAGGCTGTCCTGTGTCCTTGCTAGAGGTCATTTGTTCAGGGCTCTTCAGGCCCCCTGCCCCATGGTTATTTGTTTCTGGTGTGTCATTAGTCCCCTTCAGTGCAGATCCCATGCCAGGAGCAGACTAGAGTCAGTAGCAGGCCCTCGCTTGGACAGAGGCATTGTAGTGGACTCTGTGACTTGTCACTGAGTGGCTTCAGGGGAGGACACTGGGTCAAGACAGGACTTGGTCTGTGCTTCTCTCACTCCCGCATGAGCTCAGTGCCAAGGCCAGCCTTGTTTGGTACAGTGATCTCCTTGGAGGGGACCTCTGCTCATCAGTGGCTCCTCAAGGGACACTGGCATGGGTGGATCCTGAGAAGGTGGTCTGAGCTCTGCCCTGAGGAAGGCCACAGCTTCCAGGGCACCTGGACTGAGCTGGAGCTGTGTGTTGTCTGAGGCACTGCCCACCTTGAGTGACTGGACGGCCAGGTCCTGGCCTGCGTTCACTGCCATCAGTGTTGGTTGTTGGCCCACCACAGAGCCCTGATGTGTCACAGCGGCAGGGGGTGTACGAAGCGCCTGCGGGGTGTGCAAGTGTGCGTGTCTGCCGCTCGCTCCTTGCCAGGCCGCAGTGGGTTAGTCACCCTGGTCTCGTCTCTCGCCAGGCCTGGGTACCTATTCTCGAGACCCGTCGGGCTTCGGGCCCATTCTTTGTTTACACTCTTATGGTCAGGCTGAGCAGTGATGTGGCTTAGGTAGGTGCCGCCTCTTTCTACACGTCCTCCCACCTGCCTGCACCTGGGAAGCGGACATGGCTTCCTTTGCCATCCTGGGCGGGGGTGGATACTTGGCGGTGCCCTCTGGGATGGGCCCCTTGCCAGTTTGAGGATCTCAACTGACCACAGCTGGCCCCAGGAGCACCCAGAGCCAGAGGGCCCACCTGTGTCCGTCCATGTGTGCCCCTGTTGAGCACCCAGAGGGCCTGGATGGGATTCTTCCAAAGTGTTTGGTCGGGTGGGCAGGAGCAGGGCCCATCTTCATCCGCTTGAGGATGGTGCATCCCTTTTCCCAGAAGAACCTCCCACACCCCTGAGGCCAGCAGTACAGGTGTGTCCGGGTCTTGGTGAGGCCTAAATTGCCAAGTTAGTCTGCAGCTTTGAGCTCACGGCCGCCCTGCGGGGAGGTCCGAGGCGTGTGGGGACAGCCCCCCAGGAGTGCTGAGGTTCTTACCGGGAGGGAGGTGAGGGCTGCGCTCTGCACTACAGGCCTGTCTGTGTCTTTCGTCCTGGAGACGACGTGCTGCATGTAGGTCTGCAGGTGTCCCAGGCCACTTAAACACACACCCGCCCCTGACTTCCAGGTATGTGGGATGAGGCCGAGGTAGACATGGGACAGATCACCAGACCCATGAAGTTTCTGGAGGCTGCTTTTCTCTGTGTGGGTCCTGCTCACGTGGACTTGAAAGATCAAAACTCCCAGGTTTTGTGTCCCTGCCAGGGTGGCCCCAGCTGGGGCAGGTCCCACTGGTGCCCCCAGCCGGTGGGACCCTGGGCTCCAAGGCCCAGACAGCATCACCCTTCCTCGGTGCTGCAGGTTACTCAGAGGTGGAGCAAGCAGGTGGGCTGCCGTGTCTGGAGCTGACCCCCTCTCTCCCCCAGCAGGTTACGGGCAGGACTTGAGCGGCTTTGGACAGGGCTTCTCCGACCCCAGCCAGCAGCCCCCCTCCTACGGGGGCCCCTCAGTGCCAGGGTCGGGGGGCCCCCCCGCTGGTGGCAGTGGCTTTGGGCGAGGTCAGAACCACAACGTGCAAGGATTCCACCCCTACCGACGCTAGCCACAGAGCTGCACGATCCGCCGCGGCCGAGACCAGGATTGGAGACTCGTGGACTGTGACAATCACAACCTGGGGGGAGGGGGAGGGCAGAGGCTTTGGACCTGGCTGTGGGTGACTGGACTGAAGTTTTTAAATATATTTCTTTCTCTGACCCATCAGCACAATAAAAAAAAAGTCACTGGTTCAACAACAGGGTTTAAAAAAATGTCTTCAGCTTTAATTAAAAACTTCAGGTTTCTTTTTCTTCTTTTTTTTTTTTTTTTTTTTTTTTTGAATTATTTTCCTGAGCCTTTTGTTTTACCATATATTGTAAACTTTTATGTTAAAGAAAAATATACATTTACAAATTGTGAGATTTTTAAGAGAAATTTTCTACGATGTATACTGGCTTATTTTTTAATTTAAAAACAGGGTTCGGTCGGCACTGGTGGGAGGGTTTGTTTTTAGGTCCCCTCACTCCTGGCTTGGGAGTTGGGACTCGTGGGTCCAGAGACTCTGGGAGCGACAGGAATCTGCTGAGTGTTTTTGTTTTTGTTTACTCCTTGCTTTTGTCGGCCGGCCGGCCTGGTAGCATCTGCAGTGTGCTGTGGAGGTGGGTCGCTCTTGCTGACCATGTGGCAGCACCGACTTCTGCAGCCTGACCCTGTGCAGCAGGCTTGGCCTTGCTGGAAGCCCACCTCCCTCCGCACGTGGCTTCAGGGCGTTTCCCATTGACCAGTTTAACCCTGGTTTGAATAAAGAGAAGTGCGTTTGGATTAGAAACCCAGGTCGTGTGCATTCTTTCTCCATCGCCTGCGCCTGCCTTTCCGTGTCTGGGAAAGATCTGGAGCCCAGTCGCATCCTTGGCCTGGGCCCCAGCTTCTGGCCTCCTCGTGGACTTGGTGGGCAGAGAGGCCTGATGCAGGGATCTGTTGTTCCTGTACGGGCCTTGGTCCCTGGGTGTTCTGGTAGGTGTGACTGTAGGATGTCCCTGGGCTGTGGGTTGTCAGGGCCTACAGCACCCACCTCACACCACCCTGGAGCTGGGCCTGTGCAGCCCAGCTGCAGCTTCCGCCAGGAGTCCCCTCTCCACCGTGAATGTAGCTGGTATCATATCTTTGGTATGGCTGGTGACTGGGCTAAGGGTGGGGTTTCCTTTGGAGGCCTACGATCCAGCACTTCAGTGAGAAAGGAAGACCACGATCAAGGTTTGAAAACCTAACAAGGCTAGCAGGGTTATGGTGGCCCATGCCTATCATCCCAGTGACTGAGGAGACTGAGGCGAGGGGATCACAAGTTCAAAGCCAGCCTGGGCAGTTTAGCTAGGCCCTGTCTCAGTAAAACAGAGGGCTGGGGAGGTGGCTCAGTGGTAGAGCATCCCTGTTTTCAATCCCCGGTATCTAGGGAAAAAAATCCAAAATACACTGGATGCCTACAAAAGTGACCGAGACGGCCAGGAGCCCTGGTCCCCAACTCAGTTCTGTGGCCAGGGAAAGTTCAGCTTGGCTTGGAGTGACCCTGAGCCCTCTAGGGCAGCTGCCCACGGAGCCAGCTTCGGTACATACCTGGACACTGGCCTGAATGGCCGCCTGTCTGCACCATGTGTGATCAATCACGTGTGAGCACCTTCCGTTGGTAAGACTCCCTGCAAAATTCAAGTCCCTTAGCAAGGAACTGAGCAAAACATCAACAGGTTTCTACCAGCAAAAGAGCCCCAGGGTGGCATGAACGCATCTGAGGCTGATGGCGCAGCCTCTGCAGTCCCCAGCAGGCCCTGGGCTCCTGTGTGGTTGGATCCCCTGCCCGCCAGGGGCAGAGCTGCAGGCCAACGCAGCCAGGGTGCTGACCCCGCTGAGGGTCTGGAGCTGGCGCCTCCCTCCACACACTGCATGCTGTGGCTGAAGCTGAGGGCTTTGGGACTCCCAGTTCCTTGTCTCTACTGCCCGAGGCATTGCCCCACTTGCATCCGGAACTTTGCTGGCTTCTGGCCACAAAACCAGTACCAAGAGGACAGAGGATTCAGCTCTGTTCCAAGCTCAGATGAAGGCAGGGAAACAGGCACTGTGGAGTCAGATGGGGGAGCCACTGGCCTTTGACCTGAGCAGTGGCCAGGGTGTTCCCACCCTGGGCTTTTGCACTGACCTGTTCGGGAGCACCTTGCTCCCAGCAGGCTGCTTGCCTCCAGCTCTGTCGTGTCCCTGGATTCACACCTGCCAACTCCCTTGGCTTTGGTTCTTGTTTCTCTCAGGTAATGCTTCCTCTCGTGGTTCTGAGTGACTGGCTGAGTGGATGCGCTAGGGCTTACCACCAACACATAGTGGCCACGCCTGTCATCCAGCAACTTGGAAGGCTGAGGCAGGAGAACCACAAGTTCAAGGCAAGCCTGGGCAACTTAGCGACCCTGACTCAACACGCGAAACAGTTTAGAGGGATGTATCTCAGAGTGCCTGCGGATCAGGCCCCAGGGCCCCCACCATCTACCACCCCGTGTGTGTGCAGCCTCACGCCACACCAGCCTGTTGTCCTAGCCGTGGGCTGTTCTGTGGCACTGGCCACATTCCCATCCTGTACACCTGTCACTGCCACACTTCTTCAGAACTTTCTCATCTTCCCAAACAGACTTCCTCCATGAACAACTTCCCGGCTCCTCCCCAGCCCTGACCCACAGTCCACCTCCCACCTCTGGACTCTCCTGTCTTGTAGTCACTGAGCACCAGGTCCTCAGGGGCCATCCAGACTGCAGAGTGAGTCACCTTACCTCTGCTCATGGCCAAGGGACACTCAGGTATGCATGGCCCACGCTGTGTCCATCCCTCCACTTGCGGAAGCATGGGTTGTCCCCCATCCAGGCTGTTGTGTGTCGTGCTGCTGTGAACAAGGGCCTGCAAGCACCTGTTCAAGTCCCTGCTTGGACACTTCCGGGAATGTACCGAGCCTTCAAATGTACGCTGTTGGGTCAGGTGCAGTGGCCACACCTGCAATCCCAGCAACTGGGCAGGCTGAGGCAGAAGGATCATTCAAGGCCAGTCTAGGCAATGTAGCAAGACCCTATTTAAAAAAAAAAAAAAAAAAAAAAGGGGCTGGAGTGTACGTAGCTCAGTGATAAAGCACCCCTGGGTTGAACCCCAAGTACAAAATAATAATAATGATCTACATAAAGGGGCTGGCGATCTGACTAATGCTTAGAGCACCCTTGGGTTCAGCCCCAGGG
>JAJEJO010005557.1:32075-46376 GCA_020662805.1 Glaucomys volans
TTTTGTTTTTGTTTTTGTTTTTTGGAACCAGGGATTGAACTCAGGGACACTCGGCCACTGAGCCACATCCCCAGCCCTATTGTGTATTTTATTTAGAGACAGGGTCTCACTGAGTTGCTTAGGGCCTCGCTAAGTTGCTGAGGCTGGCTTTGAACTCGCGATCCTCCTGACTCAGCCTCCCGAGTCGCTTGGATTACAGGCGTGGCCACCGCGCCCGGCCTACCCTGAGCTTTTGAGCCATCCAGGCCTCCCTGCAGAACAACGTGGGCAGGGGCTCCTGTGGAAGCTGATGGCATCTCACCAGGGACGTGCTGTCCAGCCCAAACCACTGAGGATACAGGAGTGTATTGGATTCCTCCCTACAGACCCTCCAGGGCCCGAGCACCTTGCCAGCTGGCCTGGAAGCTCCAGGTGGTCACCATGTGGTCCCTGGGTTGGCCTGGGATGGTCTGTGATCAGGGAGGATGGGCTAGGGTGTGACTCAATGGTAGGGTGCTTGTGGAGCATGGGCGATCCGCAGGTGCCACCCTTGCTGACCAAAACTCCATCCTGTAAGTGGAGTGTCCTGGGATCAGCTTGCCCTCTGGGTGGTGTCCCTGCTCCAGGAGTGCTTGGGAGGTTCCCGGGGGAGGGATAGGGTTACCAGGAGGCACTTCACCACCCAGACCCCTTGCCACCTCCTGAGCCGGAGCTGCAGGCCCCACCGCGATGTCTCGGCCACAGGTGGCTGATCTTCATTGGGCAGAGGCCGCCGTGATTTAAAGTTCTCGCCCGAACTTGGTGCACTGCAGTCCTGCGTGGCCCTGGACGCTCGCCTGCCAGCCGCCCCCATGGGCTCCCGCAGCCCTGCCTCCTGTGGTCTCCATAGGTGCTCTGCCAAGAGTGCTCACCCCAGGGCTCCTGGCACTGCTTAGGGAGGCTGTCCTCTCTGTCCTTGTCTGGCCACACGTTCTTTGCTTTCCTAAGAGTGCTGTTGGGAGAATTGGACCCCTGTGGCCCCATCCTCCCATTTTTCTAACCCAGCATGGCTTCCCTTCATCCCTTCATCGGTCTCCCTGCCCTGTCCTCGGGGTGCTGCCTCCACCCTCTGTGGCTCCTGCCTCCCTCCATTCAAAGCCCTCGGCGGTGGGGCACTTGCAGGCCTGCTTGTGGCCTGGGCTCACCTGCCCACCTTCCTTCCCCAGACATCCGGGTCCCTTCCGGGCTCTTCTCAGGCCCCTGCCGCCCCTCCCCAACTCCTACTTGCCCCCGGGCCCTCACCACTAGCCAGCACCTGGTGCTTTCCTTCACTGCCAGCTGCGGAGGGCAGGAGTCCTGGCCGGCCCTGGCAGGGAGGGAGACCTGCGCACGCAGGCGGGGTGTTTTGGGTCCTTCTTTTCGTGTTGGGGATTGGACCCAGCGGCGCTTTACCGCCAGCTGCGACCCAGCTCGCTGGGCTCACAGGCTGCCCACCTCACCTGGCACCGAGTGTGCTTACGGTCTAAGTGAAGGGCTTGGGCCAATTTCTGAGCTGCCCAAGCTTCTGCCGGGTGGCTGTCCACGGGCTCAGCGGAGCAAAGCCACAGGGCGGCGGCTCCTGTCCCTCCCAAGACCCCCAGGCACCGTGGGAGCCCTCCTCCCACCCCTCCAGGTCCCCCATCCGCATCCGACCCCTCTCAACACTTCAGGACCCCTCACCCTCTGCCCACGAGGGTCTCCATCCTCTCATCGTCCATCCTAAGGATCTCAGACAACCCCACCCTAGCGGGGTACCCCCAGAGCTCACAGACCCCCTCCATCGCCGCCTTTCCGCAGGAGCCCCGCCCTGTCCCCGCCGAGCGATCCCTCCCCGGCCGAGCCTCCGCGCAGGCGCAGGGTTCCGGGCCGCGGCCCCCGCCCCCACCTTGTGGCCGAGGGGCGGGTGCGCACTGTCCGAGGCCGCCGCAGCTCCATGGGGCTCCTGGGGCTCCTGAGTCTGCTGCACTCGGCCTTCTTCGGGGACCAGGTATGGTGCGGGGGTCCGGGCCGGATTCGAGGGTCCTGTCGGGGAGCGACCAGGGTGGGGTCCGAACTGCGGAACGGCAGTCCCGGCAGCGAGGAGCAAATCGACCTACTCACGGAGACTTGATGGGTCGGGGGTCCTGCGCAGTTGCCCAGGAGACGGTTGCCAGGGAAACCGCAGTGGAGTTAGGGTGGCTGAGAGCCCCTCCCCTGCACTGCAGGGAACCCCCGAGCCCCCGACCTGCGCAAGCGCAGGCCTTGCGGGGGACCCGGTCCTCAGCCTCAGAAAGACCCTGCGACCCTCCCCATTGCGTGCACACGGAGAAGGGCCCATTGGGGCTCAGCGGCGGGGGCGTACGATGTGGCTCTTCCGCCAGGCGCAGGATGCAGGGACTTGGTCACGCCCTGCACCGCCCTAGTCCTCAGTTTCCCCTCTGGGCGCCGAACCGGGGCCCACTTGGACCTGCACCCAGGCTGACATTCATGATATTCATCCCCCCGGGCCGCGTTCGCCCAACTCCGTGATTGTTCTGAGTTCTACGGTTTAAAACCCCCCATTATGGGGGAAACTGAGGCTGGGGTCAGCAATGAGTCCAAGGTCATGTGCCCCGAGCAAGGCCGGGCTTGAGCACCGGGCAGTGGTGACCCCGGTGGAGGACGGGGTCCGGGGAGCTATCCGCGGTGCTGACGAAGTTGCGCGCGCGGGCCCCTTGGGAAACTGAGACCACCAACGTGGTCCGGTTTCGGAGCGCGTCTTGCCCGGCCTGCCCACCTCTGGGCAGGCCTCGCCCCTTGTCAGGGACCCTTCATGTCAGCCCGCAGCCGTGCCCGGGCTTGCGAATGGCTTGGTGCCTTTCAACCTCCCTCTGCCCCTGCTTGGTACCCGACCCTAGTTCCTGGCACAGAGGAGATGGGACGGGAATGTGCACCAAGGGGACAGCGACAGTCCGAGGTCAGACTCGGGAGGCTCAATGACACTCTGAGACAACCCCTGCAGTATCCCACGCTGGGGCTGCTGTTTGGGATCCCAGGTGGGTGGGGAGAAAATTCTCCTGACCCCACAGCACCAGGGAGGGAACCTGGCGACAGGACCCTAGTCCCGCACACTGCAGTGAGGGGGCCTGTCTTGTCCCGCATACGTGGGGCCTGGAATCCCTGGGAACTGTGGGGGTCCCTAGGCTCTTGGGGTTCTAAAGTGTCCAGGGATGCCCATGTACGGCTGTGGCTAAGATCCATAGGGCTAAGAGCTGTGGGCGGGTGTTCTAAAGGTTTGACCAAGAGCATCTGGCCTTGGGGTCTCAGCCCCTGTATCCGCTCAGCCCCAATTCCACCAGCCTTCCAGTCTCTGACCACACCCAAAGAGGGGAGGAGAGAGAGGCAGGGAGGGAGGGAGGCCAGGGTCACAGGAATCCAGCCACATGATTCCTGGCCCCAGCCTCAGCTTCCCTGTGCGTACCAGGAGAGGATTGGCCCTGGACACCACCACAGTCCCGAGAGCCTTCAGGAGCTTGTCATCGGAGACTGGGCAGAGGTGGGGCTTGTTTCCACCAAAGTCAAGAGACTGTGATGAGTTGGCATGGTGACACACACCTGCAATCCTAACAACTCAGGAGGCTGAGGCAGGAGGACCGCAAGCTGGAAAACAGCCCAGACAGCTTAGCGAAACCTCATCTCTAAATTTAAAAAAAAAAAAAAAAAAAAATTTTTTAAAGGGCCGGGCTGTAACTCAGTGGTAGAACATCCCTGGATTCAATCCTCAGTCCAGGAAAAAGGAGAGAGATATGTCCAAGGACACAGCCGGAGAGGGAGGCAGAGCTGAAGCCAGGGTCCTTGGTTTTATGTCCCCACTCACCCAACTCCAGCCTAGCCGAGCTCTGTGGTGGGCTCTTGGGTCCTCCATGATCAACCCCGGGGACTTCCTACTCCCAACCTGCATGGCTGGCCCTGGTCAAGCCCCATTTCCCCTCCACTCTGTGACTGGCAGTCATGAAGCTTTCCCTGAAGGGCCCTGACCTTCCACCAGCCTGGGACCTGCCCCTCATCAGGGGGCCAACTCTCACCCCATGCTCCCTCCCAGGGCAGCCTGCCCAGCTGCCCAGTGCCTGCCCCTGCCGAGCTCTGGGACAGCTCTGGAAGGCACTATGCCCCTGGGCCTGGGTACAATTGGCTCCTGGCCTTGCTGGCCCAGGGCAAGGCACTTGGGCCTTCAGACGCGCCAGCTCCCAGCAGTGGCTCCCCAGTGCCCTTGGCTGCCGCAGCTGTGAAGGTACTGACCTCCCTCCTGGCCTGTCATCCCTGCAGTCTCCTCCCATTTTGCAGAGGTGAAAACTGTGGGGTGAGAAGTCATTGGTTCCCCTGGCCCCCCAAACAGACAGACATGCCCCAAGCCCACACCCCATGTGCTGGCCAGTTCCGGCTTTCCCCAAGAGGTGCTGGCACTGGGAGGGTCTGCATGACGCCCCAGGCTTGGCTCTGGGTGTCAAACCCTCAAGCAGTTTCTGGGGACCCCCTGGGGGTCAGGCACAGCTGGGGATGGGCTGCTGGGACCCCTGGCTCCTTCCAGTCTACGAGGGTGAATTCAGTGTGGGGGGAGGGACAGAGACATGGAAAGACAGATTGAGGAGGAGACAAACAGGGTTGGAGGGACAGTCACAGAGGATGACAGGCTCTGCTGAAGAGATGGAGGAATGGCGAAGGGTCCCTGGCACCCCTCAGGGCACCTGCCCATTCCCAACCTGCCCCCCGCGGCCGGGACCCCGGGGAGCACCAGCCTGGAGGCCCCGTCCTGCCCACACCCGTCCGAGGAGGCCGACCTGGCTGCTGCCCCAGCCCCTCGCGCTCGCCGGGATTGACAGAATAGCCAGGCTTTGGTGTTTGACTCGAGCTCCGCCACCCAGCAGCTGTGACGTTTGAGACCGCTTCTTCCTGCAGTGAGGGGGACACTGGCGTCCTGGGACTCGGGACGCCCCCTTCCCTTGGAAGGGGTTCACCCACCCCAACCCTCGTACCCTCAGTCCCTGAGCCAGAGTGGGGGCCCAACGCCCCGCGGCGGTCGCGGGTCCCCGCCCCGGGTGGCCATTGGCTGTTGCCATGGCATCAGCCCGTCTTCCCGCGCTGCTATTGGCCCCTGCGCCTGCATCCCGCATCCCTCATCCTCCCCCGCTCGCAGTGGTCTCGCCCAGCGCCGGAGCGGCACCGCCTGACCAGGCCTGGATCCGGCTTTGTCCGTCCGGGAGCCCCTTGACCACGCTGCCCAGACCCCGCGCCCCGGAGCCCTCGCCTCGTGGCCCCCCGGGCTGGGATCTCCCGCGGGGTTCGTGGAGCTGCGTAGGGAGGTGGCCCCAGGCCCAGGAGCCACAGCTGACCCAGCTACAAGTAAGCGGGTGCGTGTCCCCAGGACGGCAGGCGACCAACCCCGGCCGCGGTGGGGCCCCATCCCCTTCTCTCTGCTGGGCCTTCAGCGCAGACTCCAACCTCTTACTCCAAAGTGGGAGCTAGAGGAAAACTGTCCCCGAGAAGCGGGCCACAGGGCACACACCCACTCACGGCTTCAACCCGCCCTCCCCACGGGAGAGGAGGCAAGGGGTGGGCGCGCCTGCGGGCAGGCTGCTGTGTGCCCTGGGGGTGTTGCCCCACCTTTCTGAGCTGCAGTTTTTCTCTCTGGGGTTTGGATTGAAGAAATGACACGGGCCCCTTTGGGCCTGGCTCTTGTGCCTGTGCCACCCTGACCTGAAGGTGGCTCAGGGCAATGCAGCCCAGGTGTTGGTGCTTCCCCTTTGGTGGTCTCAGGCTCCAAGGAGGCCAACTGACACACTCGGCAGTGAGGGGCAGGCAGGAGGGCTTCCTGGAGGAGGGCACGGGATGGCAGCAGGCGGGAAGAGGCTGAAGGCAGGGGGCTTGCATGTTGGAGAGCAGTGTCCCCGGGAGCAGGTGTTTGTGAGAGGTCAGGTCTTATCCTGGGGGCACTGGTGAGATGGCTTGTGATCTTCGAAGCTCCCTCTGATTGTGCAGGTGGATTGTGGGAGGCCAAAGTGAGAGGAGTGTTGGGGCCGGAGAGAGCCAGCCGGGCAGAGCCAGGCTGGAGCGGGGGCACTGCCACCAGCCCCTTGGGAAGAGCCGCAGAGGGAAGGGGTATGGCATCCCGGCCGGGTTTCAGGAGGAGGTCTGGGTGTGCAGAGGCGGGGGTCCCTACGTGGCTGGACCAGGTGTGGCAGCCTCAGCCAGGACAGGGCTGGAGCCAGCCCCAGGCCCCACCCGTGTGCCCCTCCCAGGCCTGGTGCACAGCTGACTCCTGACTGGGCCTGGTGAGGCCGCAGTCCAGCTGTGTCCATTCTAGCTGGCCTTTCTGCTCTGTGGCCCGTCACGTGGGCAGGCAGACGGGCTTTCCCCTCAGACGCGCAAACTGAGCCTGGAGCAGGATTGGGCTCGTCCTGCCTCCGGCCCTGCTGGAACTTCGATGCATTTCGGGGACAGCTCTGAGTTCCGTTCACACCTGTCCACTTCTCACTGGGTCTGCTTGCCCCTGGGCCTCGGTTTCTCCCCTGGGAACAGCCTCATGATGGTCCCCAAGACTTAGGACCATGGCCAGGGAGAAGTCAGAGGACATGGCAAGCACACAGCCCGTCCGCTGAACGGGCTGGGAGGCCTGGCTACGTCCCTCACCTGGGCTGTCCCCACCCTCCCCTGCAGCTGTGCCCTGGTGACCTCAGCACAGGCTGTTCTGCGTCAGGAGAGGGAGAATGGGTCCGGCCAGGCAGGGGAGGGGAGGCGCAGATGCCCCAGCGGGCAGGGCTTGGGGGGGCCCCCCTGGCAGGGGGAGGGGTTCCTAGGAGATGGTGGAAGGGACGGATTGCCATTGGCGCGCCTCAGACAAAGGCGGAAGGAGGGGGCTGACAAGCGAGCAAGGCGGAGGGGAAGGGAACAAAGAGGGAAGGGATGGGGGAGCGGCATGGGTCCGAAACAGGGCCAAGCTGCGGGAGGCGACACTGGGCAGCTGGACAGAGGGCAGTGGCTGGGCCTGTGAGAAGACAGCCAGCCAGAGGCAGAAGGGAGCAGATGGCAGTGGTACAGCCGGGGAGGGCACTGGGGCCACGGAGGCTGGCCATGGCTGACTGGGGATGCTGGGCCAGGAAGGCAGCCACCCTGGATCAGCCTCGGGGGCGGTGTGGGGCTGCAGGGTCCAGGTTCCAGACGCTTGGGAAGCTCGTGGAGAGCCTGGCCAATCTGCCCCGTTGTCTTGCTGCAATAGCCCCCCACTTGCCCTCATCTCCCTTCACGGTACTCTTGCTGTCCATCGGCTGGCCAGCTGACCTGTCCACCCACCGCTCTGGCCACCAGCCTCTGGGCAGGCTGCAGGAGAGAGTCCTGTGTGTAACTGTGTCTGGCTGTGTGTCTGTGCCTGGTGGCCTCAGGCTGTCCACCCCATCTGCTGTTTAGACTATCAGCATCTCCAGTGTCCATCTGTCTGGCTGTCGGCACAGGCGTCCAGGAGCCTGGCAGTCAGTGCTCTGTGCATGGACAGCCATGCAATGCCCCTCCATCTCCTGTTTCCACTCTGTGTGTGTCCCCCAGCGTCCCGGACCCTGCCTGTACTGGTTCAGGCCCCTCCTGCCAGGGGCCCACTGCCAGGGGGGAGGGGCACAGGCTGCGCCTGGGCAGACCCCAGGCTGACCTTCTCTTGCTGCTCAGGCGCTGCAGGAGCTGAAGATGACTAGCTCAGTAGCGTCCTACGAGCAGCTGGTGCGGCAGGTGGAGGCCCTGAAGGCCGAGAACAGTCACTTGAGGCAGGAGCTTCGGGACAACTCCAGCCACCTGTCCAAGCTGGAGACGGAGACCTCAGGCATGAAGGTGGGGCTGGACGGAGGGTATGGCACAAGCACTAGGGCACTGGAACCCAGGGGAGGGCGGGCAGGGCCCTGGGCATCTCACGGGGTAGGCACGAGGCCCAAGGCTCTCTTCTGTGTCCGGCCCTGCCGGGGGCAGGAGGTCCTGAAGCACCTACAAGGCAAGCTGGAGCAGGAGGCCCGGGTGCTGGTGTCCTCGGGGCAGACGGAGGTGCTGGAGCAGCTGAAAGGTGAGCGGCATGCTGGGGCCGCCTCCCAGAGCGTGGGGCCCGGATGGCAGGAGCGGTACTGACCTCCGCCCTGGTGCTCCTGCCTACGCAGCTCTCCAGATGGACATCGCCAGCTTGTACAACCTCAAGTTCCAGCCGCCCGCCTTGGGCCCCGAGCCCACTCCCCGGACCCCAGAGGGAAGCCCAGTCCATGGCTCCGGGCCATCCAAGGACAGCTTCGGGGAGCTGAGCCGGGCCACCATCAGGCTGCTGGAGGAACTGGACAGGGAACGGTGAGAGGCTGTGAGAACCTGTCCCTGGTGCCGGCTCAACTCCGCAGGCATCCCCCCACTCAGCCAGCGGATTCGGTGGGACTCACCTGCCGCCCTCCGGCCCGCCCACTGTCCACTGAGCCCCACAGCTGTCTGCGTGGGGCCTCTTCAGCTGACCTCAGCGGGAGGGCAGAGGCTGGGGCATTCCTGGCAGAGGGACAGGCTCCTGGGAGATGCCCCCAGGAGTCCCCGACAGACAGGCGCCGCTAGGGACCGAGCCGTGTCCAATGCCAGGGCCCAGACTCCGGCCAGCAGCCAGAGAGAGTCAAGGCAGTCCTTGTAGGAAGACGCACGCAGCCCAAGAAATCTGGGCCCGCAGAGCAGGCAGGCCCGGGACCCAGCTCGGCCTCTGGGTTGCGCGAGGTCAGGTCTGTGTCCTCCCAGCCAGTCAGGGCCCTCGGCCTCCGGGTTTCAGACTTATCTGTAAAACGGCCAGCGGCTCTGCCCCGCACCGGTCACCTGGGCGGAAGTTGAGCGGGGTGAGCTGGAGGGAGGCAAGTGTCTGAGAGGCGCGGAGTCCCGCCGATCCCGCCAGCGGGTCCCCAGGGCCCGGAGTGCTTCTGTCCTCTAAGCCAGCTTTCCCACGGTGAGTGCCCAAAAAGCGATGATGAGAGTGAAAAGCCACCTCACGCACGGCGGCCGCCCGCCCCGCAGGTGCTTCCTGCTCGGCGAGATCGAGAAGGAGGAGAAGGAGAAGCTCTGGTACTACTCACAGCTGCAGGGCCTGTCCAAGCGCCTGGACGAGCTGCCGCACGTGGAGACGGTGAGCGGGACTGGGCCGCGCGGCCGCGCAGGGAGGGCGCCGCGGGGAGGCCTGGCTCACGGCAGCCCGCCCGCCCTTCCCAGCAGTTCTCGATGCAGATGGACCTGATCCGGCAGCAGCTGGAGTTCGAGGCCCAGCACATCCGCTCGCTGATGGAGGAGCGCTTCGGCACCTCGGACGAGATGGTGCAGCGCGCGCAGGTGCAGCCCGCTTGCGGCGCGGAGGCGGCGGGGCGGGCTCATGGCGGGGTCCGAGGCCAGAGGAGGCGGAGTCAGGGGCAGGGTCCTACCAGGGAGAGGGCGGAGTCAGACAGGGAGAGGGGGCGTGCCAGAGCAGGTGGAGTCAGAGCCAGAGGTGGGGTCTCACCGGACAGAAGGCGGAGTCAGCCAGGGGCGGGGTCAGAGCAGGTGTGGGCGGAGTCAGGGCTGGGGACGGGGGTCAGCCTCGTGTGCACGATTGCAGCGCATTGTTTTCTCCCTTGCAGATCCGTGCATCCCGCCTGGAGCAGATCGATAAGGAGTTGCTGGAGGCACAGGACCGGGTGCAGCAGACTGAGCCCCAGGTACCCAGGGGAGTGGAGCCAGGCTGCGTGGGGACCCCTAGCACCTTTCTGGAGCCCAGGAATCAGTCTGCAGCCCCACCCATGTTATAACGGGAGAAGATGGCATCGGCAGTCTGGGTGCTTAGTTGGGTGCACCCAGACTGAACCCCCAGGCCTGGTGTGCCCACCTGCAGGCGCTACTGGCAGTGAAGTCAGTGCCGGTGGACGAGGACCCAGACACTGAGGTCCCCACGCACCCTGAAGACGGCAACCCTCAGCCAGGCAACAGCAAGGTCAGTGGGGGAAGAGACCGAGGGGTGGACCCAGCACGTGCAGCCCCCCGTATCCGTCCAGTCCCCCTGGTGCAGTGCAGGAGTCACTCTGTAGGGGCGCTGGAGGTGAAGCTGGAGGCCTGGTGAGGTAGCATCCCCATCGGGCCCCGCAGATGGGGGCACGACTGTCCAGGGAGGCCCGTGGGGTGGGCATTTGGTCCTCATGGACCAAGGGCATCTCTGCAGTATGCGTGTCCCCCCTGCCGCTCATCCACACCCAAGGTCTTGTTTGGTTGCCTGCCGGTGGGAGGGGCCTAGCGTTGCCGGCAACGCCCTGGCTGGGGTCACAGGACTCCAGCTTCTGTAGGGGAGTCGCCCAGCAGAGAGCGGCAGGTGGACTAGTTGGGGAGGGAACTGGGTCCCCACCACGACGCTGCCCTTGCTCTGTCCTCGCCACAGGTGGAGGTGGTCTTCTGGCTGCTGTCCATGCTGGCTACCCGTGACCAGGAGGACACCGCTCGAACACTACTGGCCATGTCCAGCTCGCCCGAGAGCTGCGTGGCCATGCGCCGCTCAGGCTGCCTGCCGCTGCTCCTGCAGATCCTCCATGGCGCTGAGGCAGGGTCCGGGGGTCGCGCAGGAACCCCCGGTGCGCTGGGCGCCAAGGACGCGCGCATGCGAGCCAATGCCGCACTGCACAACATCGTCTTCTCACAGCCGGACCAGGGCCTGGCGCGCAAGGAGATGCGCGTGCTGCACGTGCTGGAGCAGATCCGGGCTTACTGCGAGACCTGCTGGGACTGGCTGCAGGCGCGCGAGGCGGCGCCCGAGGGGACCGGCCCCGGCGGCGGCGGCGGCAGCGGTAGGTGCACGCAGAGGGGTCTGCGAACCACACAGTGGCGACCAGGGTGGGAACTGCTGGCTGCGCCCCTTCGCCCGGTGCTCTGGCAGAAGCTGATGGGGCCGTGATCGTTTGGGAAAGGAATACTCAGGAGCAACCGGGTTGCACCTGGAGGTGGGAAGTGCTCAGTGGAGACACTGCAGATGGAGGGGGGTCATCCACAGAGGCCGGATTCCTGTTTTCTGCAGCCGAAGGCAAAGATAACCTAGGACAAACCCGGCGGGCGCCTGGCATATCCCGCTTCCCTCTGCAAGGCCAGGGCACCCTCTTCTGCGCTGGAGAGCAGTTGGGCAAAGGGACCAGCTGCTCTGCACGTGCCCAGCATGCAGCAGTTGGCCAGGCTCGTGGGGTCCTTGCAGGCCTGGGCAGCAGATGGGCACCAGGTGGGACCTTAGGGGCCGCCTCCGGGTATTTCCCCAGGAGGGGCCTCTGACCCCCTCCCTTGTCCACAGCCCCTGTCCCCATCGAGCCTCAGATCTGCCAGGCCACCTGTGCAGTGATGAAGCTGTCCTTCGATGAGGAATACCGCCGTGCCATGAATGAGCTAGGTGAGTGTCCCTCTGCCGCAGCTGAGGAGCCCTCCTCCAGCCCGGGCCACCCTTGCACCAAGGCTGGATCATCCAGTGTGTCCACCTGTAGCTGGGCAGTGAGGCCCAGAGAGGGACAGAACCTCGGGGTCAGAGAGCACTTGCTGTGAGTAAGCACTCATCCGGCCTCTGTCCCCGTGAGGCTGCAGGCAGGCACTGTTCTTCCCATGCAGCCAGGGCCTCGGGCCCTCTTCTGCCCAGAGCGGGCATTCAGTGGGAACTGTCCTCGGATCCAGGTCGGGAGTGGACAGAGTCCAAAGATAAAAGACCCAGAGTAGCGCACGAATTGAAGCTGCAGGTGGCTTTGGGCAGCATGTGGGGTCTTGGTCTTGTGCAGTTTAGCTTTCTTTTTTCTTTTTCCCATTTTTGCAGTGCTGGGGACTAAACCCAGGGCCTCACGCAAGCCAGGCAAGTGCTCTACCACTGAGCCACATTTCTAGCCTGAGTTTTAGTTTCGAGGGCATTACGATGCTTTCTCTGTCCATATCAAAGTAATCGTAGGGCTGGGTGTGGCTCAGTCGGACAGGATGTGCCCAGCAAGTATGAGGTCCTGGATTCCACCCCCAGCATTGGGGGAAAAGAAAGAAAGAAAGAAAAGAAAAAAAAAGAAAGTAAGAAAAAAGGTGCGGTGGCCACACCCGTCATTGCGGCAACTCGGGAGGCTGAGACTGGAGGATCGCGAGTTCAAAGCCAGCCTCAGCAACTCAGTGAGGCCCTAAGCAACTCAGTGAGACCCTGTCTCTAAATAAAATACGAAGTACGGCTGGGGATGTGGCTCAGTGGCCGAGTGCCCATGAGGAGGCTGAGGCAGGAGGATGGAAAGTTCAAGGCCAGCCTGGACAACTTAGTGAGAACCTGTCTCAAAATAAAATAAAAGCTGAGTGGTAGAGCACCCTGGATTCAACCCCCAGCACTGCAAAAAGAAAAGAAAATCAATGGAAACAACAGAAATACAAGGTCAGAAATCCAAAGGGCCTGCTCAGTCACGCTCTGCTTTACTAAGTGAGATGCTGCTTTACGCTTGCCGACATTCGAGTCTTTCATAGACTCTCATGGTTAATGGAAACTGGGGTGAGGTTTTTGGAGGGATATTTGGCAACATCGGACACATGATAAGTCTGTTCACCCTTTGAATCACTCATCCCTTCTCCAGCCAGGATGTACAAGCTGCTGAAAACAATGGCAATATCCAACTTAAAGAAAACCAGAAGTAACTGAGTGTCCAGTGGTAGGGGATTGGGTAAATACAGTGGCCTATGATTCCGCTGGTAAAATTCTCACCAGGTACAGTGGCACACACCCGTGATCCCAGTGGCTTGGGACACTGAGACAGGAGGACCACACATTCAAAGTCAGCTTCAGCAACTCAATGAGGCCCTTAGGAACTTAGTGAGACCCTGTCTTAAAATAAAAAAAAGACAAAAAGGGCTGAGGAGGTGGTTCAGTGGTTAAGTACCCCTGGGTTCAATCCCTGGCACACAAAAAGGGCATTTCTCAAAGTGGGGTTCTGTGGTGTTCCTGAGACCCTTCCAGCAGGTCCGCGGGCCTTGGTCATTTTGGTGGTGATGTGAGGCATGGCTTCCCGTTACATGTCTCCTCTGGCGGAGGGTGTATTCAGCAAGGTTTTCTGGGAGCTCCTCTTCTTTTATTTTTTAATTTTTTTTAGTTGTTGATGGACCTTACTTTTTATTCCTTTTTTCTTCTATGCGGTGCTGAGAAGCCGAGCCCAGTGTCTCACACATGACAGGCAAGCGCCCACCACCGAGCCCCAGCCCGGCCCTGGGAGCTCCTATTCTTTTTTTTTTTTTTTGAACCGGGGATTGAACTCAGGGTCACTCGGTCACTGAGCCACCTCCCCAGCCCTATTTTGTATTTTATTTAGAGACAGGGTCTCACTGAGTTGCTTAGGGCCTCGCTAAGTTGCTGTGGCTGGCTTTGAACTCGCGATCCTCCTGACTCAGCCTCCCAAGTCGCTTGGATTACAGGCGTGCACCACTGCGCCCGGCTTTGGGAGCTCCTATTCTGATGGCAACTGGGCTGTGTGTTTTAGGGGTGATTACAATCTACTGTGAAAACCACTGCGGATGCAGGAACTCACACAAGAAGGTTTAATACGCAGGAGAACAAATAGCCTGCCCTTAAGGGCGAGAGAAAGAGCGAGTGCAAATGGCAGAGGAACTACCCTTCAATAGTGAGAGCCGTGGGCAAATGGGACCAATGGCTGACAAGAAAGCCAACAATCTAGAGATTATAAAATGGTGCGTGGGGAGGGGGCAACTCGGGGGGAAAAATGGCTGCAGCCTTGCTCCTTACCTGCCCCGTTTCTGTTTTTATAAAAAGATCCCTTTGGGGCGTATGGGCGAAGGTCCATCCTCAATGCCTGCTTCCTGCTGGGTTATCAACCACATAACAAATTCATTGGGATCCTCAAAAAACATGCGCGTGTAGGGGGACTGAGACCAAAGCACTCGCTCGCTCACCACCGGGCGGAACCGCCCTCCCCGTCGAGGATTCCATACCAGGCTCATCCCCAACAGCTGGGGGCTTAAGTTAGTGCCAGCAATCACACTGCCGCCCACAGCCCAGTTCAGAGGCCTTTTCCCATCTTTGTGTCTTCTTTCCTTCCTGAGTTCCCTGGAGGGAGATTTCCAGATTAAGGATCATAAAGACTTCAGAAAGCCGGGCGTGGTGGCGCACGCCTGTAATCCAAGCGACTTGGGAGGCTGAGGCAGGAGGATCGCGAGTTCAAAGCCAGCCTCAGCAACTTAGCGAGGCCCTAAGCAACTCAGTGAGACCCTGTCTCTAAATAAAATACAAAATAGGGCTGGGGGTGTGGCTCAGTGGCCGAGTGTCCCTGAGTTCAATCCCTGGTT
>JAJEJO010005557.1:54851-86162 GCA_020662805.1 Glaucomys volans
CGGCCCCGCTGCGCGCCCCGGCCCCGGCCCCGGCCCCCGCGCGGCCCGGCGCACCAGCTCCGAGAGCCCGTCGCGCCTGCCGGTGCGCACGCCCGCCGCGCGGCCCGAGGCGGTCAAGCGCTACGCCTCCTTGCCGCACATCAGCGTGGCCCGTAGGCCGGACGGCGGCGGCGCCGGGAGCCCCGCCCCCGCCGATGCCACTCGCCGCAGCAGCGACGGGGAGGCCAGGCCGCTGCCCAGGGTGGCGGCGCCAGGCACCACGTGGCGGCGCATCCGGGACGAGGACGTCCCGCACATCCTGCGCAGCACCCTGCCGGCCACCGCCTTGCCTCTCAGGGGTGCCTCACCCGAGGAGGGCCCGGTTGGCACCCCCCAGCGCAAGACCAGCGACGCTGTGGTGCAGACGGAAGAGGTGGCTGCCCCCAAGACCAACTCCAGCACCTCCCCGAGCCTGGAGAGCAGGGAGCCACCGCAGGTCCCAGGCGGCGCCGCCGCTGCCCAGGGCAGCGAGGTGGACGGGCCCAGCCCCGCCAAGGCATCTGCCACTACCCCCTTCGTCCACGAGGGCCCAGGGCTAGCTGTCGGGGGCTTCCCTGCCAGCCGCCATGGCTCCCCCAGCCGCGCCGCCCGGGTCCCACCCTTCAACTACGTGCCCAGCCCCATGGCCGCGGCAGCTACCAACGACTCAGCTGCAGAGAAGGCGGCGGCCACCGCCCCTACCGGCCTTCTGGAATAACGGCCTGGGCTGGCGTCCGGAAGTCTCTCCCGGCCCTGCGGCCCAGTCCGGCTGTCCCGTGGCCGCTCTGTAGGTGCTCTGAGCGTCTGCGCAGGACGCCGCCTCGCTCTGAGCCTCCGCCCGGGCTCACATCGGCCTCACTTAGGGCAGGACCTTGCTTGTGCACCGCGGGGCTCCATGGGGAAGGCTCGGTCCTGACACCGAGCACGCGCTGCGCCTCTCAGCCCAGGTCGTGCAGGGCGGGAAAGGCCCTACAGTTCGCTACCAGGGCCCTCGAGCCCTGGGGCTTGGTGGGACAGCCTCTGGGTCGGCCCCTTCTGACCTGGGCAGTCCTCAGGAGAGTACAGTGTCCCCCAAGGTGTGGGGACCGGCTGGGGAGGGCGGCTTGACTGGCTGCCAGACGGGGCCAAGGCATCCGCTGCAGGATGGAGCCTGTAATTAGCGCTCCTGGTAATTGGTTAATGACAGCTCCGGGTTTGTTTGCGTTCTGAACCCAGCTGCGGGGAGCCCAGGGCGGGGCGTGACTGAGTCCCACGGAAAGACTGCAGCTCCGGAAGCCCAGAGCAGGCGCTCTGGGGGCAGCCGCCAGAGGAAGACAGTCATATCACCCTGTCCCTTGCACCCTTGGGGGGACAATGGAGGCCAGGCAGGCCTACAAGGGACAGGAAGGGCCCTGGTGCAGGTGCTGAGGGCAGGGCTGAGCACTGCCGAGAGACAGGGGCCCTTTCCACTTCTCAAGGAGGAGTTGGGCTGCCAACTGGGTGGGCCCCGGGGGTCAGTGGAGTCAGGACCAGCTCTAGTGGGTGAGGCAGAGGGAGCGGGGTTGGGGAGAGCCGCTGAAGGAAGGTGGGCTGCACAAGCCCGCACTTTAAGGAGGAGGTCACTGGGAGCTCATCCTGAAGGACAGCTCCTGCCCTGCGGGTCCTGCCTTCCACTTCCTCCTCCTCCATGCACACAGCGCCCGGCCCGAGGGCGAGCCCCATGGCAAGGCCAGCTGTGGGGCCAGGTGGGGTAAAGGGAAACAGGGAGTCTGGCGGCCCAGCTGCCTGGTGTTCAGAGCTAACAGGCTCCCCAGGAGACAGGTCTCAGGGGACCTGGGCAGTCTGTCCTGGGCCAGCGTGTGCAGAGGCACCACTGCTGCTGCCTCCATCAGCTTGGAGCATCTTCCTGCAGAGAGAGCCAGCGACCTCTTTCCTGCAGGACCTTCAGGCCAAGAAGCCGCTCTGCCAAAGGATCAGCTGCTGCGGCTCCCGAGGCAGGCGCTGCCCCACAGGCGGACTTTAAGTCCCTTCTGCAGGAAGGGTTAGTGGTTTGGAGTTGGGTGGAAAGCACTCTGAAGGAAACCCCTGCCCACCATGGGCACCATCGTGCGTCCCCGTCCAGTCCCCAGCACAGCTGGCTGAGGTCAGGGAGCAGGCAGACACCAGCCCCGCCTCTTTGCATGGACTTGCGGACAGGATGTCCACGCCCCCAAGCCCTTGAGGTGCGGTGCCAGCAGCAGGTGCTGGAGGCATCGAATGGGCATCCCAGGAACACTGCCTGCAGGCCACACAGGCCAGCTGCGCCCTGACACCACCTAGTGGTGAGGAGATGGCAGCAGACGGACCCCAGCCTGCCCGGCTGAAAGACCAGGGTTCCTGGAGTCCTCAGTGAAGCCCCGGGGCTGCCCTGCACTGTGAGACCCTGGGTGCCGCCAGTGCCACCCTGTGCCTCCGTCTCTCCACGTGGGCCCTGGGGAGACTCCCGGAGCTACCTCTCAGGGGAGCAGAGTGGCCGCTGCGCTGGGGGAGGCGCCTGGTGCTGTTCTCAGCCCGGGACACAGCGCCCATGGACGCTGGCTCACAAGGGGACATGTGCTCTTGCCAGCCACCACTTCCTGCTGGGTCCCCTATCAAGAGGCCACCTTTGCCTTCTCTGTCCCCTTAGAGGGGGGAAGAGCCACAGGAAGGAGGAGGGAGCAAGAGCCAGCACATGGCACAGCTTCCAGCAGGGCAGCTGGTGGTGTGGGCAATCCCGAACCCAAGACAGGCCCACAGCTGGAGGTGACCACCCCCACCTGGGTGCTGAGCTGGGACATGCTCACCCTCACCTCACCTCCACCTCACTCTGGGCTCGCCCTGCTGCCCACCTGACCCCAGCGGCAGGGCGCAGCGCTCCGCACTTGCGAACAGCCCAGCCCGCCCTGCCCACCCACTGGTGAAGCCATTTGTCTGGCGGAAGGACAATGCCCGCCAGGCGTCTGCTTCTGTCCACCTTTAATAAACTGCGCTGTTGATTGCCCGCAGCTGCCCTGGCTCCGCGCCGAGGATGGGGTGAGCGGGGAGGGCCTTCTGCACACAGTGGACACTGTGGCCAGGGCCTGGAAGCTGGACCAACGCGAGAGGGTGTTTATTCAGGAGCAGGGAAGGACTGGGGGACGGACGGCCTTGTCACACGGAGACAGCTCCCAGCAGGTGGCCCGCCAGGACTGTTTCAGTCCCTGCCGCCAGCCCGTGCGAGGCAGGGCAGGGGTCAGCAGGCCCTGGGTGGCCGGGGCCTTTGTGGGGAACCTTGGAAGGTGCTGGGCTGGCCCCACACCAAGGCTGGCGAAGGCCAGGCAGAGGCGTGCGGGAAAGGGGCGGCGGGAGTCAGGACCCCCTCCTCCCCAGCAGGCCAAGCAGCAAAGCTTTGGGGTAGGCGATCGGTGAGAAGCCCCGAAGGCTTCGTCGGGGCCCCCAGCTTGTTTCTGGTTAAGGAGTCTCTCTGACTTAAGCAGTAACTCTCTACGGGGAGAGACCCCCTGATGTTCCAGAAGCAGCCTGTCCGCTGGGGCACTGTGCAGGGCGGGAGAGGGGCAAGGAGGCCCGTGGTGCTGGCCACCTGCAGGTGATGCCCCCGAGCTGACCTGGCCCTGCCCAGCAGGGTACAAAGGCACCCTCTGTACACCAGTCAGCTGCAGAGGGGACCTCGTCCTTGGGGCCTAGCTCTGCACCTCTCCCAGGCCCACAGGTCCTCTGGTTCCTTTCAAGGTCCTCCCACCCGGCCTCCACCTGCCCCTGAAGACAGAGCCACAGGGTGGGCACAAGGCCGAGAGACCCCAGCCAGGCTCTGGGCAGTGGAGTGGCCAGAAAATCCCCTTGGTCACACAGACATAGTCCGTGTGGCTAGAATCTCAGGGCTTCTCTCTTGGGGCCAGTGACCTCAGCAGCCCAGGGCAGTTGTGAAGATCACCGTAGTCTGTGGCAGGAGCTTCCAAACAGGAAGGTGGACCAGAAACTCAGGCTGGCCCTCGGGCCACGTGATGTGGGGCGGGCGTCCATCTGGCTGAAGCACACAGTCAACAGGTCTGTCCTGCACCCCGGCCTCTGGCCAGGCGCCTGGACCCAGGTGACCAGATGGACCAGCCCTTCCTGGGGAGCTCACATACCTGAAACCAGGGTCACAGTGCCCTGGGGGAGGGAGGAGGTGGCACCACCCCAGAGGCTCATCTCTGACCAGAGGCCACTGTGAGCGGAGGAGGGGACAGAACCCCAGAGAGCATCCAACCCTCCACCCTCTGTCCAGGCAGAGCCGAGAGCACTGGGGGGGTCCCGCCAGCCCAGCATCAAGGGAAGACACCACGACCTGTTGCTGCCAGAGTGAGGGGGAAAGTATGGCTGGCCACAGGTGCTGGACCCTCATGGAATGCCAGGCAGGCACTCAGGTCCCCAGGAGGAGCCAAAAGTGCTGTCCCAGACCTGCAGGTCCAGGTCAGCCTGAGGAGGTGGCTGAGGTTCCTGGCAGTGCTGCCCAGGTCACCTGGCTGATGTCCTGCTCCAGTCCTTGTCCAGCTAACTGCAGCTCCTCGCACTTCTGCCTCAGCTCATCCCCGGCCTGTCGCAGCCGCTTGTTTGTGGTTACGTAGGCCTGGCTCTGCTGGTAGAGCTGCTCCCGATGATCCTCAGGGTCCTCAGTCCTCCTGGAGGGGCCTGGTGGGTCTGGGGATGGACACGGAAGCCCTCACTCACCAGGGAGCCCCAAACCACAGTCTGGTGCCTGCTGCCTCCTTGCACAGGGCAGCCACGTGTAGGGATCAAGCAAACTACAGGGCAGGGTCATTCTAAAACCACAGAGCTTTGCGGCCACGCCCTGGGAGACGCAGGTGCCCTGGGCAGGAAGGAGCAAAGCTACTGGCTCCCCCCTGGCTAGGAGAGACCTCTTGGTTTACCCCTTGGCAAAAGATGTGGTCAGGGGAAAGGGTCACAGGAAGAGCTCAACCCAGGCTGCTGGGTGGGCCTCCCTGCGGGCTCCCGTTTCTACCCTCAGACTGCTCACTCCAGCCTGAGGTGCAATACTCCCGTGGCTACCCTGGAACTGTGGATGTGGAGACCCATTTCCCAAGGCACCTCACACAAGCAGCACATAAGCTCCTTGCTCCCAGGAGGTGCAAACCATGGCTGTAGAGCTGAAGAGCTCAGGCTGGGGCACTGGGGGACCGACACATCAGGGCTTCCTCCACTCCTCTCTGCCCCTCCTATGTTCTGCCCAGAACCCATCTGGATTCCAGCTCCCCAGCACAGGCCTGGGAACAAATCACTTTTCACCAGTGTCTTGGACCATAAGGAGAGAGTCAGATGCACACAGGGATGAGCCCGGCAAGATGCGCTTCTCTGCGGTGAGCCCAGGGCGTTCCCCCACTCTCCCCTGACACGGGCACCGCAGCCCGTGACTTTTTGGTGTGCATGCTGGGATGAAACCCAGGCATGTGACACACTAGGCAAGTAAGTGACTTCCACTGGACTGCACCTCCAGCCCTTTTTATTTTGAGACAGGGTCATGCTAAATTGCCAAGGTTGGCCTGGACCTTGCCACCCTCCTGCCTCAGCCTAGTTGCTGGGATGCCAGGTGTGCAGGCACGAGGAATGCTTACTGCACAAGCTGGCACATGGGAGTGCCCAAAGTTCTGTAGGTCTGCTCCCACTACCTGCCGGTCTATGTGTGAGCAGCCATTGTCCCAGGCATCAAAAACTGGCTGTGTACCCACAAACTTATTTATGGTCACTGGAAATGACTTCAGGTCACCTTCATCCAAGCGACTTGGGAGGCTGAGTCAGGAGGATCGCGAGTTCAAAGCCAGCCTCAGCAACTTAGCGAGGCCCTGAGCAACTCAGTGAGACCCTGTCTCTAAATAAAATACAAAATAGGGCCGGGGATGTGGCTCAGTGGTGGAGTGCCCCTGGGTTCAATCCCTGGTTCCAAAAAAAAAAAAAAAAATAGAACAGGCAGCGGGCGGGCAGCGTGGTCGCAGGCTTAGTCTGCACACAGTCTCAGTCACCTGGAAAATGCACCCACTTTACCACCGAGGGGAGCGAGGCTCAGGCGGGATAAGGATCGGGCCAGACCCGCCTCTACCGCCCGGGCTCTTTCTACCTTCCGGGGCCGGCGCGGTGAAAACGGGGTCCTGAGCCCGCGCTCCTCGCACGTCCTCCAGGATCTGCTCCACCGTGGGGGGCGCGGGGCGGGTGGGCAGCACCACGCGCTTCTTGGCCTTAGAGCCCATGCCTGCGGCGGGAGAAGGGAGCACGGACCCGGCCGTCACCTCTCGCCGGGCGCGGGCCCTCCCGTCGCCGACCCCGCGGCCGCGGCTTCAGGGCTCGGCTCCACCGCGACCTCCGCTTCCCCGCGGAGACCTGGCCGCCACCCTCAGCCGCCTGGGAACTTTCCTGCGAGCGCCCGAGCCGCCTCCGCCTCCGCCACTTCCGCTTCCGGTCGGCACGTGACGCGCGCTTCCGGCCTTCTGGCGCTCCAGCTCTCCGCAAGACCCCACCCTCTTAAAGGGGCCGCACCCTTGAGGATGCCGGTCGGATCTGAGAGTAGGAGCGACGGGACCGAGCGATTTGAGCCTCCTGGCACGCCCGGCCTGGAAAAGCAGAGGTTGGGAGTGAGTTCGAGTTCAGTTTTCCCCGCTGGGTGGCAAATCATCCGAAACTCGGGCTTACGTGCAAGTGTGTTGCTGGGGATAGAACCCGGGGCCCAAGCACCACGGAGCCACACCCAGCCCTTTGTGAGATTGGGTCTCCTATGTTGCCCGGGCTGGCCTTGAACTTGCAGTCCTCTTGTCCCAGCCTCCTGAGCCACTGGGATGACAGGCTTGTGCCTCCTGCCTGACTGGCCTCATTTCTAAAACCTCCTCCCTACCTGGGTTGGGTGTGGGTGGGTGGTCTGCTCCCTCCTTCCTGGCTGGGCTTGGACGGCAAGAAGAGCAGAGGGTGGATCTTTGTTGAGATGTGACTCACACACCATGAGGCACTCACCCGAAGTTTCCAGTGGTTTTCATCTATGGTTTGGGTGCTGGGCTCTTGGTTTTTGTATATTCACTGCATTGTGCAGTCACCACTACTGCCTGGTTCCAGAACATTCTCATCACCCCAGAATGAAACCCGTCCCCACTCCCCCAGCCTAGCCCCTGGGACCCATGATTCACATCCAGTTTCTGGACCCTTCTGTCACTGGGTCACACACTGTGGCCCCACTGAGCGGAGGTCCAAGGGTCCACCCTCGCTGCAGCTGCGTCACCTCGGTCCTGCCCTGGCTGAGGGATGCTCCAGGTGATGGACCTTGTGTTTATCCACCAGTCCACCTTTGGCTGTGAGCCGAGAGGCCCTGTGTGCACGAGCGTGTTGGGTTCTCGTGTTCACACCTAGGAGTGAGACCCTGTGTCGTCCGTGGAAGTGCCAGACCGAGTTCCAAGGTGCTGCCCAGCCAGCACGGGGTGCTTGCCGTGTGGCAGGGAGGGGTGGCTGGGGAGGAGTGTGGGCTGGAGCAGCCCAGCTCCTGCGTTCGATGCTCAGCATCAGCAGCATGTCGGCCTCACTCGGACCCTAACCCACTCCCCTGCACACGCCCAGGGCCTGGGGTCTCTGGGCCTGGGCTGATCCTTCCTTGTGGTCTGCTGATCCTCCAGGGCTGATGTCCAAGGAAGGCAGTTTCCCAGTGCAGTGCAGGCTGGGGAGGACCCCAACCCCAGACTGCCAGGTGCGCACTAGGCCCGCCCGCGCCAAAGGACGCCACAGCCTGGCACCTCGACTCAACCTTTATTTGCAAACTCGGGAGGCTGAACTTGGTGCTCAAGACTGCGTAGACAGGGGCAGCAGGGAGGGACCGGTGGCTGTGGTCTGACACTGTCCACCCCACATCTGTGCCAAGACTCATCTCTCTCGCACGCACAGAGCTGCTGGGTCCAGGCCACAAGGTTCCATGCTGCCCACGCTGTGGCCTGTGGCTGTGGGTGGCCAGCCAAGGCTTTCTGGGGCAGGGCAGCAGTGCCCACTTGGGCCCAGGTGGAGGTGGCTTTCCATGCTCCAAGTCAGATATCCCCAGGTTCCAGCAGCAGCTGGGGCTGGGGTGGGGGCGGGCAAGGCCCCCGGCACCGGGAGCCAGCCCACGGCGGGCAGCTTGCGGAGGCTGCAGCGGAGGAGGCTCTCAAAGGCCACAGTCAGCAGGACCAACACCATGGCTTGGGCCTGGCGGCGGCAGCGACAGCTGCAGCAGGCGGCGGCCACGGGCGGCTGGGGGCTGCTGGGGACGGCGGCCCTGAGCAGGAGCCCTGGTGCGCGTCCAGCGTGTGGGGCGGGGGGCAGGCGGTGCAGTCGTGGGCAGAGCTGCCTCGGCAGGTGTAGCAGGAGGCGTGGCAGCTGGAGCAGACGCGGAGGGCGGGCCCCGCGGTCACGGCCTGCTGCGTGCTGTGGAAGTACCTGGGCGGGCAGTAGGGGAGGCAGAGGTGGCCCAGGATGTAGGCAGGGCCGTCACATTCTGCACGAGGGACACAGACGCGGAGGGCGTGAGGCTGCTGCCTGCCACGCAGGCCCCCCTGCCACCAGCCCACCCTGGGCGGCACTCGCACACTGCCCGCTCTCCGGCCGCTGCCTCCCAGCAAGTGGACCACACAGTGCCGACCACTCACCCTGGCACAGCCCCTCTGTGTCCCGCTGCACACACGCGCTGCTGGTCACCTGGGGGTCAGAGGGCCGCTCCATCATGTCCTCCGCTGTCCCGTAGAGCAGCAGCGTGTAGCGGTACAGCGTCCCTGGGCAGGGGTCAAGGTGGCATGGGGACGGGGAGAGGGTGTCGGGCCTGCACCAGGCCCTGGGCCCCTCTGTTCAGCCACTGCCACCCAGAGCCCAGACCAGATGGCCCAGCCGACAGGCACCAGTGCCCAGTGCCAGGACTCCGGCCCCTCTGTGTGCACGTGGTCTCTCCAGGGAGACCCAGGGGCCCTGTGGCAGGGGTGAAGGTGGGTCTGGAGCCCTGGCCTGGGGTTGGACGGTGGAGCCCCAGCCGCAGCCCTGGCCCTCACCAGTGTTGAAATAGTAGCCCTTGTTCTCCAGGCCCAGGGTCCACAAGCCCTGCGGGTCCTCATCCCAGAAGTGGGTGGACATGAAGATCCAGTTGTTGTAGCCCTGGCGGCTGACATCCAAGGGCCTGGGCAGGGTGGCAGGGAGTGATGGGCCAGCCTATCAGGGGGACTCGCGGCCACAGGGCCGGGCGTGTGCCCGTGCCTCCCAGTGCCTCCCTGGGAAGATGCTCTGGGGAGCAGAGCTGCCTCCAGCCCAGGGCTTGGGGCAGGTGCACACCTGATGGCCACCAGTGTGGAGCGGGTGCCCATGGGGCTGGTGAGGGAGATCTCTAGGTCCCCGCGGCGGCTATAGGACAGGGACAGCTGTACTTGCACGTGCTCCAGGGAGCGGATGTAGTTGTGATGGCCGGCACAGGCCGATACTTCCTTCTTCACGTGCATCCGAGGCAGGATGGGGCTGCAGGGAGGCCAAGGACCCCGCAGTTGGCCCTCCGTGGGGTGGGCAGCCAGCAGGAGGGGTCTGGTCTCAAAGATCATGGGGCCCGCCCTCTGATTTTACAAATGGGTAAACTGAGGCCTCAGGGCTTGCCTCCCGGGGGCTCCCCTCTCTGGTGGTGCTGACTGGTGTGGGGGGCGGGGAGGGGGAGGTGTGCACAGGGTGCAGGGCGTGGCGTGGCCTCCCTCACGTGGGGACATGCACGACCAGGATGGCACATTTCTTCTGGGGCTGTGTGGGCAGCCAGGTGCGAGCCATGTCCACCAGCAGCCCGGCGTCCAGCAGCCCATAGCCGTAGTGGTGGCTCACTGTGTGGAGAGGGGGCGGTCACTCACCCCGTGGGCAGGGTCCTCCCGCCCCGTCTGGCCCCGCCGCACCTTGGCGCCCCACGCCGTTGACCCTCCAGTCCTCGGCCTGCAGCTGTGCCGGCCTGGACGCGCGGACCACCAGGTGCTGCATGTCCCTCCAGGTCAGAAACGGGCTGCAGGCAGACAAGGGCGGTGAGCGGGCCGCCTGCAGGCGAGGTGGGGGGCGGGGCCTCCACGGGCACCTACTTGGCCTCCAGAGCCAGTGCGATCATGCCTGCGGCCAGCGGGGCAGAGGCCGAGGTGCCGGTGTGCCTGTCCGTGCACTGGTGGTGCAGATCCGTGGTGACCTGGGGGCAGGGTGCAGTGGGCAGTGCTCAGCGGGGCCTGTGGGCACCGGTAAAAACAAGTGCACTTGAAAGGCACAGAAGGCACTGTCAGGTGGTCAGGGTCGTCCCAGCAGCTCCAGAGGCTGAGGTAGGAGGACTGGGGTTCAAGGCCAGTCTGGGCGACTCGGCAGACCTGACTCAAAACTCAAGGTCCGCGAAGTGGCTCAGTGGCAGACGCTTCCCTGAAGGTGGTGACCCGCGCTCCACCCAGTACTGCAGGCAGGAGAGTGACAGGAAGGGAAGGGCCAGGGTCCGCAGGACACGAGCTCAGGCCAGCAGGCCAGGCTCAGGCAGCAGGCAGCACACCCAGGAAGTGCAGCTTCCTGGGTGATGAGGAGGGTGGCGGAGGGGCCCAGCCAGGGGCCTGGGCTCCAGCCTCAGGAGTCCTGGGCACTGGGCAGCGGCTGGCGCCTCAGGGAGGTGTGGGAAGGGCTTCCATGAGGCAGCAGCCCAGGGCAGAGAGGGTAGAGCCTGCAGGGCGGCAGCCAGGGGAGGCGACCTGGTGGTGCCAGGGTGGACAGGGCACAAGGTGGCCAGGCTAGTGCTGCAGCTGGCTGTCCTCAGAGCCAGAAGGGCCTGCAGAAGGCCCTGCGGGCCGGGAGAAAGGGCCCCGACACTCACGATCTGGGGGTCGGTGACCACGCCGCTGCTGTAGGTGGTGGTGAGCGTGGAGGCGCAGGCCTCGCTGTACCAGGGCACGCGGCCCTGGCTGGTGGTGCTGCCCACGGACAGCGTGTGGATGCTGTTGGTGTAGCCGTCGCAGTTGCAGTTGTCGTAGTGCAGGCCGCCATTCCCCGACGCCCAGACGAAGAGCGTGCCCAGCCCGCCGCGGCCCTGTGGGGAGGCACGGCGGGCGTGGGCCTGGCATCCGGGCCTGGCCCTTGCAGGGCAGGCCCCGGCTCACCTTGGTGACCCCCAGCCGGAAGGCCTCCCTCGTGAGGATGCCTGGGCCGTCCACCGTGCGGCCGTCGTCCTCGGGGCCCCAGCTGGCGCTGTAGACGTGGATGTGCTGAGGCTGCAGGCTCAGGGACTGGGCCTCCACGACGTCGGTGATGGTGCCGTCCAGCATGCGCACGCCTGCGCGGGGGGCGGGGCGTGGGCCTCTCCACCTGCGGCCCCGCCCACCCAGGCCTCTCCCCGTGGACCCTGCGCCCCGCACTGCGCTCTGGGGCCTGGTCCCCGGTCAGGGTCGGTGTGCCCACATCTCCAGCCACCGGCATCGCCCTCCACCCCGCCCTGGGCTGTGCTTCTAGGGGACCCTGCTTACCTCCAATCCGGGCGTTGAAAGCCACGCCCGCCCCGCAGAAGTGGTTGTTTGCTATTGCGGCCACCTCCCCAGCACAGCGCGTCCCGTGCCTGGTGCCAGGGCCAAGAAGCGCACCCATCACCGCCCACCCGGCCCGTAGAATGCGGGCCCCCCTCACCCGCCGGACCAGGGTTCACTCACCGGTTCTCATCACTGGGAGTGTAGCGAGGCTGAGGGTCCGGGTCGTAGTCGTTGAAGTCGTAGCTGGCCAGGGGGTCCTGCGGGCAGGTGCGGACAGGAGGGGGTCTGAGGCATCCCCGGGGTGGGGCCAGCCTTGAACCTGGGGCAGCCCCCACCCAGCCACCCAGGGTCTCACATAATTGGCCCAGAGATCTGGGTGGTCCTTCTCGATGCCATCGTCCAGGATGGAGACCACGACCCCCTGGCCCGTCAGGCCCTGGCTCCAGACCTGCAGGATGTTGAGGTCTGGCTGCACCTTGTTATTCTGCGTGGGACAGGTCCCTGTGTCAGCGGGCCTGGCTGGCCCTGCCGCCCACCTGCCCAGCCCCGCTGCTCACCATGTACCACTGCTTGGAGAACCAGGGGTCCGCTGGCTCCGCAAAGGAGCGCTTAACTCGCCGCCGCAGCGTCTGCTGCTCGAACCACTGCACCTGCAGGGGGCACACGCTGGTCCCCGGGGCCCTTACAGGTGTGGGAGGGAGGCAGGGCTGGGGGCCTCCAGGGAGGCCCCTGTGTCTGCTGGGGCTGCTGCTCTTTAGGTCCCCATATTCCTCAGTCCTGTCTGCCCAGAGCTCAGAGCACCCGTTCTTGGGTCCCACAGACCCATGGCCAAAGCTGGGTATGAGGGGGCTCCTCTGATCCCAGCGCTGCCTCTTCCTCCCTCTCTGATCTAGATCCTGATGTCCGGTCCTCCTGGCTCTCTCAGCATCACTTCCAAAACCAGCCACTTTTACCTCCCCATCCAAAAGGTCCCCAAAGGAAGGACCACACCCACTTCTTCCCTGGTTCTCCATTGCCCTGTCCACTGCCCACAAGGCCTTACCTGCCTAGCTAACCACCTGCCTCCTCACTGCTCACTGACAGTGGTTGCCTTCTTGTTAAAGAGCCTGCAAACCCATTTCCACCTCAGGACCTTTGCACATGCCATTCTGCTCACCAGGTCTTATTGAGTCTTTGCCTTCCCTGCTTTTTACCTTCTTGGTAGCCCCCACTCAGTTCATGTTCCCAGCTCCCATCTCAGTGATCTAAGCCGTCTCTTTCTGGGTTGCTCAGCTCCAGATTTGGGAACTGGCCCTGATTTCTCTCTCCTTTGCATCCAATCCATCTGCCAGCCCTGGCTGCTCTCCAGCAAACTCTGTAGAGGTCACTTCTCCCGGTCCCGAATGCTGTAGGGAAGCAGCCCTTCTCTGCAGCTCATTCCCCTTCACAGCTCCCCAGGGCTTTCCAGAATTCGTCCTAATTCCTCAAATTGGCATCTGGGATCTTTTTTTTTTCTTTTGGTACCAGGTTTGAACCCAGGGGCACTCAACCCCTGAGTCACATCTCCAGCCCTTTTTATTCTTATCTTGAGACAGGGTCTCACTAAGTTGCTTAGGACCTTGTTAAGTTGTTGAAGCTGCTTTGAACTTGTGATCCTCCTGTCTCAGCCTCCTGAGCAGCTGGAATTACAGGCCTCTGCCACCATGCCAGGCTTTGAGACCATTTCTTGATGGGATGGGGACTGATCTGAACCAGATAATTCTTTGATCACCCAGATTCACTGTGCATCTCTGGCTTCCTATTCTGCAGCTGTTTTCCTGCTGATCGAATGGGCCAGTTCCCATGACTGCATCTTGAGCTGAGGAGCAGGGAAGGACCATTACCCATGCCTCCTTACCAAAGCATCTGGGGCCCTTCATTTCTCAGGAAGGAAGGGGGAGTGGCAATAAGTGCCTACTCTTTGGCATGCTCACATATACCTTCCTCTTCTGGTCCTCACTCTGGGGACCGAGTGAAAACTGAGTTGCAGAGAGAGAGTAGGTGACGTGTTGAAGGCCACACAGCCACCACAGCAACCACAAGAATAACAGAAGTCAATTGGTTGGCCCCCAGCTGGCTGAGCCCGAGAGGTAGCCTCCAGACCAGACTCACCTTGGGGTCCTTCTTCAGGCGGAGGCGGTGACCCCAGTGAGGAGTCAGGGACTGCTGGGCCACACCCCGGTGTCGCAGGTGGAAGTACTGCCCGTCAGCGAAGATCTGGAAGTGTGCCAGCAGCCACACTGGGGGGACTTGCTCCCTGATGGAGCCACTCCCACTCCAACGAGGCTGGCCACCCTTTCTTGCATGCTCCCAACCAGGGGCCCAGGAGGGAGCTTCTGGGAGTCCCAGAATCTAAAGGTGGCCGTGGGAGGGGTGGGCTGGGGGCCTTGGGGACCTGGTCCTATTTGCTGGGGTCTGGGGTCGTCCAGCCCCACACCTCCCATCCAGCTGGGTCCCACCCACCTGCCCCAGGTTGACGAAGCCGAATTTGCGTGCCAGGCGCTCGACTTCCCGGGAACCCTGTGTCACCCGCACCGCCCAGCTGCCGACGTAGATGGGGGCCGGGGTGGTGGCCCAGGCCACAGCCGGGGGGCGGACCAAGCCCAGGCTCAGGGCCAGGGCCAAGGCCAGGCGCAGCCAGAGCTCAGTCGGGGCGGGCCGCATGGCGGGGGCGGGACCGGGGGCGGGGCCTCCGGAAAGCCCCTCCCTCTGGCCAAACCGCCGAGTCGGCCCGGCGCCCGCCGGACCCCCGGCGCCATAGCAACACGAGGGCTTCAACTCCCAGGGGGCCTTGCGGTTCCCGCAAGTGGAGCGGGAAGATGCGACAGAAGCCGTAGGAGGGTGCGCGTGTCCACAGATCTAAGCCCTCTGGAGCCTCAGTTCCCTCATTCGCACACGGACCCAACTCTGGCCCAGAGGAGCGGGTTCACTGTTGCTTAGTGGAAGGGGCGGCTCCCTTCACTTGGCCCCGCCCACTCCCCTACACACCCCTTCCTCGAAAATCAGCTGTGTCTTCTGTCCGCTCCAACCAAAACTGTTTCTTTGGGTAAGTCCCGCCTCCTCTTTTAGCCCCGCCCTATCTCCCGCTTACCCCGCCTCCTCTCTGCTCGGCCCCGCCCCTGGCCGGCCTCACCAATCACCTCTGGCCTGTCTCTGGCCTCCCAGCTCCACCCTCCTCAGCGGTGCAGCCAATAATCCCCGGCCCTGACGCCACTCCTCCAATCAGCTACGTCCCACTCCTGCTCGGCCAATCAGCACCCTCCGTCGCCGGGCCCCGCCCCCTCGCGGCCGCCTCTTTTCCTCGGGGTCCTCCTCCAGCCAGAGGGCAATGCGGCGGGGGAGAGGGGGCAGGCCCCACCTCCTTTGTCCGCCCTGCCCTCCCATTGGCCGGAGCGGGGGGACGGGGGCGGAGCCCGGGACGGGGGAGGAAACCAGCAGCCTGGGGGCGGATCCGGGCAGCCCGAGCGGGGGCAAGGCGGCTCGCGCTCGGCGGGGCCGGTGCGCTGGGCAGCAGGCAAGCTCGAGCTCGAGCTGCCAGCCCCGGGCCCGCCGGTGCCATGGACGGGCTGCGCCAGCGCTTCGAGCGCTTTCTGGATCAGAAGAACTTTGCCACCGAAGCGCTCGGGGTGCTCGAAGCCAAGACCGGTGTCGAGAAGCGGTATCTGGCCGCGGGTGAGCCGTCGGGGCGCTTGCCCCATTGCATAGACGGGCACGCTGAATCGCGGGCACCGAGACCTGACGCTTCTGCGCACTGCCCCGGCCGCGGGCTCCGGTCCGGGAGCAGCGCGCACCCCGCTGCTGAGCACAGAGACCCAGATTCTGGGGAGGGAGAGGGTCTTGAGTAAGGGTCTGCCGCAGCCCCTGCCCTGCGCCTGCCTGCGTCCGCCCAGTGCCCGCCCTGAGACCTTGGGTGAGGGCAACTCTTGGCTCCTGTAACGCTCTCCTGCAGCCGCGGTCCCCGCAGTTCTCTGCCCCCTCTGTCAGGGCCTTGGGCGCCTGGCAGGCTGAGTCCATTTCTTCCAGTTGCCCAACAGGTGGGGGTGGACCTGATAGCAATGACCTATGTGTCTTCCCAACGCTTCCCAAGAGGACCCGCGCCTGGCAGCCTGTGGAGACATTTTCCCGATCGTCCAAGGGAAGGGCCAGGCCACCAAGACAGTGGTCCCTCCTGGGCGGCTTCCAGTAACCTCCTCTTGGAGCCCTCTTCCTGTTCCCTGTTCAGTGACTTTGCACCAGTGTGTGTCATTCTGTGTTGAGTTGGGTTGTTTGACAGCTGTGATGGGTCCCTGGGTAGGGAGTATCCGAGCACCAAATTGTAGCTCTGTTGGGGTTCCATTGCCCCTTTCCAAAACTGTCCAGTGAGCATATGGTCAGTGCTCCTTAAATGCCTCCCTCAGGAAACCCTCCCTGATGAACCCCTAGGATACGTGTCTGGGTCTTGGGGCGTCAGCATGGAGGGCTATGCCACATTCTTTGATCACCTTTTTTTTTTGCGGTGCTGGGGTTTGAACCCCAGGCCTTGTGCTTGACCCTCAAGCACTCTAGGAACCGAGCTATATCCCCAGCCCTCTTTGATCAACTTTTGTGACAGATTCTGGGAGTCCACCTTCCTCCCATTTCCCCACCCGCTGAAAGATTCCCATGCAGGCAGCTCAAGGAGGGCCTGACATCTTTGCCCAGACCCTGGATGCCCCCCAGTGCCCAGTCCTGCACCCCAGCAATTCAGCCAGGTGGCATGTGTGTTCCGTGCCTGCCCCCAGTGCAGGTCCTGGCCTCTGCCCTGGCTTTCCATATCCCTGGTCCCAGTGGGTGAGGAACTTAGGTCATAGAGCACCTAAAGCAAGGTGGGGGAGAGGCTGGGTATCATCAGGGAGGAAATTGAGGCTCAGGGAGACCGGGACCATGGGAGGCCACCTCCCTGTTTGGAGCTTGGCCCCCTCCCTGCCCCCATCCCATCTGTTGCTGATCTCTGGGGCCCTGCCCCCTACACAGCCCTGATGCCCAAGGTCATTCTTCCATTGCTGAGGTTGCAGGTTTAAAAGGGATTTAGGAGCAGGGTGCTCTGAGAGAGCCCCTCCTTCCCTGCTAGCAAACCCAGGGAAGGGGTGATGTCCCCCCATGCACCTCACCCCGCTAGAGGGAACCTTGAGTTTCACCTGCCCTGAATTGCCAAAGTCCATGCCCCTGGGTGACAGATGAAGCAACTCCGAGGAGGCAGCGACCTAGAGGTCACATGGCCTTCTGGGGCCACCTGGGCCCGTCTGCCTGCTCTGACCTCAGGCTCTGGAGGACAGAGGCTAATGCAGGTGGAAGAAGGGTGGGGTGATCTGGGGCTCTGCCCTTTGGCCCAGAAGTGCCTCTGCCTCTGTCTGCTGATAACAGCCTCAGGGAAGGAAGGACTCTGGAGCTCAAAGGTTCCTCTGTGCCTTGGGGCAGCCGCTCCCCTGGCCTCAGGCCTGAGTGAGATAAGCAGGGAGGCCCTGGGCTGGGTGCAGTGGGCCTCAGCAGGTGCGGCAGTCAGAGTCAAGTTCAGGACGGTGGCTGAGCTCCTGTCCCCCTTCCCCATTTGTCTTTGAACCTCTGTTGTGGGGAGTGTGCTTTAGTGGCCAGAAGGTGTAGGGAGTAAGAGTCCCTGACCCACAGCCACCTGGGACGCAGGGACCACCACCCCCGTTGGCAGTGGTGGGGAGCTGAGAGCCTTGCCTCAGGCCGTGGGAGGGGAGGCTGGGGTTCTGGGGCCCACCCTGCCCCAGGGATGTTGGCCGTGTCTGGGGATGTCCCACTGGGGAGCCCCTGGCCTGGAGTGGGGGAGACCAGGGACGCTGCTCAGCACCGCAGGCCAGGACACCCAGGCAGGGAATGGCCGGGCCCCTGTGCTCAGGCCACAGATGCCCCCTTCCATCCCCAGGAACCCAGTCCTCATGACAGAGGGTCGCACTCTGGCTTGTTCCCTCCGTCACTTAGGTTCAAACACTGCCCTCATCCCCGCCCCTCCCATAGCAACCATCGCAAATGGTCACTTACTCACTCAACAGGTGCTCTCTGGGCAGCTGTTAAGTGCTCACCCTGAAACTGACCCTGGTCCAGATCCAAAGCCCCTGCCTGCCCTGGGGGCACGGCTCATGCTGGAGAGGGACGCCCTGACCTGCTGCCCGCACAGGGCTCCAGCTCAGGGCAGCACTGGGTGCTCAGTGCCCCAGGCGGTGCGGGCACCTGGAGCACCCTGGGGCCCCGGGGGGCGGTGCTGGCTGCCGACTGCACCAGGAGGGCTGGTGCCACAGTGGGTCCCTGTCCCTCCAGGAGTCGTCATTCTGCTAAGCTTGTACCTTCTGTTCGGCTGCGGGGCATCTCTACTGTGCAACCTGATCGGATTTGTGTACCCCGCGTATGCATCGTGAGTGCCCTGGGTGGCCCGCGGGAGGGGAGCCGGGCGGGTGGCGCGTGCCCTGAGCCCCCGCCTCCCGCAGAGTCAAAGCCATCGAGAGCCCAAGCAAAGACGACGATACCATGTGGCTCACCTACTGGGTGGTGTACGCTGTGTTCGGCCTGGCGGAGTTCTTCAGCGATCTACTCCTGTTCTGGTTCCCTTTCTACTACGCGGGCAAGGTGCGGGTCGGCCCCCCTCGGGGATCCCAGGACGGGCGGGCACCCCCCCTGGGGCCAGCCTCCAGGCCGTGGTGGGGACCTGGGAGGGAGGAGGCCGGGGCCTGCCCGGCGGGTGTCCAGGCGCTGAGTGGGGCGCCCCGCAGTGCGCCTTCCTGTTATTCTGCATGACGCCGGGACCGTGGAACGGGGCTCTAGTTCTGTATCATCGCGTGGTGCGTCCACTGTTCCTAAAGCACCACGCGGCCGTGGACAGCGCCGTGAGCCATCTCAGCGCTCGAGCTCTGGACGTGGCGGCCGGAATAACCCGGGACGGTGCGTGCGTGGGTCCTGGGGCTCTGCCTGTCTGTCTGCCTGTCCGTCTGTCTCCCAGCCTGCCTCCCCTCCTGGCTTTGACCGCTGTCTGTCTGGTGTCCCCACCGCCCCCTCCGGAGCTCTGCTGCCCCCCTCACAGTCCGCCTCTCTCTCGCACGCTCTCGGGAACCAGTGCTTCAGGCCCTGGCCCGCAGCCGGGCCCTCATCGCCCCGGTGGCAGCGGAGCCTCCGGCTGCCCTGGAAGCCAACCGTAGGTAACCCCGGGCAGGCGGGCCGTGTGCACCCTGTGTGCTGGTGGGTGTGTGCGGGTGCCCTGTGTGGGACAGTGGGCACCAGGTCATGCCTGTGCTCCACTGTCCGTCGGGGTGACCGCCTGGCCCCTCGGGGAGCTGACTCCATCACCAGCAGCCTAGATCCCTCTGCCAGCAGCTGGGCAGAGCCCTGGGGTGGCGGGCGGGAACCCACGGCCTCTCCTGCCCTCTCCGCAGCCAAGGCAAGCCCGAGCCTGCCGCAGAAGGGCAAGTGAAGCAGCCGTCCAGCTCCAGCACGGACCCTGCGGCCAGCAAGAAGGGGCGCACGCCAGGCACCCAGCTGCCCACAGAGCCCTCCGCGGAGTCCCAGGCGGAGCCCCGCCCGGGCCCCTCGAGTCCCAGTGGGCCCATTGGGAGCCCCCAGTCCACCGCCTCCGCAGAGTCCCACTCCCTGACCATCCCCAGCTCCGTGTCCCCGGGCCAGGCGGTCTCCGGCTCTCCAAGTGGCTCCCAGCTGCCCACCCGGAGGATCCAGCCCCAGCGCACCGGGTTCTCCAACTCTGCCCCAGCGCCCGCCCCGCAGCCCCCCACATCCTCCGGGACCGGGCCTGGCCCCAGCACCACCTCCAACCTGGAGCCGTCCCTCGGCCAGTCTGCCAGCAGCACCACCAGCCCCTCGCAGCCCTCCAGCAAGCCGCCCAGCGGCTCCCGGCCCGCAGCCCACAAGGGCAGCCGCAGGCAGCACAAGGAAGCCCACCCACCCGCTGCCACCACCAGTCCCTCGGTGCCCCCTCGGGCTCCCCCCTGCCCCTCTGAGTCCTCCCTGGAATGCTCATCAGAGTCCACCGCAGAGATCCCCTGTAACTGGCCCCACCACAGGCACCAGCTGCCCTGTCCCCCGCCCTGTTGGCTCCTGAAACACCTGGCCTACTAGGCGACTCGGAACAGCAGCTTGCTAGGAGCGCACAATAAAGTCCCGGCCCCACTCGCAGCCTCCTCTGTGTCGGCCAGGCCGCGCCGCCCGGGGGACAGCCCCCCGCAGATGAGAGACCACCCAGGACGGCAAGCGTCCCCCCCAGCCTCCAGGGACCGCGCCAGGTCAGACCCAGGATGCCTTCCTGTGTGCGCCCGTCTCCTGGCCCCCTCTGTGGACGCTCGTCACTCAAACCCAAAATTCCTCCAGAGGAAAGACGTGGAGGGAATGCCCTGGGCCTGACTGGGGTCCCCAGAAGCAGATGGGGAAAGAATCTGAGTGTCAGTGGCTTAGTGGGGAGGGGACCCCAGGAAACTCCTGCAGTGGGCGTGAGGTGTGAGGGGAGGGCGCTGGCCCACCAGCCGTCCCTGGGCACTTTCGTGCCCAGGGAGCCAGAGGGCTGGGCTAGTGACTGTCACCTGGCTGTCGCTCTAGCCAGCGTCCACGGAGCCCAGGGCCTGGTGCTCAGGCTGGCCTTCCCCGGGCAGAGTGGGCTCTGGCCAGGGCTGTCCTGTTTGTTTTCTGCAGTTCTGGGAATTGAACCCAGGGGCACTTTTTCACTGAGCCACATCCCCAGTCCTTTTTGAATTTTTTTTTAAATATTTTTTTAGTTGGCAAAGGACCTTTATTTGTGTGCAGTGCTGGGAATCGAACCCAGTGCCTCACCCGCGCCGGCAAGCGCAGCCCCTCTAGGCCTTCCCATTTTTTATCTTGAGACAGGGCCTCGCGGAGTTGCTGAGGCTGGCTTTGCACTTGGGTCCCCAGGGCGGGGCACACCGGTGCGGTGTTTGGTTTTGAGGCAGTGTGACTGATAACAGGGAAGGACACAAGGAAGAAGGTGACAAGCCTACTTCAGAGCGGTGGAGTGAGATGCAGCAGCCGGGCGCAGGCAGCACTCGGGGCTGGGAAGGGCGGTGCCGGGGCTGGGGAGCACGGTTAGGGGTAGACCGCCAACCTGGCATTGCACGTGTGTGGCCGTGACTCGCAGGTCCCGGAGGGCCAGCGTATCGGGGACCCGTGTGCCTGCAGAACTGGTCGGTCCAGCAGCTCGGGTCTGGCAGCTCTGGACAGGACGGCTCCCTGCTCCTGTCCTCACCCCGCACACTCCTGGGGGCTCCGGGCTGGGCGGGACCCCAGGTGCCAGCCGAGATGATACTCGACGGGGGTGATGGCAGGACAGGCCGAGGGAGGCAGTGAGGGCTGAGTCCGTCAGGAAGACCCCACAGGAGGACGGGAGAGGAGCTGCAGCAGGACCAGCCTGGCGTGCGGGGACAGCAAGGAGCCCTGGGCTGGGCAGCGGTGCCCTAGGGGTGGACTCCAGGCGGCTCTGAGGAGGTGCGGCCAGAGCAGTGGGTCGCTGACCCACGGCCACATGGTTGCAGTGTGGGGTGGCCCCGCCCCGGGGAGCAAGCGGGTGCCTGACCGCTCTGCCCCCCAGCTCAGCTCAGGGTGACGTGGGCCCTGGCCCTGCCCCTCGGGGGTGTCCAGGGCAGGGGTCGCCCGTCCTCCAGGAGGAGAAGTGAGCTTTGCCTCCTGCTCACACAGCATGACCAGCCCCACAGCAGCCCGGCCCTACCTCGTCCTCCACCCCTGGACTTCCTGTCCTCCTCCTGGTCCCCCACGGTGTCCCTGATGCTCTGCACAGTGGGGTGACAGCCAGCAGCCCTTGGCTCCACGTCTCCTGCTCTAGGCAGGCCATACTCATTCATCCTGGGCCACACTGTTGAGGGACGCTTGAGTCACGCCTGTGACTTTAGCTCCCAGGAATGTTCTGGAAACGTCTTCTGGTGGACAAGGGCGGGCTGCTTTCCTATGGGTCCATGCCCATCAGGGGCTGTTGTGTTTGAGTCTTCTGTGCCCCAAACGACCACACGGGACACCTTAAAACCAGACGCTCACCCTCTCCTCTTCCCGGAGGCCAGCCTTGGAGGTCCAGCTGTGCACAGGGCCTCCCTCTGGCCTGAGGCTCCTTCCTTCCTCTTCCAGTTGGGGCTCCAGGCATCCCTGGCTTGTAGCCGCCTGGCCCGGGTCCACCTCCATTGTCATGTGACGGTGTCCGTCTCATCTCTCCTGTCTGTTGGTGCTAGAGGTTGAACCCAGGGCTGGGTTACCTCTGAGCCCCAGCCCCCACTATTTTTAATTAAGTGGTGTCTTTTGTTTGTGTGCTTTTCTGTAGGTGGACACAGTACCTGTATTTTATTTATTTATTTCTGTGGTGCTGAAGGTGCACCCAGGGCCTCACAGGTTCCAGGCCCTTTTTATTTTGCTGGCCTTGAACTTGCCATCCTCCTGCCTTGGCCTCCAGAGTTGCTGGGATCAAGAGAGTTGCTGGGATCAAGGTGAATAGCTGGGATTACAGGTGTGGCGCCAAATTGGTTTTTATTTTTATTTATTTATTTTATTTTATTTTATTTTTTGGAACCAGGGATTGAACCCAGGGACACTCGGCCACTGAGCTACACCCCAGCCCTATTTTGTATTTTATTTAGAGACAGGGTCTCACTGAGTTGCTTAGGGCCTTGCTAAGTTGCTGAGGCTGGCTTTGAACTCTCGATCCTCCTGCCTCAGCCTCCCAAGTGCTGGGATTACAGGTGTTCGCCACCGCGCCCAGCTTCGTGCACCCTTTGATGAGCATTGCCTCTGGAGGCCCCAGCAGGGAATCTGGCCCTGGGCTCCTATGAACCCGGCTCCCTGGGGCAGCTTCCCTTCCCATGTGCAGACCAGGAGGATGGGCCCATCGCTTGGATTTTTTTTTTTTTTTTTTGGTGGTGCTGGGGATTGAACCCAGGGCCTTGTGCTTGCGAGGCAGGGCTCTACCAACTGAGCCACATCCCCAGCCCCCATCGCTTGGATCTTGTGGTTCAGTGGTTTACCCTGTAAACCGGCCACCGTGTCCTATTTCTGCGGGGTTTCAGTGTGAACTATTTTGCTTTTTTTCATTATCCTCGGGATTAAAATGTCTTCATCTCTTTATTCAATGGTTTGCCTTCAAGCTAGAGGAAATCGAGAGCAGTGTTTGTGGAAATTGCCGTTTGTTGGGATGGGACACCGTGACCCCGTGAGGAACCGCGGCGGGGCAGCCCCGGGCCTCGCGCCTCATCCTGCCGCCAGGTGGCGCTGGCTCGCGCGCCGCTCCCGAGCCCCTGCACTCTCTGGGGCAGTGCGGCCGGCTCCCCGCCAGCACTGAGGGGCGCAGGTGGTAAACTCACTGCTCCCCAGGCCTGGGCCTGTCCAGGGACAGTTGGGTCCCCGGCATACAGTAGGTGCTCAATAAATACTCCTATTCAGGAATGTATGAACTAATGAAGGGCCTAGGGGAGGGTTCCAGGAGAATGGGATTCCCATGGCCGGGAGGACCTTAAAGGGTGCCCACAGGGGGCAGGGCGGGCGTGAGGTCACCTGTGAGGTCCGGGCTGAGTCCGGTGGCCTGCACCCCTGCCCTTCCCCGGGCTGCTCCCTGTGGAAGAGGGAACAGACAATCCCTCACTCCAGGCGCCCGCCCCCCTTGCCTTAGAAGAGCAAATTGTCCCAAATGACAGCACGGGCTTCCATCAGGGTGAGAAGGTGGGCTGTCTCTCAGGCCCCTAAGGAGGAGGGTTTGCTGAGTGACTATGTGACCCCTGCAGACACCCTTCAATACGCATGCCCGGGGAATGGCCCGGGCTGGAGAAGGTCTGGGAACAGGGGGGCAGGGGCTCTGACCTGCTCCTTCTCCAGAGAGCACCGCCGTGCACAGGGCTCAGAACCTGTCAAAGCCCCTCTGTCCCCCACCCCCGTTTTACCTGTCCTTGCCCCTAAGGCTGGCACGCAGGAGTGGAGGGGTGGCCCTGTGAGCACTCTTGAGATTCTACCAAGGGGTCCCCGAGTTCCTGTGATGAATGTTGACTGGGGAGTCCTTTTTTTTCTTTTTTGAAGCATTTATAAAAAGTAAATCAGAACAAAAGAGGGGCTGAGTGGGCACAGAGGGGCACTGTAATCCCAGAGACTCCAGGGGCTGAGGCAGGGACGGCAAGTTCAAGGTCAGCCTGGGCAGTTAGCTAGATCCTGCGTCAAAATAAAACTTTGAAAAAAGGGTGCACACTAGTCTGTTGACTGGAGGAAACCCAGCTGACTACCGAAGTTCTCAAGATTATCTTGGAGTTTCCTGGTAGCCAGGGGAAAAGGGGAAATCAGTAGATCACGGTGCCCCGTTAGGCATGTCTTCTAAGGCGCATGCAGGTTTGTGACTGTGTCTTTGAATAGGAGGTGGAAGTGAGTGGCTGGGAGGTGTGAGCACAGGGCCAGGGAGTGAAACAGGAAGGAGCTTCCTGGGACTCAGGGAAAGCAGGGGAACGGATACGTTACCATGCACGTTATGCATGTTTTCCTCTGTGACATGCATGTCTCTAAGCAAGTGTGAAGCAAGGAAGACGAAGGCAGACAACATTTCTGAGGGTAAAATAGCTGAGGGCTTCCTGGAAGCCAGGGTGAGAGGGGACGTGACTCTGCTGCCTCAGTGCATCTGACCAGGGCCGCCTGCTTGCAACTGGATCTGACTCCACGCCAAGAGTGTCTGCTTGTGACAGGGAGTCACACCGATGCAAGTGGGAGACATTTCTGAGCTCCCTGGAAGCCAAGGTGAGAGGGGAACTACGTTGAGTTTGAGCCTCCTCAGGGGGGTCCTTGGTGAGAGGGGAACTACGTTGAGCCTCCTCAGGGGGTCCTTTCTGCTGGTGGCGGAGGTCTCCTCCAGGGGCTCAGGTGGGACAGCGCCGGGCAGCCAGACGAATTCGGCTGTCCTCAGCAGGACTCCAGGGCCGGGCATAGCCAGCATAGGGCAGCAGCAGTCTGTCCTGTGTGCCATCAGGGCTGACAAGGCGCCGGATGGCCAGCAGGTACTCCTGGTGGGGGGCCAGTGGTGGGCAGGGGCAGTGGCCAGGTGCCCACACGTACTCCTGATTCCGCAGTGGCCAGAGGTTCTTGTAAACGAGCTGGATGCGCACCTCATAGCGGGTCTCCTGGGCCTGGCGGCGGTGGCCCAGCACTCGGGCTTGGAACACTGTGTAGTGGGCAGCGAGTTGGCTGGATGCCCACCCTACATACCCATCCATACTGCCATTGCCGCAGGAGGGAGCTGAGGGTCAGGTGGGCCCTCAGAGAGCCTGGGGACTGGGGTTGGCTGAGGTCTGGGGTCAAGTCAGGTTAGGGACCCATGAGGAGTTAGTGCTTGCTTGCATCAAGGAGTCAGATTAGGGTCAAGGGTGGGCAGGTCAGAGTCAGAGGTCAGCAGAGAGGAATGCAGGAGGCCAGGCTAACAAGGGGCCAGGTGAGAGTGGGGTAGGGTGCTCACCAAAGTCACTTCCGCAATAGTGGAGCAGCCGGTGGGCACGACCTCGGGTGTCCGGGCAGGGTGGGCAGGGGTCTGTGGGGGGCGGGGCTGTGAGGGGCACAGGCCTCACCCTTTCCTGCCCCACCCTGACCGCCCCCCCTCACCTGGGGCCAGGGTGGGGATCAGCGCTGGGGGAGCAGTGGGAGCCGCGGGGGGCCGAGGCTCCACCTCCCGCGGCTGCGGCTGCCGCACTGGCCAGCCCAGGGCCTGAGTCTGCACCTGGAAGGGCCCGTAGCGCTCTCGGGGGAGCCAGAACTCAAACTGGACGCCGGGGTTGGGCTCCTGCAGGAGGATCTGGAGTGGGGGTGCAGGCCAGGGAGCTGGCTCAGGGCTCCCTCCCAAGACCCCTGCCTCCCCCATGGGACCGACCCCAGCCTCCCCACTCCGCCCGCACCTGCAGGAGCAGGTCTTGGGAGGTGGGCCCGGCTGCGTGCAGCGTCTCCTCCGGAACTGCGGCGCGGGCATACACCACGCGGGTGCCCGCAGCCTCGTAGGTCCCGGGCGGACTGACCTCCCAGTTCCCGTTGAGCACGTAGCGCCCATCGACCCCCATCAGCGCTGCAAGGAGAGGGTCAGCGGGGTCCCCAGGAACCCGCCCTCGCCGTCTCCCGACCCCGGCCCCTCCCCGGGCCCCGGCCCCCAGCACACAGGTGACAGCGACCGCCCCTGCAGCCCGGAGGTACCCAAGTGGTTGCGACTCTGATGCGCCACGCGGATGTGTCTGGCGCCCTCGGGGATCATGGTCACGTTCCAGTACCCGGCGAAGGCACCTGGGCGGGAGGGTAGGGGGTGCTGCGTGGGGTGCGTGCGAGCGGTGCTGCGAGGACTAAAGGGCCACTGCGGAGGGCAGCCCGCCGGCGTCCCGCACGCGCAAGGCGCTCCGCAAAGGACCGGAGCGAGGCGGACCCGGCTGAACGCCCAGGCGCTCCAGGAGGGGGGGACAATCTGCCAGGGGCCAATCAGAATGACGGGCGGGAGGGGCGGGGCCATGGACTGCCCAATCGGAACGGGACCTCGCAAGGCCTTAAAGGGCCCGCGCCCGCTGTGGGCACCCGGAGGACGGGGAGGGCGGTCACCAGCGTCACGGAACACGCGCTGCACGAAGAGGCAAGAGTCGTTGGCGCCGCCGCAGCGGCCGCAGCGGTCCTCGAGGGCTCCCGAGCCCAGCACCCCGTCACAGCCGGCGCTCTGGGGGTGCGGACGAGAGCGGTCACAGGCGGGGCGGCGGGCGGCGGGCGGGGGCTGAGGGGCGGGCAGGGCTGGGTGGCGCCTAGGGGGTGGGGCCTGCAGGGCAGGACCCGAGGCAGCCCGGACGGCGCCCTGGGGCTGGGGACCCGGGGGTGGGAAGCTGGGGCCGAGGCTGGAGAGTCGGGGGCGGGGCCGGGCGAGTCCTTACAAGGCAGCGGCCGGCCACGCAGAGGCCCTGGGCACCTGGGCTGCAGGGGGTGCCGTCGAGGACACGCCCAAAGCTGTGATAGAAGGCGTGTCCCTCCGCCAGACAGTTGAGATCGCACTGGTTGGGTGCTGGACACGGGAGAAGGTAGTGAGACCGTGGAGACCGTGACCTCCATGGGAGTTCCAATCCCTCCAACCCGGGCTCCATCAGGCAAGCATGTGGGCAGATCTCTGGGCCAACGAGGCCCAAAGATTTAGCCAAAGCCACACAGGAGGCTGAAACAGGCAGGACTGCAACAAAGCCCCCTGGGGCTCCCCAGGGCAAGGGCGTTAGTTCATTCACGTTTGGCCTCAACATCAGGGTCCTCGGTGCTATCCATCATCGACACCCTCGCCATGCTTCCACAGCACTCACTGAGCAACGACTACTCTCCGGACACTGCTGAGTTCTGGGACACAGCACCCGCAGAACTCATGCAACACTTGACCCAGCAGGTGACCAAGTAAAAGTATCTGTCCAGTGCTGTCATGGGTAGCCTCGTGTGTCACCGACACTCCCGGGCCTCAGTTTCCCCTTCTGCCTAACAGCAGGGTGAAATGGGCTGTCCATCACACCCATAAACACAGCCCTGCCGGGCACGGTGGCCTATAATCCCAGAAGCTTGGGAAGCTGAGGCAGGAGGATTGCAAGTTCAAAGTCAGCCTGAGCAACTTAGCAAGGCCCTAAGCAACTCAGTGAGACCCTGTCTCTAAAAATAAGGGCTACCCCTGCCCAGGCTCCCTCCAGCTCCCACCCCTCTGAGCCTAGCTGCAGACCCTGCTGGAGCAGATTTCGGCCTGGCCCTGGGGGTGGGAACGTGGCAGGGTTTCTCCAGTTCTTGGGAGGGGGAGAGGGAGGAGAGCATGAAAGCCGGCCCATGAGCTGACGGCTGAAGCTTCTCCATCCCAGGCTTTTCTTATCTGTGCACCGCCACCCTGGAGTCTGAAGCTGCCTGTCTCCCTTGAATCTGGAGGTGTGCTGCCCGGGGCACACAGTTATATAACTCGCTATTTTCAGCTCCATGCAGCAGCACTTCCTGTTACTGGGATAAGTTTGAGTACTGCTGGCCTCTGCATGCGGCACTCAGTCAGTCCTCAGTCTGGCATTTGACCCCATGCAGAACTGACCTGCTTGTGTCTGATGCTGTTTCACACTTCACCAACTCCTACATATTCCTCAAAGCCCCAACACTAATGCCCCCTTTTCTATGCAGCCCTTCATGTCCCTCTTTCCTCTCTCCCTGTCAGCAATGAGTTGTTCGCTCTGGACCATCCCTGACCACAGGAGGCCAGGCTACTCACCCCCATGGAAGGGGACCCACTGATAGGTTTTCTGGGTGCCCAGGACAGGGCGGCCATTGTAGAGGGCACACTGTATGTCTCGGAACGGCACAGCCCCTGGGGGACAGTCCTGGAAGCAAAGATAGATGGGTCAGCCCCAGGGCTGCCCACAGAACCTGGCAGTGCAGCAGCCTGTCCGAAAAGCAAGAGGGCTTCAGGGCGGACTCGGGAGGTGGGCAGTTTACCGGCAACTGGCAAAGGCGGTACTCATGGCTGGTCCCCCAGCACGGTTCTTCCACGGGAAACCTGCGGGCAGCAGGGTGGCCTGAGTGTGGGCAGAACCCCAGGGACGCCCGCCTAGCGCTGGCCTGCGCACCCTCCGCCCCCAGCAACCGCACCCGCATTCCAGCGGGATCGGCGGGATTAAAGGGCACGGCGTGTGTGGGCAGGTCCAGGGCGTGGCCAGGGGCAGGGCCCAGCAGGCAGCAGAGGCGGAGCAGGGACCCCCGCACCGCCCAGCCCAGGGCTCCAGCTCACCGGATGCAGCGCCTGCTGCGCACGGAGACGCCCCGCCCGCAGGAGCTGGAGCAGCGGCTCCAGGGCGCCCACGGCGTCCACTCCCGCGGAGCCTGCTTGCGGGGAGAGCAGCGGGTCAGCCTGAACGAGAACTGGTGAACCCACACCGCCGGCCGCGCCCCCATGCCCCCCGTTTGGCCCTGGGCTACTGCCGGCCCCTCACCTGAGCGCTGCTCCCCAAAACACAGTGCGGGAGGGTCCACAGCAAGAGCAGGAGGCTCTGGAAGGGCCGGGGTCTGGCAGAGCAGAGGAGGCCTGGGCAGCGGGTGCGGGCGGGACAGACGCCCAGCCCCATCTCCGCCCTGGCCGGCTGCGCGATCTGGTACAGTCACTAACCTTCTGGGAGCCCCCTTCCCCTCCCTGAAAAAATGTGAGAATGGGGTCCTCATTACAGGAAGGTCTGAGGGTCTGGTGGGCCAGGTAGCGTGCAGAGAGGGACTCAAAACTTTATATGCTATTGTTATTGAATGCGCATTGTAATGCACACAGTAGGTGCTTAATTGATGTTTGGTGATGGAAGGAACCATTCGGAGGACAGTGCACAGTGGCTCCTGGGTGGGCTCCGTCCCCGATCTCCCCATGCCATCGCTCTACCTTGTGTGGTCAGGGGCCAGCCGCTCCACTTCCCCCGGCCTCAGTTTCCCCATTTGTGCAGGGGGACCAGCTGGACTCAGGCCATGGTTCTGTGAGACCCTGTGGAGGGACGGTGGGGGCTGGGTCAGGAGCTCTGTCCCTGACCAGCCAAGGCTGCACCCCAGCCGAGGGCCCCCTGGCTCCCAGCCCCAGCAGCATGCACTTCCCGGCTGGCGGGGCTGGGGCAGGGAGGGGTGACCTGGCCCTGGGCCACTGTCGCCTCACGGCCTCCTCTGCAGAGGGTATGGGACGGCGTGCCGGGGCGGTCTGCAGAGGAGAGGGGCAGGTGTGGGGGCAGGCCTCAGTTTCCCCATCTGTCTGGGTGAAGTCTGCCCACTCCCGGGTGATCATGGCCTGGCACGAGGGCAGGAGAGGCTGTTGGCATCCTGAAGGGCAGGCGGCTGAGTCTCAGCTCTCCGCCCGGGCCCTGGGCATCACAGGGGGATGGCCACCCCGTCTGCTCAGTCCTCAGAGCCCCTGGTGCCCGCTGATGCTGGGAACTCGGGGAAGCTGTGGCTGCAGGGCATGGCCTGGACCTCCCTCTCTGGCCAGCTGTGTGGCTGGCTGTTTCTCTGCCTCCTCTGAACCCAGAGCCAGGACTGGCCCAGGAAGCAGGAAGCAGTCTGGACCTGAGAACTAAGCTGGGGACAGGGGCTTGACCTCCTGACAGCACCCCCACTGGACTGCCCCCTGGGCTGGGGCCTGGGGGTCTGGGTGACGGCAAGTGGGGGCTACAAAGACAACCCTTCCCACTCCTCTGCCTCCCTCCCCAACCAACCAGGTTCCTCTGGCTGTCGTGGCTGCACCGGCTGGCATGCCATGTGGGGCAAGCCACACTTCTGGGCCTCAGTTTCCCCAGGGAAAGAGGGACCGCGGAGCTCACTCATACCCTATGGATTACTGCCCTCAAACTCGGTCCTCCTAGTCCCACAGGACCCAGGAGAAGGGGAGGAGGAGTAGAACACATTGCTGGCGTCGGGCCGGGATAGTGGGAGGATAGGAAGAGGGACTTACCGGCTGCATAGAACCCAAGAGGCGTCTAGGCTCCCAGGGCGGCCCTAGGGCAAGCGGAAGCGGCGGGGCCGGAGGCGCGGGTGGGGGGAACTCCGCGGCCCCTCCCACCGGGGCCTCCCGGGGCGCGCCCGGACCGGGGTCGGGAGAGGTGGCGGCCCCGAGCGCCCCCGCGCGGCCGGCGCGCGCCTGAACTTGGATCTGCGGCTGGGGACTGACCGCCCGAGCGAACCCCGGCTCCGCAGAGCCGCGGCCTGGTGTCCTGGGCGCCTGGGTGCTGGTGACCTTCGGAAGCCCAGACTGACTGCCCCCACCCCCCACCCGGGGTTGCTATTCTGGGCGCCGCGATCAGGGCCCGAGAATGTGCCCGGACCGAGGTCGCCTTGCCCGGGGTCCGGGCGCTGCCCCCACCCTGCCGACGCCGGGATTGCGTCCCGCGGGGTCTTCTTCCCTTCGCGGTCCCCCAGGGTCGCCCTGCGCCTGGCGGAGACCCTCGCATGCCGGGTTCCCTCGCGTCCCGGGGCTCCCCCAGCCAGGGCCCCTGCGCGCTGGGAAGCGCGGCCCGGGGGCCGGGCGTGGGGGCTGGAGAGACCCTCCCAGCCGGCGCATTCCCGGGCGCTGCTGTCACCGGGAGGGGCCCCACCCGCCTCCCGCCCGCCTGCCTGTCCCCTGCTGCCAGCCGCGGCGTCCGAGCCAGACCGGGTCCACGAGGTCCCTCAGGTCCCGGCGGTGGCCTCACCCTCTCCGACCTCAGTTTCCCGCATCCCGGCAATGGGGCCGGCCCGGGTCTCCGCCGAAAACCTTCCAGCCAGACCTCAGCTTTTTGCGCGGACGGGAGATGATTGCGATGCCCCAGGACACCGCACCACCCCATCCTTTCCCGGGGGAGCCTGTGCGCCGCCCCCCGCCCACACAGGGACAGCGCGGGACCCCGCCCGCTCTGCCACCAGACTCACCAGCTTCGCGTTGTCACCCACGGCGCCCCCTAGCGGGCGGCCTGAGGGGCTAGGGCTCCGCGAGGACGGGGGCTGGACTCTCCTGTCCCCCGGGCTGGACCCAGGCTCAGCCTGAGCGTCCCCTCCTCCAGGAAGCCCACCCTGCAGCCCCCCAGCGCACACCACATTGCGGAGGGCTGGCCAGGGCGGGGGCCGCATGAGCACTTGCTGATCCTCCTCTATCTGCCCCCCATCCCGGAGCATCTCAGAGCTGGGGCCACGGTGCCATTTATTAAGTACCACTTGTGCCCAGCAGGCTTTGAACAACCTGGCCAATCACAGGCTTGTGGGGGCGGCAGCACATCTCACTGTCCCATCCGCACCCCAGGAAGCAGCCCAGGCGCAG
>JAJEJO010005557.1:91162-102772 GCA_020662805.1 Glaucomys volans
AGCGACTTGGGAGGCTGAGGCAGGAGGATCGCGAGTTCAAAGCCAGCCTCAGCAACTTAGCGAGGCCCTCAGCAACTCAGTGAGACCCTGTCTCTAAATAAAATACAAAATAGGGCTGGGGATGTGGCTCAGCGGCCGAGTGTCCCTGGGTTCAATCCCCAGTGCCAAAAAATAAAAAATAAAAAATAAAATAACAATAATAATAAAAAATTGGTGTTGTTTCTGTGATACCAGATCTGGTGTGACCCAGATCACCACGTCTGTGATACTCGTCACACCGCAGGAAGCAAGGGTGATCTGTTAGGACTAGGTAGCTGGCGCTGGCCCTTGGCTATTACTGACACACAGAGAGTGTGACCACCGCGGTTTCCTGCTGTTGCCTGACCGGATGTTTATGTGGATTTCTCCAGTCTTTCTTCTTCTGCAATGAATGTCCTTTCTCTGTCCCAGGATCCCTTATGACATTGGGCTCTTTCTCAGGTAATTAGTAAAAAGACCCATGCGGATGGAAAATGGATTATTCCTGTGGGAATTGGGCCAGTTCCGATGCCCACGCAGCACCCTGAATATAGCCAGCGTGGATCGATGTCCCTGAGCAGAGGTGGATGCTGAGTCGGGCGGTCAAGGCTGGGGAGGGTGTCCCCCCCAGGAGCTGCACCCGCTGGAACACACAGGGTGAGGACGGACCCCGTGCCTGCTGGTGGGGACAGAAAACAAGCAGCAGAGAGACAGGGCACATTTCAGGTTACAGTGGAGCCACGGTATCCATCAGGGCAAGGGAACAGTGCGAGGCCACCTGGGCCAAGGTGGCCACTGCCGCTCCACCCACCCTGGGCCAGGTGTCTGCCGCATGCTGCTGGGTCCTGGGGCTCTGGAGCCTGGCGAAGGTGGGTCCCTGCTGCTGCTGCCTCTGCTGCTGGGACTGCTGGTCCCCAAGGACCTTCCTGGAGGGGCTGAGGGCTCACGAGTCCAGGCACGTGGGACTCCAGAGGCCAAAGGCGACTGGGATCTGGGCTGAGCCATGTCCCTGGATGCTCCCCCCCTGGCAGCTTCCAGAGGGAGGGGGCTGGGCGGCTTGGCCACCAGGAACCCAGACCTGGTGCCAGCCCCGTGAGCTGAGCCCAGAGGCGTCTGGGAGCCCTGCACCCCGCCTTCTCAGCCACCCCTCCACCTGCCGTAGGTATTTTGAGAAAAGCTTCCCGGAGCTTCTCCTGAGAAATCTGCTGAGTCTGAAGAGTTATCTCAGGTCAGCGAGAGAACAAGGACTCGAGGGGAACCTGGGCCTGCATCCTGGAGTGGGGCACAGGGAGGGGGCGCCAGGCGGTGGGAATGGAGGCTCAGACAGCCTCGGGGCCCCAAGAGGGCAGCTCAGGAGCCGGCCAGCTTGCTCCCCTGCGCAGCGAGGGGGCAGGAAGCCCAGGTGGGACTCTGGGCTGAAATATGGTTGTCATTTTTTTATTGTGATACGTACATAAAATGTACCATCCTCACCTTTTTTTTTTTTTTTTGAACCAGGGACACTCTACCACTGAGCCACATCCCCAGCCCTATTTTGTATTTTATTTAGAGACAGGGTCTCACTGAGTTGCTTAGGGCCTCACTAAGTTGCTGAGGCTGGCTTTGAACTTGCCATCCTCCTGACTCAGCCTCCCAAGTCGGTTGGATTACAGGCGTGCGCCACCACGCCCGGCTCATCCTCACCTTTTCTAGTGCGAGATTCAGAGGCATGACACCTCGCCACAGGCTGAGCAGCCACTCCAGAACCTTCCATCTCCCCACACTGTGGCTCCGTCCCTCCCAGGCCCTGGCTCCCACCGTGCTGCTGTCTGTCTCTGGTGGACCCCGCAGCCCGTGCCTGGCTATGTCTGGTGCATGTAACTGGGCACTGTGTCCTCAGGTCCATGCACACAGTGTGGGTGGAGGAGTGGCATTGTCACAGGTGGCCGCCCTCTGGTGGCAGGGCTGTGTGGGTCACGCTGGCTGCAGCGAGTGTCCGTGCTTTTCATCTGATGACAAAGTTTACTTCTTCTCCAGCATGGATTTCAAGAAATGAATCTAAGCTGGGTGCGGTGGCACACTCCTGTAATCCCAGCACTCGGGAGGCTAAGTCAGGAGAATTGCGAGTTCAAAGCCAGCCTCAGCAACTTAGCGAGGCCCTAAGCAACTCAGTGAGACCCTGTCTCTAAATAAAATACAAAATAGGGCTGGGGATGTGGCTCAGTGGCCGAGTGTCCCTGAGTTCAATCCCTGGTTCCAAAAAAGAAGAACTGAATCTGAACAAGCCTGTTTCCCTCTGTGGTTGTGGACCTGTGACCCTGTCCTCTCCAGATGTGTAGGGCGGGTGCCCCATTTCCAGGGCCCACTGGACGGGTGCTCTCAGGGACACCCACCCGGCCCTGTGTGTGACGCTGCCTGCTTCCTTGGCTGATCCAGGGAGTAGGAGCTGTGTCGGGGGAATGGGCTCCCACAGGCGCACTGCACTGCTCTGAGGCCCCAGGGAGTGCGGGGACCCCCTGCCAGTCCCCATCCCTAATGTCTGCAAGAGGCCTCTAGGGAGAGCCAGGGCTGTGCTGGGGGAGTGCCCCCAGCTGCCCCAGAGGCCCCCCACCAGGAGGGGGTGGGCAGAGTCGGGGGCTGGAGCCGCTGACAGGGAGACAGGGAGGAGGGCCAGGTTTGGGGACCAGGAAACACCCCCAGCTCTGAGGCAGAACCTCAGCCAGAGAACCCCAGAGGCAACCAGGCAGGCAAGAGCTGGCCCGGGCCACGCATCAGCTGACGGGCAGGCTGTGGGGCTCTGGGCCAGGAACTCTCATTTCTTCCCTCAGGAAACTTCTGGATTTCCACCAACTCAGCCCAGTGTGAGGCCTCTGCCTGGCACTGCCGCCTGGGCTGGGGGGCAGGAGCTCTGGGTCCACTGCGACCCGGACCTGGGCAAGGTGTGGCAATGTGCATGGGTGGCTTGGGCTTGCATGAGCCTTCCTGAGCTGGGCTTTCTGTCTGTCCCTTGGGGCTAAGAACAGCACCTGACTCAGGGTCGGTCACTTCCAGAAAGGGCCTGACTGCCTGCTCCCCAGCCTTCCACTCCTCCTGCACCTGGTGAAGTCTCAGACCTCCTCCTCCTGGTTCCATCCACAGTCGTCACTGCACAGGGGCCCAGCGGGGTCTATCTTGGGCAGCGGGGTCTGCACACAGTAGGTGCTTTAGCACACATGAGGTTACCTTAATGGAGGTCTTTGTGAGGAAGGGCTGGCCTCAGGGTGCCCGAGGTGTGAGGGTGCAGGCCCACCTGCCTGTGAGCTGGAGGGGACTGGGCTCCTGGCTGTGGCCAGCTGGTCCCCACGTGCACCTGGAGTCCCATCCCGTCCCCCGGCCCCCTGCACTGAGCCTGGAGCCCTGCAAAGGTGAATCTTGCTCCATCAACATATTGAGTCCTGGCATCTCTCATGCCCCGGAGGCCGCCACTGGACACACCAGCTGGATGGACAGCCATGTAGAGGGTAGTCCTTATCCCCCGTGGAGTGGCCAGGCTGCTTCTGAAATCTGGTCTCTGGAAAATTCCAAGGCCTGATTCCAGCCACAGGGAGCCCTGCTAACCCTCCCCACTGGTGTGTTATGCAACCTTTGGGGATTAATACCAGGGAGTCCAGGGCAGCTGCCTGGGTCCAGGGCCACTGCTCTCTCCTGGGCCGCCAAGTGGCCTGACCACCTGGGGCTTGGGTGTTTACCTGGAAATCCACAGTGGGCCCTGGGTTGCAGAAGGCTGTGCGGGTGATTCAGTGGGGCAGGGGAGAGGCTGGGGCTCTGTCTGTCCCCCAGCTCACTCTCCCCCACCATTCCAGAGCTGCGCCTGCTTGGCTGCCCAGGGCACACACTCTGTTCACATCTCTCTCAATGCTGAGTCTCCCTCAGGTGACACAGCCGGCCCCTGGTGTCTCGCCAGTTCTGTCTCCTTCATCCCCTGCAGGGTCTCACGGCCTGGCCTGGCAGAGACACTGGACTTCTCCCCTGCTCTTAATCCTGTTGTGGCTCCCCAGTGTCCCGAGTGATCAAGCCAGTGTCATGTGGGCCCGAGGGCCACAATCAGACACTTCGCCCACCACTAGACTCAGGCCTCGAGCACACTTTGGGAAGAGCGCCGCGCAGCCCGCTCCTGGCAGCAGCCTTCCCGGGGCGGCCTCCGAGCCTCAGGTTTCTTCCTGGTAAAATGGGCGCTGTCACCCTCCCCAGAATGCCGGGAGGTGCGGGGCGCTGTCACTGTCCCCAGAATGCTGGGAGGTGCGGGGCCGGAGGAACGAAAGGGCCCCGCGGGGTTGCCCGGGTGGCAGGAACTTCCGCAGTGGAGCTCCCCGCAGGCGCACGGCCCCCAGGCGGCTGCCGCTTGGCGGGTGGCGGGGTGGCGGGGTGGCGGGTGGCGGGGTGGGACGCCTGGCCCCGCCCCGCCTCTCCGCCCCTCCGCCCCTCCGCCCCCTCCCCGCCCCTAAAAGGAGCCCCGCCTCGCGCGGGCCGGGCCGGGCCGGGAGCTTCGCGCGCGGGGCGCAACCTGGCTGCGCTGCTCCGGGGCAGATGGAGCCCGGGCGGAGGCGGCGGCGCAGGAGCCACCAGCCGGTGGCCACCTTCTTGCGCGACCCCGCCTCGGGGCGCGTCTACCGGCGCGGGAAGCTGATCGGCAAGGTGGGAGCCCGGCCCCCCGAGTCCGCCGCGAGGGGCTGGGGGTCCTGGGCGAGGCGGGGCGGGAGAAAGCGCGCGATGGCCGGTGCGAGGCGTGTGGGCGCCTGGTGGGTCCTGCGCCGGGCTTTGTCTCTGCGTGCGGCGCGTGTCCCCGTGAGTTTGGGGTCCTGCGGTGCTGGCGTGGGCTGGGCGTGCGGGCGGTGCGGGGCTGCGCTGGAGCGCGGCTCTGGCGGGCTGCACTCAGCGCGGCTGCGGGTTGTGTGTCGGGGTGGCGGTGCGCGCCGTGTGCGTGCCTTCTGGCTGGGTCTGTGGTGTCTCCAGGTTTGCGTGGACCTGCGGGAGGTCGGAATGTGCCACACCTCCTAGTGCCGGGGCCCGTGTGGTTCCTCCACATGCTGTGTGTGTTTGTGTGCACTGGTCTTGTGGGTCCGTGTGTTCTGTTTGTGCGTCTGTCTGTCTGGATGTTTGTGCGTGTGCTGGATGTCTTTGGGTTGTACTGTGAGTCTGCGTGTTGAGTTGTGTGTTCACGTGTTGGTCCAAGTGCTGTGCATTTAAGTGTGGACTTGGGTTGTTGTGGTGTGTGTCCAGCACTCCATTGTGTCCTGTGGGGTGTAGGCCTCTAGGTCTGGATGTGTCTGTGTATCTGGGTGTTTTGTGTCCTTGTGCTGTTGTGTGTGTCCATGTGTTGTGCTTGTGTGCCTGTGTGTTGTGTGTCCAGGTACTTATTGTGGTCTGTGGGCTGTGTCTAGCCTGATGTGTTGTCTGCTGGTGTCGTGGATCCGGGTGCTGCGCCGTGGTCTTGGGTTGTGTGCATTCCACTCCGGGGGTGTCTGTGTGTCTGCGTGTTGTGTCTCTGCACCTGGACATGCATGTCCACGTGTCGTGTGTCCAGGTCTGAGGGTGTGAGCCATGCACTTTTGTCTCGGTGTGTGTGAGCATGGTCACACGGGTCCCCGGCAGCCTGTGCCTCCGGGGGCACTGCAGTTTGCCCAGGAGTGGTGGCGTGTGCGTACCGTGTGCACCGTCCGTGAGAGGTGCTCCCCGTCCCCCAGGGCGCCTTCAGCCGCTGCTACAAGCTGACAGACATGTCCACCGGGGCCGTGTTCGCTCTCAAGGTGGTGCCTCGCGGCGGGGCCGGGAGGCTCCCCTCTAGGGGGAAGGTAGGTGCCCGTGGGCCCGGGTCCCCACACGGCAGCGTCTCTGCAGGGAGGCTCTCCTCCTGCGAGGAGCGGGCTGGGGCTGAGGCCGGGTCCTCAGCACACCTTCAGCCACTGCGCGGGGCCCGTGCAGGTGGAGAGGGAGGTCGCGCTGCACAGCCTCCTGCGGCACCGCAACGTCGTGGCCTTCCACGGACACTTCGCTGACCGCGACCATGTGTACCTGGTGCTGGAGTACTGCAGCCGGCAGGTGCTGGGAGGGGCTGCCCGCCACGCCATCTGTGCGCTGTGCCCACGTCTCGTGCTCACTGCTGCCCTCTGTCCCGTCAGCATGCTTCCTGCGCCCCGTGTGCCCACCTGTGCCCACCTGTGTTCAATGCACGCTGCGGCCGTCAGGCCCGTGCCGGCTCATGTGTGGTCGCAGTGTCCCTCTGAACTGAGTCGTGTCTACTTGGCTTAGCTGAACTCACTCCATGCTCTCCGCATGCCCGGTGCTCACCTGGACTCCTCCCGACTCAGCCATGCCCATTGTGCCCACTGGAACCGGGTTCAACCTGCTAGACCCCTGTCAGCCCGCTCCACCTGCTTCAGCACACCTGCGCTTACCTGGCGCCCCTGTGCTGGCCGCTGACCGTCAAGCCCCCTGCAAGCTCTGCTGGCCGTCTGCGCCCCTGTGAACTTGCCTGTGCCCACTCTCCCGAGCTCTCCAAGCGCACCTGTGCTCACCTGTGCCGGGCCCACCGCCACGTGTGGCTGCCCGGGCCGAGTTGACTCCCCTTTGTCTTCTTGGGCCCCCTGAACTCACTGGCCTCCTGCAGTCCTTGGCCCACGTGCTGAAGGCGCGGCAGACCCTGACGGAGCCCGAGGTGCGCTACTACCTGCGAGGCTTGGTCAGCGGCCTGCGCTACCTCCACCAGCGGCGCATCGTGCACAGGGACCTGAAGCTCAGTGAGTGCGGGAAAAGGAGGCTGGGCAGCTGAGGGACGGGGCCCCTCTGCCCTCACGCCCGGCGTCCTCCTCACGGGCAGGTAATTTCTTCCTTAACGAGAACATGGAGGTGAAAATCGGAGACCTGGGACTGGCCGCAAGGGTGGGCCCAGGGGGCCGCTGCCACAGGTGAGAGTGGGAGGCGAGGAGGCCCTGTGGGGGCGAGGAGGCCCAGGCTGGCCTGCAGCCCCACCCTTCCCTCCCAGGGTGCTCTGCGGGACCCCAAGCCTGCTGGCCCCGGAGGTGGTGTCCAGGGAGGGGCACTCCTGCCGCTCAGACATCTGGGCCCTGGGCTGCGTCATGTGAGTGGGCCGGGTGATGGGCAGGTGGGGTATGCACAGGTGGGCAGGGACAGGTGTGAGGCGGGCACCAGGGGAGGCTCAGAGGAGAGGGAGGTGGGGGTGTGGGCACCAGGGACAGGCACTGCCATCGTGCAGTGGGTGGAGCCTGGGGACCTGTGTGCACGCGCACAGAGGTGTGGACCAGGGTGGGAAGGGTGCACAGAGGACCAGCGTGCCTGATGGACAGGTGGGCCCGGGGGCCAGGTGCCAGCAGGTGGAGCAGCCCCCACGGGCAGCGTGCACAGTGGGGAGGGGCACGTGGGTGCCACTCAGGTGCGGGAGCGTGAGAGTGGGTGGGAGCAGGCTGGGCACCCAGCGCCCTCCTTCTCGCCCTCCCCGCCCAGGTACACAGTGCTGACCGGCATCCCGCCATTCCTGGGACCCTCCCTGGCGGAGACCTACCAGAACATCCGCGATGGCCGCTATCCAGAGCCTGCCCACCTGTCACCCAACGCCTGCCGCCTCATTGCCCGCCTCCTGGCACCCGACCCGGCTGAGCGGCCCAGCTTGGACCACCTGCTGCAGGATGACTTCTTCACACAGGTGAGTCTAGGTAGGGCACAGATGAGGCACAGGTCACAGGTGAGGCACAGGTCACAGGTGGGCCACAGGTGGGCCCTGAAGGTGCTCAGCCCCGTGCAGGGAGGCCTGGCCCCAGGTGAGCCAGGTGCTGGGCCACGGCGGAGCCTGGACTGACCTGCCGCCCACCCTGAAGGGCTTCACTCCGGAGCGGCTGCCGCCCCACTCCTGCCACAGCCCCCCGGTCTTCGGCTTCCCGCAACCCCTGGGCAGGCTCTTCCGGAAAATGGGCCAGCTGCTGCTGACCCCGTGCCGACCACCCTGTGAGTGCCTCTGCCACCCTGCCCACGTCCCCCACGATGGCTCTGGCCACCTGCACCGCCCACCTGCCCGTGCTTGCCCATCCTCCTGCCTCTGCCCCAAAGCCTTGTGCTCCTCAGGCCCCTTCACCTGCAAAGAGGCCCCAGGCCCAGGAGAAGAGGGGCCGGAACCCGACTCCCCGGACTGGGGTGGCCAGGTGAGGAAGGGCCCTCTCCACGCAGGCTTCCCTGGCCCTGGGCCTCCCTTGACCCCTGGGGTCCCCAGGCCAGGCCCCTCCGTCTGGTCCTGACCCAGTGGGCTGGGGCCTGTGTCCAACTCTCCCCCAACCTGGGGTTCCTCCTGGGAGCCTGTCCCCTCCTGGGTTCCCTCCCTCATGTGTGGAGTCCCTGATGGACGCCTCGAGGCTGTCGCTGGGGAAGCCAGTTCCTGCCTTTGCTGGGCCGGATGGTGAGGGGGTGGCTGGGACGGGTCCTGGGGCCGCCAGGCCCTCACCTCTGCTGCCCCCTCCAAGGCCTCCCGGTCTGAGAGGGGCTCGCTGCCCCCAGGCCCTCGTCCCCTTGCTCACACAAGGGACCCTCCGGAGAGGCCCGGCAGGGGAGCACGTGGAGCGGGGCCCCCACCTCTTGCTAGGTCACAGACCCTTCCTGGCCCCCACCTGAAGCAGGGGACCCTGTCCTTCTGGGTTAGAGATGAGATCATCGTGCCAGGCTGGCTGTCCCCACACAGCTCTGACTCCCCAGGGCCGCAGGACAGCCCAGCAATGGAGGTGACATCTGCCATCAGGAGCCTGCAGGTCTGCCTGGACCCTGGCCCGCTGGGAAAGTCACCAAGATAAGCGAGAGGCTCCCCCACCCCTCCCAGCTTTGCTCCCTGCCGGGACGCGGGGTCCCAGCTGAGATGCCAGCCAGGGATGGGCTGGGAACCAGGCGCCCAGCTCCTGTGGCTGTCACTTACCAATCAACACGCCTGCTCTGTCACCTGGGCTGGCCCCAGACTCCTGGCTTCCAGCAATCCTCCTGCCCCGGCCTCCTGAGCAGCCAGTTCACTCTGTATTTAGATGTCACTGGATTTTCCCCTGATGTCACTGGATTTTCTCCTGCTGTTCCTTTTTTTTCTACCCCAGGATCCAATCCAGGATCCCAGATGGCCCTGAGCAATTTTTTTTTTCAATTGACTATTTATTTACTTTCATATTTTCATTTTTAAGTGCACCTAGCGCTCGTGCACAGTTATGGGGTCCAGAGTGGAGTTTCTGCCTTTTCTTTTTCTTTGTTCTGCTGAGGGGCTGGACCAGGGCCTTCGTGCATGCCCGGTGGGCACCTATCCCTTGGCCACGTTCCCAGCCCCTGAGTGGCATTTCCCCGCAGCACAAGAGGGGCAGACAGAGGAACCGGCGCGTCCGTCACCTCAGTCTGGACCATTTCTTTGTATTGAGAACATTCAGAATCCAACACAAGGTGTCCGAAGTGTCTGACCACCTGGTCATCTGCGGAAAGCCAGAGGCGATCCTGACCGCTGCTCCCCACGGCGGTGACTTTTATTTTCAAATGCAAAATTGTCTTAATGAATAAAACAGCACCTTCTAGCGCTTTGTACTTTGCAAGTGATTAGGAATCACCCACCTCCAGAAGCATCTCGCGGCCCCAGGTTCTCCCTGGGAGTGGTGAGAATCAGGAGGCCAGTCCTTGAGCTGCTTTCAGTATTTTTTTTTTGGAACCAGGGATTGAACTCAGGGACACTCGGCCACTGAGCCACACCCCCAGCCCTATTTTGCATTTATTTAGAGACAGGGTCTCACTGAGTTGCTTAGGGCCTCACTAAGTTGCTGAGGCTGGCTTTGAACTCGCGATCCTCCTGACTCAGCCTCCCAAGTTGCTTGGATTACAGGCGTGGCCACCGTGCCCGGCTGCTTTCAGTATTTTTTAATTCCTATTTATTCTGGCACTGGGATTGAACCCAGGGGTGCTGTTCCACTGAGCCACACCCAGACCTTCTTGACTTTTATTTTAAGACAGAGTCTTGCTCAGTGGCTGATGCTGGCCTCAATCTTGTCACCCTCCTGCCTCAGCCTCTCGGTCACTGGGATGACAGGCGTGTGCGGCTTTCCCCAGCCCCCGCTTCCATCACCTCCTCTGCTTACTGTCCCACCGTTAAAATCCCCAAGCCTCTTTCCAGCCCGTGTGAAGCAGCGGAGCCTCTCAGGCCCACCCTGACCCCAGCTCAGCCCGCCTGGTCTTTGTGCCCAGCCACACAGGACCCCCCAGGGGAGCAGGGCCCATCCTCTGGGCTCCCAAGTGGGTGGATTATTCCAGCAAGTATGGCTTTGGCTAGCAGCTCTCGGACGGGGGCAGTGGTGTCCCATTTGGGGATGGCACCCACATGGCCCTGCCCTCCCAGGAAGGTAGTTTCAGGACTCCTGTTCCCCGGGACCTCCATCCCTGCCTCAGGTGCCCTTCAGGACCGGCCTTCACTCCTGCTGGAGGGGTCAGAGCTCAGCAGGAGCAGGCTGCAGGGGGTCGGCCAGGTGGGGGAGCTGGGGAGGGAGGGGGCGCCCGGCAGTGCAGATGGGAAGGAGCTGTGAGGTCGGGGGGACAGCAGGGGCAGGAGCATGGAGACGGGCAGGTCGGGCGGACGGCGGGCGGGGAGGACTCAGGCGTGGGTGACCAGGTCTCCCGGCCACCATCAGGCCCAGTGAGGAAACTGACCAGCTTTTTTGGTGCTGGGGACGGACCAGAGGCCAGGCCGGGAGGCACCCAGCCCTTACCCACCCAGTCCCCAGCTCACTCTTCAGCACGATCTTTGTGGCCCCAGTGAACAGGGACCAGCAGGAAGGTGGTGGGCTGGCAGGCAGGCAGTGACGGTGGCCGTGGGGGTGGCACACAACAGGCTGTGGGGGCACCTGGGGTCACGAGGACGAGGGGGAGACCAGGGCAGGGTGATGGAGTGTGGGCAGAGCTGTCCTCAGAATGCCTCCAGGAGGCTGGGCACAGGGGCCAGGACCGAGGCCCCCTCCCTGCCACAGCCTCGGCTGCTACCTGCCCGCGGGGGGCTGGAAACGTCCACCCCAGGGACGTGCCTAGCGCGCTGGGCGCCAAGCTGGCCATCCTGTGCCTCTTCACCCGCCACATGCAGCGGCTCCTGGGAGAGGTGAGGCCAGGCAGTGGAGACCAGGGCCCAGCAGGTGGGGACCAGGGCTTCTGGCACCAGCTCAGGGTCCCAGGAAATATTCAGCTCCTGCTAAACAGTCCTGGTTGCTGAGTATGGAGGGGCTGGAGGGGCTGCCCAGGGGGCAGGGCGGGCCCAGCACGCAGGCGCTCAGGCCCATCATCAGCAACGCAAAACAGTGAGGACAGGAACAGCAGAACGTCATGCTTGGTGGTCTTTTTGTGGTTCAAAGTATCATTTCATGGGAAGCTCCTGGGGACCCTGGGTTCCTGGGGACCCTGGATTCCTGGAGAACCTGGATTCCTGAGGACCCTGGGTTCCTGAGGGTCCTGGGTCCCTGAGGGTCCTGGGTTCCTGAGGGCCCTGGGTTCCTGAGGGTCCTGGGTCCCTGAGGGTCCTGGTTCATGAGGGCCCTGGGTTCCTGAGGGTCCTGGTTCCTAGGGCCCTGGGTT
>JAJEJO010005557.1:107468-129286 GCA_020662805.1 Glaucomys volans
TATAGATAGACAGACGTATAGATAGACAGATGTATAGATAGACAGACAGATGGATAGATAGATAGATAGATGGATGGAAGGACAGACAGACAGACGTATAGATAGATAGATAGATGGGTGATAGGTAGATGATAGATGTAAGATCAGACTGGAGTAACCTGATCAGACCACGGTAACCAGAGAACAGACAGCTCAGAGGGGAATGAAAAGGAAAGGCTTTACTGGGGGACACTTGTCAGCAGCTCACTGCTCCACCACGTGCGGGGCCTGCAGTCGCACCGGCCCTATGGGCTGCGTTTTTATAACTGGGGTGGGGGAGGGGAAGTTTGAGGACCTGTCCTCCTGGGATTGGCTGGGGTCGTCTGCCAGCGCCTGATTGGTTGCTCCTTGAAGCATGCATGTTGGGATTGGCTGGGGTCGTCTGCCAGCGCCTGATTGGTTGCTCCTTCAGGCATGCGCAGGCTGCTTGATGCCCTGCCCCCATCCAGCCGCCCTGAACCGCCCTAACATTCTTGCCTTTTTTTTTTTTTTTTTTTTTGGGGCCAGGGATTGAACCCAGGGGCCCCCCCCCACTGAGCCACATCCCCAGCCCTATTTTGTATTTTATTTAGAGACAGGGTCTCACTGAGTTGCTTAGGGCCTCGCTAAGTTGCTGAGGCTGGCTTTGAACTCGCGATCCTCCTGACTCAGCCTCCCAAGTCGCTTGGATTACAGGCGTGCGCCACCACGCCCGGCGACTAATCTGATTTTTAATGATAGGAATTAGGTAGTCGAGGGCAGGGAGGCAGCAGATGCCCCCACAGCCTCTTGGAGTTGCTATTGTAGCTTCTGGGTGTCAGTGACCACATAGCCAAGTCTCCCTGCTCCCACCCCAGAGGCAGCGAGGAAGGAGGCCAGGGAGAGTCTGACCACCACTCGTAGGACAATAGCCCATGTCATCCTAGGAAGGGAGCCAGGCCACCTGAACGGTGTCAGCTGAGGAACCAAAGTAGAGGGGACACAGGAGGCAAAGGGTGTAATAGGAAACTGAGGACGAGAAGGAAGTTTAGTCTGAGGCTTCAGGTGGATAAGGAGTGGCTTGTGTGGGACGCTATGATCGGCTTGGAGACGTCCCAGATCTGGGGGTCCACTATGCCTGCGGGCAGCGGTGGGGTAGGTGGTGTAGGATTGCTAGAGAGTGTAAGCATCAGAGGGAGGAGGAGTGTGCAGTAGGTCCCTGGGGAGAAGGTGTAGGGTAGCCCCAAGGAGTTGGAGAACATCCCTGTCCAGGAGGGGAAGTGGGCAGGAGGGGATGGCCAGGAAAGAGTGTGTGAAAGGGTGTCCCTCTAGGGTACAGGCTAATTTTGCTATCCTTTTGGGGAAGGAGGGTGTCCCATCAATACCCATAATGGACACCTGGGAAGGAAACAAAGGTCCTAAGTGGGCAAGCAAAACAGAATAGGGAGTCCCCATGTGTCCACAAGGAAAGTTATGGACTTCACCACCGCCTGGAGTGTTACCCTGGGCTTGGCGAGGGGGATGGGGGTCCTCAAGTCCAGGTTCCTTAAGTCTTCTGCAAATCCCAACAGCTCGAGGGAAGGGACCTCCTGACTGGTCACACCCCCGCGTGGAGGTGCTGGGGAGGGGCCAACCATCGGGCAGTCGCTCTTCCAGTGTCCTGCTTGTCTGCAGAGGGAACATGGCCTGGAGGGGGGCCATGGCTTTGGGCACCCCGGCGGGTTACCCACTGTGTTGGACACTGCCCGCACGCCCACTCTGAGGTATTGGATCCCACCGGCACAATGGCCGAGACCCTGCTGGTGTTCTTGGGATTCCCAACCTGGTTCGGTTGTTGGGCTGCTGCTGCTCCCGTGGGTAGGGTCATGTCCATTAGGTGGACTTGGTCAGCATGATCTTGTGCTGCCCGCTGGATGCGGCCCGTTCGTCTGGGTGAGAGTGGAAGAAAGAAGGACATAAACCTCATGCCAGGTGAGAGCAAAGGCCTGAGAAAGGTACCTAAATTCCTTCATGTAAGTAGAGGAGTCAACAGAGAAAGACCCTGGGCACTTTTCAATCTGGGAAAGGTCCTGAAGTGAGAACGGGAAGTGGACTCGCACAATGCCCTCCACACCCACTACTTCCTGGAGAGGACAAAGGAGCTCCAGTTGGGTGGGGGAGGCCCCAGGAGGAGGGAGATGGGGAGGAGGAGGAGCAGAGAGGGAGGAGTGGAAGCAGGTGGGCCAGGGCTTGCTCTTGAAAATTAATATTTGGAGTCCGGCGTAGTGGCACACGCCTGTAATCCAAGCGACTTGGGAGGCTGAGTCAGGAGGATCGCGAGTTCAAAGCCAGCCTCAGCAACTTAGCGAGGCCCTAAGCAACTCAGTGAGACCCTGTCTCTAAATAAAATACAAAATAGGGCTGGGATGTGGCTCAGTGGCCGAGTGTCCCTGGGTTCAATCCCTCGTCCCCCCCCCCAAAAAAAATTAAAATAAAATCTCTGTGTGAGTTCCCGTGTCCGGAGTGGTTTTCTGGGAGCTCTCATTGGTGCTGTGACTCGGATGGGCTCTGCTACTGCCATTTAGGCGAGTGGAACCCCACCTGAGGCCCCAGACCCCTGGACGCTGGTCTCACTTCCATTCACTCAAACGCTCTCCCCCACACCCACCACCAGCCTTCAGATGGCTGAGTTTTCCCCCAGAGCGACTTAAACACTCCTCTGCTGACCTGAGATTCAACCGTTGACCGTCCAGCACCCTCGAGCCAGCTGAGGAGTGGGGGTCCCCCAACCACGACTTTTGCAGCTGGCCCCCTAGTTGACCCTATCTGATGGGTGGGTCCCTGATCTTTATGGTGGAGACTCTCTCTCAGGGTTGAGGGTCCTCCTCACTCTCTCTCTCGAAAATCCTGGCGCCAGGTCCTCAACCCCCTCGGTTTTTGCCCGGCACACACTGATGGGGGCGACGACTCCCATCACTATGCTGCCTTCCAATCTCCAGCCAACTGTGACCTGGGGACGCCTTGGACACTGACTTGGCTGTCCGTCAGTCTCCACCATGGGATCTGGGTCCTCCATCCCGGCAGACTCACCCTTGGGACGTTTGCTAGATGATCTTAAACCCCTTCACCTGACCCCTGACCTAGAGCCTCCAAAACTTACTCACTTGTGTGATGATGTTTGGCCACAGTATCCTTTAGATAATCAATCAGAAAGGCCAACTAATGGCGCCCTGGATCCCAATGTCTTACAGGACTTATACGACTTCTGTGAGCGAGCGGGCAAGTGGAAAGGTTCTTCATCTTCAAGCTTTTCTTTCTTGCGCACTAAACCTGATCTCCACTCTTCCTGCAAACCTGAACATCTCCTTTTGGCTTCTTCTCCCCCTCCCAGTCCCTCCTCCTCCTCCTCCGACTCTGACCCGGCTCACAAACCACCCCCCATCCCAGCCCCTGCGGAGGAGGCCCTCTGGGCCCTGCCCCTCCATCTCCTTTGCCCTGCTCTGTTTCTGCCTCCCCCCCCCCAGCCCACCCAGTCCTCCCGCCATTCAGTCCCGCACACATGTTCTAGCCTCCCTAAGGGAGGTGGCCCGTGTGGAGGGAGTGATCAGAGTCCATGTTCCTGGCTCGCTCTCTGATCTTTCCCAGATAGAGAGGTGACTAGGCTCCTTCCCCTCAAATCCACAGACTTCCTTAAGGAGGTTCAGTATCCTACCCAGCCTTATGGCCTTGCCTGGCACGACATCTACACGATCATGTCCAACACCTTGACCCCTGAGGAGCACAGGAGATTCTGGGAACAGGTGTGCAATTATGCAGATGAGGTTCACCACTCGACCCCGACCCACCCCATTGGGGCTGAAGCCGCACCAGATGGGGAGCCCCAATGGGACTATAAAAGGGAACCGGGCATCTGCGGGGGAGACGAGTTCCAAACCCGTGTCCTTGCAGGTCTCCGAAAGGCACCATCAAACCCATTAATTATGATAAACTTCAGGAAGTAACACAAGACAACTGAAAGCCCATCCGCCTTCGGAGTCGCCTCACAGAGGCCAAGTTCAAATATGCTCACCAGGACCCTGAGACTCTGGGGGGACGGCAGTCACTCATGACTTGTTATTTTTCCCAAAGCTATCTGGACATAAAGCCTAAATTGAGGTGGTTGGCAGGGGTCCTCGCCCCACAGCCAGAGGTTCTAGTGGTGGCGTTCAGGGTGTATAACGGAAGGGAAGGACAAACCAAAACTGGAATGCCGAATGCTAGCCAAATCTTTCAGCCAGCTGGACCTGCCCAGCAGCCACTACCAGGGGCACCCTAGCTCCCAGAAGGCCCCCAGGCCCATGCCTCAAATGCAGAAAGAGGGACACTGGGCACGAGCCTGCCCAACCCCCAGGAGCGCCCAGGTCCTTGTCCAAAACACCACCAACTGGGACATTGGGCAGTGGACTGCCCTGGTGCTCAGAGAAGTGCCAGGTCACCCTCGCCCCTTCCCCTGGTGACTTACTGGGATTGGCAATGGATGACTGAAGGGGCCTGGGACTTCTGCACCCGACGACCATCACCGCTCAGGAGTCCTGGGTGACCCTTATGGTGGCAGGCAGGCAGCTCCCTTTCCTTATAGACACTGGAGCCAGCTTTTCAGTGCAGTGGGAGTTTTGGGGATCCACTTCCCCTGCCAAATCCTTATTGTCGGGGTGGAGGGAAAACCACCCCCTAGAAACCCCTCCAATAAGTTGCCATATCAGACTCTGCCTCGCTCATTCCTTTGTGATAATCCCTACGTGTCCCAGTTCCCTCCTGGGAAGGGACATCCTAGCCAAACTGGGTGTCTCTATTTCCTTCTCACCCACCAGGCGCCTCCACCAAGGCTCGTCTGCTAGTCCTCTCCTTACGACTTGCAGGAACATACAACCCAACCTGAGTCTTCATGTCCCCTGCCTCCCTCCCTTGTTGACCCCAAGGTCTGTAGCCAGATGCTCACCCGTACTCATCACCTGAAGGACCCAACGTCCTACCCAGCCCAGGCCCAACATCCCCTTCCCCAAAGCAGCCTCTAGGGCCTCAACCAGCCATCCAGGGATCAAGGAAGAAAGACTTTCTGTGCCCCAACTCACCTTACAGCACTCCCATCCTGGTGTTAAAAACCCTAATGGATCTTACAACCGTTTGGTGCAGGATCTCCACATCATCAACTCGGCAGCTGTCCCCATCTTCCCCGTTGTGCCCGGTCCCTCCACCCTGCTTTCCTCTATCCCCTCCTCCTCCACATACTTCTCTGTGTTGGACTGAAGGACGCCTTCTTCACTGTCCCTCTCCATCCTGACTTGCAGGATCTCTTTGCCTTCACCTGGCTGACCCTCTCACTCGGGTTTCTTCTCAGCTGACCTGGACAGTCCTCCCATAGGGATTTTGGGACAGCCCTCGCCTGTTTGGGCAAACACTGTCTCATGAATCGCCCTCACCCGCGCATTCGCCCTGGCAAAGGGAGAATCCCCCACGGTCTACACTGACTCCAAACACGCTTTTCACATTATCCTTTCCCATGCTGCTATTTGGAGAAAAGGACCTTCTGACCACAAAAGGGACTCCGTCACCAACTCTAGCCACATCCTAAACCTTGAGGCTGTTGGCCTCCCAGCAACCACAGGCCTGGACCTTGCCAAGCCCACCAGACAGACCAGCCATTCATCTGCCCTGTCATCCACGCCAGCCCCCATCATGGCTCTCTGTGAGCCCCACCCCCAGCGCCCCCCAACAGGGAGGTACTTTCCTACCTCCACCGTCCAGTCCAGCCCAGCCTTTCTTCACTCTCACAGTTCGCTAAGACTCGTCTGCAAGTCCCCTCCTCTGACACCTCACTTCTGAAGGACTCTCCTCCACATGTGAAGTTTGCCTACGAGCCAGTCCTACAGCTGTCGGGCCCCCCACTTTTCCGACTCACCAGGCCCGTGGCGTCCTTCCAGGGGGAGACTGGCAGCCTGATTCACTCACATGCCCACAGCAAGAGAGTCTGAATACCTTTGGTCATGGTAGACTCCTTCTCGGGATGGGTTGAAGCCATGCCCACCTCCATCCAAAGGGCACGGTCTCTACCTTCATCCTTCATGAGCTCGTTCCTCACCTTGGACTGCCTACCTCCTTCCCGTCAGATAATGGGCCAGAACTCACCTCCTGAGCTTCCCAACAACTCGCCAAGGCCTTTGGGTCCCTTGGTATTTCCACAACCCAAAGTCATCAGGTAAAGTAGAACAAACAAACCCAACTCTAAAAAATGTCTTCACCAAACTTTCTTTGGAACTTCATCTCGACTGGGTTAAACTCTGGCCTCTTGCTCCTCTGCATCTTCACTCGCTCCCAAAGAAACCTGCCAATGTCTCCCCTGTTGAGCTGATGGACAGTCGTCCCATCCTCCCCCCAGGACAGTGCCCCTTCCTTCCCCTCTTCCTTCTCCTGAGCCACATTGGGGCATTCCTATGGGGCTACGCCAGCTCCTCCCTTGTCTGGCTCCCTGGCTCAACCTCTTCAAGTAGGAGGCCAAGTTCTGACCTCTCAACCTCAGGAGGCCACAGCCCCTCTACCTCCCAAACGGCAGGGACCCCAAATGGTGATCCTGGCCACACCAACAGCTGTCAAGGTGTGAGGTTCACCAGGGTGTCTACACATTTCCTGGGTTAAGGTCTGCTCTCAATCCACAAACCCCTCTCCAGCTTCTACTCCTCAGGCTTCTTCAAACCAATACTCGTCCACCCCAGTGGGGCCTCTCCGCCTCAGGCTGAAGGCCATCAATCCCTCTGCCCTTCTTCCCATTCCAGAGGCCGAGGACCAGAACACTGAGGCACTGGACAACCACACCAGCCATGAAGACTGGACTGCGGCTGTCTTCTTGCCTCCCCTGCCCTCCACCCTGCCTGCCACTTTCCTAACTCTCGGGTGTTTTTCCTAATAGATCTATCTGTCCGGGGGCCAGCGATCTCCTCTCCCCGAGCTGCCTGCAGGACTGCTGGGAGACGCCTCCTACTGTCCCCAGGATGTCTCGCCCTTGTTACAATGTTCACAGCCGATGCTCAGAGGACCCACTCAGCACAGTGACCGCCACACCCCACACAATCCAGCTACCCTCTCACGGCCCAGGGATGGTGGCTGCACACGAGAGCAGGGTCGCTCCCGCCCTAGACTTTGACAGCTTGTTGGCTTTCAACGGCACCCCCTTGGAGCAGGCGATATCACCCCAAAAGTATCAGAAGTGTCTCTCTTCCAATTTGCCTGCAGGTGCATATCTTCCGATGGACTGGGGGAAGGGACGTGCTCCCAGGGAGAGCGCTGCCTCAATGTCAGCCAATCACAAAAGCATCAGGATCTCACGGGAAAGAGCTGGAGCCCAGCTGCAAGTGCGCTCCCCAGAGGGACAGTCCAGTCCCCGACCCCCCTGCTGCAATGACCTCTCCCTCCCCTGGATCAGCGCTTTGTCCACACCCAGCAGGAAGCAGTTGCAAAAGATGGATCTTCCCCCATGTGCCCAATGGGGTTTTCTTTCAAAACAAAAAAGGACCCGGGCGCGGTGGCGCACGCCTGTAATCCCAGCACTTGGGAGGCTGAGTCAGGAGGATCGCGAGTTCAAAGCCAGCCTCAGCAACTTAGCGAGGCCCTCAGCAACTCAGTGAGACCCTGTCTCTAAATAAAATACAAAATAGGGCTGGGGATGTGGCTCAGTGGCTGGGTGTCCCTGAGTTCAATCCCCAGTACCAAAAAGAAATTTTAAAAAAAGTAATTACACCGGGGTTAGGGTTAGGGTTAGGGTTAGGGTTAGGGTTAGGGTTAGGGGGAGTGCAACCCCCAGGCTAGGGGGAACACAGGGGAACCTACCCAACTTCTGTTGGCCCAGATGAAGAGAAATATGGAGTGCAGGACTCTCCTGGTTCATCTGAGGGACAGGGTGTGAGAGGGGAAGAAAAGTGCCCAGGATAAACACCCCAGATACCGGAACGTGCCCAAGAGGTTTTTTATTAGGCAGACAAACAGCGTCTGCCCAGACAAGAAAGGAAAGAAAAAGGGGAGAACATGGCCTGGGAGCTTCTTTTAAGCTCTCGAACTTCGGGGGCAAAACAATGATAGGGCCAACTGTTGAAATTGAATTTTGGCAAACTGGGGATCAGCCAATGGCTGGTGATGACAGGCCATCGAATGGACCAATGGCTGGCCAACTACAGGGAAGGGGCGGGAGCTGTCATTCCCCCTCACCTTCCTCGCAGGTGCATCCTGCACCCAACCACCAGGGAGGGGGCCCCACGAGGTTGGGCCTTAGGCTGGAAGGCAGCCCCAGGCAGGGTGGGACTGCAGGGTAATCCCGTGGTGAGCCGACGGCGGGCAGGGCCACGTGGGCAGCCCAGCTGTCTGACGGCTGCGGCCATTGCAGCTTTTTACATTACAGGGTGGACCTCAACCCCAAAAGGGGAGGCCGAGGACCCTCCTGGGTTTCGACACCCAATGTAAGAGCAGGCTGGAGTAACCCGATTAGACGGCGGTCACTGGAGAATAGACAGGCCAGATGAGGATCGAAAAGAAAGACTTTATTGGGTTATTGGGAAAGCTCTGGGCGCTGGGGCTTGCAGGTCAGCAGGGCGCTGGGCCAGGGAGGTGGGTGTGGCCCCGTGGGAGTCCCAGGAGGAGCACCTGACTGGTGTTCCCTCTGCGCGAGCAGGCTACATTGTTTCTCTGTGCTGTGCTGCTTGATGCCCTGTCCCCTCTGGCCGCCTCGAACCACCTAATAGATGGATGAGAGACAGATATTTATAGATAGATGATAAATAGATGATAGATAGATGATAGATGATCTATAGATGATAGATGATTCATAAATGATAGATCTACGATAGATGATAGATGAAAGGTGAATGATGATAGATGATAGATAGATGATAGATGATAGATAGATGTTAAATAGATAAGCTGAAAAGAGAGAGAAGGAACGGGATCGGGGCCCTCTTGGGTGCTGACCAGGGTGGACTTCAGGAATATCTCCTCCCGCCTGGCTGATTGCTCCCTGTGCTCGCAGGCCAGTCTGAGGACGGAGGAGGCTGGCTTCCAGGTCTCCTGGCTCCCGTGCTGTTGCGTCCCCAGGGAGCGGTGGCCATGCCTCTGGGACACCCTGCTGGGTCCACGGCTGCTCCAGTCACGGGCAGGCACGGTGGGACTGCAGCAGCACCACCTGGGCGACTGGAGGACATGGAGGACCGGCGGGACGCTGGCAGGGAGGTCAGCCTCGCCGTGGAGGTCCACAGCTGGCCATGCCCGGGGACTGCAGAGCCCACACAGGGGGCTGTGGACACGGCGTTGACTGACAGGTCAGGAAGCTGGCACAGCAGGGCCGCCGGGTGTGGGGAATGGCTCGGGAGGAGAGGCGCTGGAGGGACCCTGCCTGCAGCCCAGATGCCACTTCAGGGAGGGAGGGACACCCTCCCCGGGCACGCTCGCTCTCTCTCTGTCACTTTCTCTTACTCTCTTTTTTCTCTCTCCTTCTCCATCTTTTCTCCCTCCCTCCCTCCCTCTCTCTCTCTCTCCCTCCCTCCCTCTCTCTCTCGCTCTCCCTCCCCCTCCCTCCCTCTCTCTCCCTCCCTCTCTCTCTCCCTCCCTCTCTCCCTCCCTCCCTCCCTCTCCCTCCCTCCCTCCCTCTCTCTCCCTCCCTCTCTCTCCCTCCCCCTCTCTCCCTCCCCCTCCCTCCCTCCCTCTCCCTCTCCCTCCCTCTCCCTCCCTCTCCCTCCCTCTCTCTCTCACACACACACACCCCCGAGGAGTCTGAGGAGGACTGGTGATTCATCAGTGTGGGGTCCGGCTGTGGAGTGGACCTTGGTGTGCAGAGTGAGGCCTCCGGGGAGGCTGAGTGAGAGCGGTGTCTGCTGTCTGGAAGCTCCGGGAGAGGTCTGGCCACCCCTGCGCCCTGACCAGGACCCTCAACGCGGAAGGTCATCCACCCAGACTGCCCGAAGCTTGGGGTGGGGTGAGGGAGGAAGAGGGCCCGGGCTGGCCTTCAACACCAAAGGGGTGTCGAGGTCACAGCCAGATCACCCTCACACCCTCTGTGTTATTTCTTGCAAGTGTGTGTGAATCTACAATTATCTCAATAAAATCTTTCTATTACAAGTCATCTTGCCAGGCACAGTGGCCACACCTGTAACCCAGATGGCTCCAGAGGCTGAGGCTGGAGGATCACAAGTTCAAGGCCAGCCTCAGCAACTTAGCGAGGCCCTAAGCAATCTGAGGAGACCCTGGTTCAGAAAATAAAAAAAAAAAAAAAAAAATAAAAAATAGGGCTGGGATGCGACTCAGTGGTTAAGTGTACCTGGGGTTCAATCTCTGCTACCAAAAAGAAAAAAAATCTTAAAAAAGTAGAAAGAGAAAAAGTATCTTTGACCAGTCAGGTGAGTAAGGGGTGCGCTCCTGTCACCCCCAACCTGGGAGGCCAGGCGGGAGGCCAGGCAGGAGGCCAGGCGGGAGGCCGGCAGTGCAAGGACAGACTGGCCAACTAGAGACCTAGTCTCAACATAAAATTTAAAAGGTTTAAAAGGTTCACTGTCCTGCTCAGAGGCCCACCCTGTCCCTTGAGGGTGTCTTTTCTTTCTCCTTTATTTTTTATTTTTTATTTTTTTGGTACCGGGGATTGAACCCAGGGACACTCGGCCACTGAGCCACATCCCCAGCCCTATTTTGCATTTTATTTAGAGACAGGGTCTCACTGAGTTGCTTAGGGCCTCGCTAAGTTGCTGAGGCTGGCTTTGAACTCGCGATCCTCCTGCCTCAGCCTCCCAAGCCGCTGGGATTATAGGCGTGGCCACCGCGCCCGGCTTTTGACGGTTTTATTCCGTCTTTAAATCTACCACCAAAATAGAAAGCGAGGGGCCACGGCGATGGTGCTCCCTGCGTGGACGGAAGCTGGGGGCAGGCGTCTTCCAACCTTCTCCGGGTCCACAGGTGCGGTGGCAGGTCTCAGAGGGCTCCGGGCCCTGCGGGACCTCTGCGGGGCCGAGTCCATGTGGACGACCCCGGCAGTCCCCGAGCACAGAGCCTGGCCTGGGAGGGTCTGCTTTGCTCCCCGTCCTCCTCAAGCTCCCCTTGGTCCTTTCTCTCGGCCTTGGTCCCGCCCCTCCCGGACACCGTAGGGCTCCCCCTGTGGGAGAATGGGTGACCTGACACCACCACCTTGTCGTTAAGCGCTGAACCCCAGCATCCGTCTCCAGAACATTCTATTTCCCAAACGGACACTCTCCGCACTGAACACTGACTCCTGTCCCCTCCCCACCCCTGGTGGCACCCTTCCACTTTCTGTCTCTGTGGATCTGGTGGCCCTAGGCACCTCCTGAGTGGAATCATGTAGGGTGCAATGTCATTAAACTCAGAAGAGCGTCAGGCGTGGCCACCACCACTGGTCACCCCAGCAACTCAGGAGGCTAAGGCAGGAGGCCAGCGAGGAGACCAGATGGGCAGCGTAGTGAGACTGTGTCTGAACTCAGATGAAAGGCAGAGTGTGCCCAGCTGGCGGGGGGACTGCTCCATCCCCGGGGCCTCCCCCACACTACAGATCAAACCATGTGTGTCACAAATAAAATCAGAAGAAACACGAGTGTGGTCTGGCGTGGACCACGTCCATCTTCAAACTGATTCTGTGTAGGATACAATCTATGATCTGGAGGCCGGGGGCCCAGAGCCATGCTGCTCAGGCGGAACCGGCCTGGACACCCGCTGCTGCCTCGGGCAGGGGCTGGAGCCCGGGCCCTGCGTGTGCTGGGCAGGGGCTCCAACTTTTATAGGGCGCGGGAAGGGATTGGGGGGGCTGTAGGGAGGAGATTTGGGATTGGGGTGGAGCTGACTCTCTGGATCTCGCTGGAGAGTCTCCCTGGGGAGCACAGCATTTTAATCTCTTTTCTGTGGCTATAACTTTCCCCACTGGTCTTATCCACATTAACAGATCCTTGTTTAGGAAACTAGTGGTTTTTCAGTTTCCAACTTCCCAGACTCTGATGGGTTCCATTCCTCGGTTTGACCAGATTTCTTATTGTACACTAACTGCCTGTCCTTAATTAGGAAGAGGGGGTGCCAACCGCTCTTGCTGCTTGGAGCTGGAAGGGGGCGAGTCTGGGGAAGCAGTTTGAAGTTCCTTTTAGAAATCTGGTCAGTGAGGAGCAGAAGTCTGCTCGGGAAGAGCAGGTTGTAAGGTCATCTGGGGTGGGTGCTTCTATGAGAGAGAAGCAAAATGACACAAGTACCAAAATGAGATGAATACAGAAAATCATGACATGGTGGAAGTCAATCTCTCACCAGGGGGAAGAACTGAGAAGTTGTTCCCATAACAAGGTCTACCAAAGGCTGGAGAGGTTGAGGCCTTCATTTGGGAACTTGAGTTATCAGGTGCATTTGCCTGAGAACCTCCCTTTTGTAGCCTCCTGTCCTATTCTAGGGGCTAACACAGTACATCTTAAGTTACATTAAACTATTGTTTCTTTTAAATGCCCAAGAACGTCTATGGTTTGGTCTGGTTTTAACTGTTTTGCTAGGTGTTTAAGATCAAGTTGGTCAAATTGCCCTGTTCCTGTCTCTTAAGAGTCGGCCGAGTTCCCACAGGGTCACTCGTGGGGAATTTGAGTCCCGTGCTTGGGTGGTGGCAGGTCCTGCATTTCAGCAGCTCCTTCATCAGCAGCCTCTGCATTCTGGGGTGGGCAGCGCTCCTCCTGGATTCCAGCAGCTCCAAGGCAGTGGCTCATGGGAAAGGGAGGCTGGTCCCTGCTCGCTCCCATCAGCCCCAGGAGGACAGGGGCCAGGCCTGTCTCGCCCACTGTTGTACCTCCTTGTTCTCAGCAGTCTCTGCTGCGTCTCCAACTCTGGGGGACCAGCCTGGAATGCATGGGTTATTGAGAAGCGTCCACTCAGATCGGGTTCTGTCCTGGACGGCTCCGAGCTCTGGTGGTGGTGGCATCTGGGCCTCAGTGGCTCTTGTGCTCTGACCGTGGCAGTTCCCGCAACCTGGAGGCCAATGGCAGCCGGTGTTTCCTCGGCTCTGGACACAGCGATGCCCTCTCTGCGACATAACCAGGCGGTGTCTTTAGCCCACTGTCTGCATGGACGAAGACGCCGAGTTCCGGCAGCAGCTAAGGCAGCAGTGTTGACCTGGAGTTGCAAAGTTCCTTAGCGAAGCTCTCATTCCCTGGACGCAGGCTGACTCTGAGGGCAAGAACCAAAACTGGTTTTCTTGGCCCTTTTGTTTTAATCTCAATCCTTAAGTTTGATCTTGAACATCCAGCGAGCCAGCTTCACCAGTTCCTCTCTCCTCTATTTCATAGGTGACGGCCTGGTGTTCTTCTTCAAAACATTAACCAGGTGTCAGGTACAGAGCTCGCAAGGAAAAATACAAAATAGAATTAACAATCTAATTTGTCTAATAGTCATCCTAAATCCTGCCTGAGTTTATATTATGTTTCCTATTTGATATCACAGTAATTCTACAACAAAACACAATCTTTTGAATATAACTTTATTTATTTTTGCGGTGCTGGGCATTGAACCCAGGGCCTTGTGCTTGCAAGGCAGGTGCTCTACCCACTGAGCCACATCCCCAAACCCTTGAATATAACTTTACATGAGCTGAAAGCTACTTATTTTGGAAACATTCTGGCTTGCAGCAGGGTGGGAGGCAGACCCTTATTTCAGGTAAGGCAGGGCCTTTTACAATCTTAGGCAGAGTGCTCCAGGTTTGAAGTTGTTTTTGCCTCCTCTTAGGACATCATTTTACACAGTTTATATGTATTATTTCCTGAATTTATGTGAGTAGTTGTTAACACAATATATTGCATTTAAAACAAATCAAGGAAAGGCTGAGAGCTTTTAACTTTCCTTTTGTTTGGCAAAGTGACCACATATTTTTATGTTTCACGATATTAACCTTTAAATAAATCAGGCTCTCACTAACTTTATTTTTATTTTTATTTTATTTTATTTTATTTTTTGGTACTAGGGATTGAACTCAGGGACACTCGGCCACTGAGCCACATCCCCAGCCCTATTTTGTATTTTATTTAGAGACAGGGTCTCACTGAGTTGCTTAGGGCCTCGCTAAGTTGCTGAGGCTGGCTTTGAACTCGTGAGCCTCCTGCCTCAGCCTCCCAGGTGCTGGGATTACAGGCATGCGCCACCACACCCGGCTCACTTTAACCATTTTTATCAGGACAGGGTTTGAATGCTTAAGAGCTCTGTAAGGGGCTCTTGTCATTCCTCCTGGGTGGAGGCACATCATTTACATGTTGTAAAACAATTTATTGTGGGGGTGCAGTAACACTGGGGGTGTTGGACCTGGTTCCTCCTCCCACTCTGGAGGGCAAGAGGACGGTGCCCCCAGCCATCTTCTCCCTCCCTCGGCCCCTGGATTTGGAAATGGCTCTTGGCAGTTACCTGAGTCTTGAGGGATTGGTAGCAGTGTGAGCTGCATTTCAGTCTGGTCTGGCCATTGCCATCAAACCGGTGCAGCCTCTCCTAGTTCCCAAACTAGAGGACACAGAATCTGAAAGGCAATGCTTAAGCCATAATCCAAATTTGAATGCAAGGCACCCTGTCCTGAGGGTTTGGCGCCCAAAGCCCTGAGGGCCCCAATCAACCTGGAACGGGGGCCATTCTGATTCACAAAACTTTCCTAAGTTACACCCATTATCAAAAGCTCCGCAGTCAGCGCACGTTCTTGGAAGTCCTGAAAAGTATCTAAAAAGCTAGTTAGAACAGCGGGGCACGTGGTTGACTGTGTCCCACAGCAGACTGTCCTGGAGAGATGTGACACAGAAAGCAAGGAGAAAACACAGAAAACACAAACGGCCCGGACACCCAGGGGCCAGTGGTGAAGGCGACTCTGGACGCGAGTTGGGCCCTTCCTGTGGATCGCCCCAGCCTTGGTGGGTGTCACCGTGCCCCGCCATGCATGGCACTGTGCCGTGAGGCAGGCAGGTGGTGGCCTCGGCGGCAGCAGCAGAACCCCCAACTCCCAGCAGGCATGTGACAATGGGTGACATCGTGGCGTCCCGCGGCTTGCCCCAGGGGCACAGGTCCCTGGGGTGTGGCCTACTGGACTGGGCCCACATGGAGGTCCTACGGGACTCCGCACAGAGGCCGAATGGACTCGGCCCCAGCACACTCGGCAGCTGAGCAGACCCAGCCCCAGGTGGCGGGACCCCCAGAGAAGGCCCACCAGACTGGACCCCCCCAAAGGAGGCCCACCAGACTGGACCCCCGGGAAGAGGTCCACCAGATTGGACCCCCCAAAGGAGGCCCACCAGACTGGATCGCCCAAAGGAGGCCCACCAGACTGGACCCCCGGGAAGAGGGCCACCAGATTGGACCCCCCAAAGGAGGCCCACCAGACTAGGCCTCAGGAGGAGGCCCACCAGTGGCCAGGAGCGACGTCTCGCCCTGACCTGGGACTGGTGTAAGCAACTGTGTCCAGACTGACCACGTCCCCCAGATACAGGTAGCCGACTCACCGATACAGGATACCAGGTATCTTCGTCCAGAGGGTGTCCTGAAGATGGGCTGGGATCCCCCCAAGAGTGCGGCTGAGGCATGTCTTTCAGGAGCCCCCTCTACTCAGGGTGGAGGCTCCCAGGAGGCCAACTTAGGCGTGAGGGCTTGGAGAAATCAGATCTCGCTGGGGCCTCCGAATGTTGTACCCAAAGAAAGTGAAATCATCCAAGCCGATCAAATGAAGCCCAAAGAAGCCTTTATTTTAGCTGGCCACCAATGCTCGCCTTACACCTAAAAGCGGGGTGCTGGGAAATCGCGCGGTAATTCTTTTCTTGCCATCTTTTATAGGGCGCAGGAAGGGATTAGGGTGGGCTATAGGGAGGGGATTTGGGATTTGGGGTGCGGCTGACTCTCCGGATCTCGCTGGAGAATCTCCCTGGGGAGCACAAACATTTTAATCTGTTTTCTGTGGCTATAACATGTTAAATCATGGAGGCTGGCCTCAAGCTTGCATCCTCTTGCCTTGGCCTCCTAAGCAGCTGGGATGACAGGTGGGCCCACCCTGCCAGCTGACCCATTGTTATTTATTAAAGCCCAAAGCGCGTCCGGATCCTTGGGCTCTCCTGCAGCCCCAGGATCCCATCCAAGATCCTGCCTGGCTTTAGTTGTCAGCTCCTCAGGGTTCCGAGCCTCCCAGCCTTCCGGGGAGGGCAGCTCGGGGTTCTGCCCAGGCATGTCCTGCACTGCCCTCTGCTGGAGCCTGGGGGAGGCCGTGGGGACGGAGCTGCCCAGCCGAGGCACCTCTTGTCAAGGCACATCAGGGTCAGTGACCTGGACCCCGAGGTGGCCCACTGGTGAGCTGGGCTCCCCTTTGTCCCACACAAATCAGTGACCTTTCCCCTCCTCTGTGCGGACAAGTCTCAAGGTCCGCTTGCACACAGGGAGGTGGACGCATCTGCACGGACCCTTGCTGCCCGGCACCCCAGCATCCCCTGGCCCTGCCCTCATGTCCCGGCCTTGACCCTGGAGCCCTTGCAGGTGGCTCCTGTGTCCCTTCGGCAGGTGTCTGTCATCGTGGGATGGAGGCCTCCTGCTCTCTGGCCCAGGCTCACCTGCCTGTGCGTCTGGCCACAGAACCAGCCGCCACCAGGGTGGCCGCTTCCGAACAGGCTCCCACCAGGTGGGCTTTGCACATCCATTGTCTCATGTCTCCGGAACTCAGAGGTCCTAAGATCCAAAGGCAGGCAGGGCTGGTCCCTCCTGGAGGCTCCCGAGGGGTTGGCTCCACTCACAACCCAGGGAGACCCCACCTCCACTTCCCGCGTGGGGAGTCCCTTTTGCCAGTGACTGATGTGCCCACAGGTCAGAGCTGGTCACCTGTCGCCCATGACCACCCAGGGTCTGCCCTCTGTGTGGCCAGTGCTGCCCCAGGGCCTTCTGGGCTGCCTGGCTCTGGACCCTCCATCACCCTCCGAGTTGCTGGCCTCACCGTCACTATGACAGAGCACCCGAGGTAACTGACGCATAAGGAGAGAAGGGTCACTCTAGCTTCGGTGGTCAGTCGGCCCCGTAGCTTCGGCCCGTGACCAGGCAGCGAGCGCATCATGGTGCACCGACACCCCGACCTTAGGCTGGGCGCAAAAGAGAGCAGCAGGTCAAGGCCATCCCCGGTGAGGGCCCTGGGGACCCAAGCTGTGTCCTGGGACCAGGCAAGTGCAAGGGCAGCGGGGCCTCTCGCCAGCACCCTGGGCCCTGGGCTTTCTGGCTGCCCGGCTCCTGGTCATTTTGGCCCCCCATGTTTGCAGAAGGAAGCTGACCTCTAGAGATTTTAAGACTTGCACCTGCGTCTGCACGGTGCTTCAGAGCCACCAGCACAGCCCCCCAGTGGCTGCATTGTGTGCCGAGTCACTTCAACGGGATCGCAGGGTCTGCTCGGGGACAGCTCCCGCTTCGTCCTCCTGCCGTGTGTGGCTGTCGACATCTCACTTGACACGGTTAAACTAAGTGCTGTCTGGGCACACCTGTAAACAGGAGGCTGAGGCCGGAGGATGAAGTTCAAGGTCGGCCTCAGCAGCTTAGCGAGACCCTGTCTCAAAATTTAAAAAATAAAATAAAATAAAAAGGGCTGGGGGCGTGGTCAGTGGGCAGGTGCTCCTGGGTCCAATTCCCAGCACCAAAAGAAAGAAAGAATTGGGCCGGGCGCGGTGGCGCACGCCTGTAATCCCAGCACTTGGGAGACTGAGGCAGGAGGATGGCGAGTTCAAAGCCAGCCTCAGCAACTTAGCGAGGCCCTAAGCAACTCAGTGAGACCCTGTCTCTAAATAAAATACAAAATAGGACTGGGGATGTGGCTCAGTGGCCGAGTGTCCCTGGGTTCAATCCCTGGTTCCAAAAAAAAAAAAAAAGGAAGAATGTGACCAGAACACCTCACAAGCACTCTTAGAAGAGGGCCAGGCGCAGGCCACTCCCCGGGACCCGCTTCCTCCAGCCACGCCCCACCTGCCTGCAGGCAGGTCCACGTTTGGGGTCACAGTGGGTCAGTTGCAGATGTGCAGAGTGAAGCGAGGGGCTGGTGCGGCAGGAGGGCTGCAGCGGGGTGCAGGGTCGGACTCCGCCTGTTCCCGCCCAGGGCCCACCCGGGTGCTCAGGGCCAAGTCGCTGGGAAGTCCTGACCTTGAGCTCCCTGGCCCCGTGGTGAGAGTGCCCGCCCACCAAACTCAAAGGTGGGGTGTCCACCTCAGGCCTGCCTGGCTCCAGGCCTCAAACTGCCTCTGGAGGAGCCTCAGAAGCCACAGCTTCTCAGCACCCGCCTACCTGCCCTGTCAGGGTCCTCAGGTCACCCCGTGCCCTGCCCTGGGCAGGCCCTCCACGGCTGGTCGTCCAGCTACCCCCACTCCATTCACACAGCCCTCTTCCTGGACACTGCCCGAGCCCTGTGCCCCAGGACGCTGGCACCTCCCTCCTCCCTGCCTTCCTCCTGGCCATCTGATGTGGCTGCTGGGGACATCACCAGGGCGCTTTCCACTGACCACCACCCCAGTCTCCCTGAGTTGCCTAGGCTGGCCTAGAACTTAGGATCCTCCGCCTGGAGATGACAGGAGAGCACCACCAGGATAAGAAAACACCAATAATGACCTTCCCAGTTCTGAGGTGCTCTCTCCCCTGAACAGCGGCAGCCGGCGGACAAGCTGGCCACCACTCTCCCCAGGCACAGCTGCCCAGCACGCTGTCTCCTTGCCACTGGGACCCAGCCACTCACGAGTCCTCTCCTTCAGGGCCTGCACTGGGCCTCAGGCCCCCCACTCCCTGGCACAGGACTTCCCAGAGCCTCCTTCCCTGGCCCCCTGTTCCTGGGGAGGGACAGTCTTTACCTGTCCCAGCTGCCCAGGGTCAGCAGCATACTCTGACCTCCTGCCTGTTGGCCTCCCTCTGCCATCTGGCCCGGGCCTGACCTGGGCTCCCCTCAGGCTGCTCCACCCAAGGCTCGAGCTCCGAGGCCAGGCCCCTTGCCTCCTCCTCGAAGCCCGGATGGTGGGCCCTCCCCTGAGGTCCACTCGCCCTGACCTTCCGCCTGTTCCCAGGGGCGGCACACATCTAGCGTCATGAGTCAACCAGGGTGCTGTCCACTGTCAACCGACCACCCAGCTGGTGGCCAGTCCCTCCTCACCTCCTGGGCTCAACCCCACCCTGTCTGGTGGCGGGGGCCGCCCTCCGGTGAGCGGGGAACCAGAGCGCACCAGCGTCTTCTGCAGACCCGAGGCTCTGCGGCCAGCTCTGGGGACAGCCTGCCTCAGCTGCCCCTCACCAACCCCACGCCCTCAGCGGAGGCAGCGCGGGGCGAGGTCGCCCACAGCCACACAGGACAGCAGGGCAGTGTAGTGAAAAGGTTTTATTAAGAAGGCTTCGAAGTCAAAAAATAAAACTCTTGATACAATGTTTTAACCTTTAAATCAGCTCAGCAAATATATAATCAGTAATTTAGCTGTGTAAGATCAAAGGTCCATTACTTCATTTAAAATAAAATATATTTTTTAGTTCTTAAAATTTATTCCATAAAGTACATATTTCCCTATAAATTCCCTACATATACACACGAGGTAAAAAGTAAAAGTTAAAAAAAACTTTTAAAAATTAAAAAAAATGACAAGAACCACAGCAGGGATTCATAATTAAGAAAAAGAGACCTCTGGGCGCGACGTGCCCGCCACCCGCCCGCCGTCAGATCCGCTGTTTGCGGGGACCACCCTGGGAGGGGGTCTTAAATAAAAAGTGCACGCAGACCTTTTCTCTCCTTTTATTTAACCTGTCCACTCAACACTGTCACTTGTCAGAACGGCGGTGCTGCAGCTGGGCCGCCGGCCGGCCGTCTCCACGCCTGCCAGGGAGTTAAAGCTGACTCGATCAGGCTGGCCCCGCACTGCGCCCGGCCCGCACCCGCCCCGGCCCGCGCCCGCCCGGGCACCCGCCCCAGCGCCCGCCCCAGCACCGCGGGGCAGCGGCCAAGGGCCTGGTGGGAGGCCGCGGCCGGCCGGCGGAGGGCGCACTAGGAAAAGATATGAATGGCCTGGGTGGCCGGCGTGCGGCACGCGGGGCACTCGGGCTCGCTCTTGCCGCAGATTCGAACCGCGCAGTCCATGCAGAAGAGGTTGTGGCCGCAGGGCACCAGGGCGGCCATGGCCTCGCCCTCGGCGCACACCACGCACTCCCGCGCGGGGGCTGTGGCGGGTGCGCCTGGGGCCCCGGCGGCCCCGGAGGCGGAAGGCTTGCGGTTGCTGTCCGTGGGGCTGGAGTCCAGGGCAGAGGAGGCCGAGGCGCTGCTGGGCAGTGAGGTGGCCGTGGAGAAGCTGGCGCTGCTGGAGAAGGGAGGCAGGGAGGCCTGCGGAGGCCGCCAGGGGAGGGCGCCCACCGGGTCGGGGGCGCCGCGCCGGGTCAGCGGGAGCTCCAGGCCCAGGCCTCCAGGCTCGGGCAGCGTGGGCGAGTGGCGCGGGGTGCCCCCCGCACTGCTGCGCCGCGCGCCCGTGGAGGCAGGCGCGGGGGCCCCGTTGACCGCCGCGCAGCCACTGAAGGCCGGCAGGGGCGCGGCCCGCTCGAAGGGGGCCCAGATGGTGGCCGCCGCGGGCACAGTCAGGTCCAGGGCCAGGAAGTCAAAACCAAAGTCACAGTCCTCGGGGGTGGCCGTCCCTGTGGGGGCCCCGGCGCTCTCCGCGCCGAAGGTGAAGCCCCCATTTCCAGAGCCGCCATAGGGGCTGGCGGGGCCCGCGTCCGGCACAGGTGGCCCTCCACGGTTGCCCGCGTAGAAGGCCTCAGGGGTGCTGGGGGCGCCCAGGGCACTGTCCCCGCGGAGGCCACTTGTGGCCGTGGGGGGCCGCCGTCCCGGGTGGGGGGCCTTGGCCCAGAGGCTGGCGGCGGCCCCGAGCAGGTCCAGGCAGACGTCCGTGCCGTTGGCGTGGAAGTCGCTGTCGGGGCCGGCGTCCGTGAAGGCGCCGGTGCGCAGTGTGATGTGCGCCTCGATCTCCTCACGGGCGCGGTCCACGTTCTCGGGCATGCCCGTCACGGCGAACACCGGCTCCTTGTCGCGTCCCGGCGTCACGATGTACGTGTGCGTTCGCTGCTGGATGCGCTTGATCGTGGCGCCCTTGGGCCCCACCACCAGCCCCACCACGCGGTAGGGCACTCGCACCTGGATGGTGGTCTGTCCCGGCAGGTTAGGCGGACCCGGAGCGGCGCCGGGCAGCCCCCCCGCCTTGCTGCGGGAGGCGCGGATCATGGAGAAGTGTTCGGCCGCCGACAGGATCTCCCGCTTGGCCATCTCCACGTCCTCCTTGCGGCCTGTCACGATGAAGACCGGCTCCTCCCCGCGCACTGGCGTTTTGATGTACGTGTTCGTCTTGGCACGCAGAGCCTTGATCTTGCACCCTGCGGGGGGACAGGAGACCCAGTGACCGAGGGCCATCTGCCCAGGGCACCTGTGGTGGGGACCTGGCTGCAGGCCCAGTGAGCACACCCAAATCAGAGCCCTCCCGGCTGCCCTGATGCCCCATGTCCCTCCCACCCGAGCCCGTTTCCCCTGGCCTGGTAGAGGCCCGAGAAACAGCGAGGACGACCCTGTTGCAGGCTGCTCGCAATTCATCCGCACCAGGGACCCGGGGCTGCTGTGGTCTGAACAGACGTCTCCCCAAACTCACAGGTTGGAAGGGAACAGCCAGTGGGGCAGTACCAAGAGGGGCCTTTAGGGGGAATGGGGGCACCTCCTGAATAGGACGGTGCCTTATGAAGGGGCTCCAGGGAGCTCCCTGGACCTTCAGCTGTGAGAGGACACTCAGAAGGCACACCCGTGAGCCGGGCGCGGTGGCGCA
>JAJEJO010005557.1:140123-165877 GCA_020662805.1 Glaucomys volans
GGGCGGCCGCAGCGCGCACGCGCGGGCCGGGCCGGCGGTCACGTGGCAGCCCCGCCCCCGCCGTGGGCGCGGACCCGGCGCCCGCACGTGCCGGCGCTGCCGCGGGTGGGCGTCGCGGGCAGCCGCGGCCGGAGTCCCCAGCCACGGTGGGTCTGGCTCCCCCGAGCCCCGCGCCAGCCTGCCCTCCTCGTGCCAGGGACCCCCCTCCTCGTGGCGCCCCGGGATTGGGGCGCCTCTTTCCGAGTCCCCCTGGAGACCGTGCCGGGCTTCCGAGGCAGGCGCGCCCCTAGTCGCCCCCACTGGGAAGGTCAGCACCGGCTGGGGGCGGCTGTGCACGCCACGCCGCACACCTCCGCCTGGGTGGTGCTCCGCGGGTGGGGAGGCTCCCAGCAACCCGAGCCCACCTGCGCAGGGGAGGTGGCCCTGCCTGCGGGTTCTGAGAGCAGCCTGGCCTGTCCACCTGCGAAGCCACCCAGTGCCAGCGGCCCTACCTTCAGCAGCCTGTGGGCCTGCTGGGCTTCTGTGAGGTTTCTCCAGGTGGACCCCCTCCTGGCCGGGTGCGCAGCCTCGGGCCAATGCCTGGCGAGTCTCCCCTGCTCTTCTCGCCCGTGCTGGTCCCGGATCTCTCCATCTCGTCTCCTAGCTGCGGCCATCCAGGCTGGATTGTCCATCATCACTTGCGGTTACTTCTCCAGACAGTCATCTACACAGGTTCCGCTCAGAGTCGCCATGAAAGTCCTGGCACCGGCCTAGGTAGGTTCCTCTGCGCAGAGCCCTCCTCGCGGCTGTGAAGTGTTCCTGACCCCTGCCCGCGGACAGCCTCAGCTCTAGGCCAGGCGGTCTTGATGCTGTCTCCATCCACAAACACCTTCCAATTCCCCTCTTGGCTTGGGGAGTCTGGGCGGCCCCCAGACTTCTCTGTCGTGCACCCTAGCATTTGGAATTGATAATTACTTTCAGATACCTTATGTCTAGCCCCCTCCCCACGGGACAGGCCCAGAGTCCCTGGGCTTCCAGAGACATCCTCACTCTTCTGTGTTGCGGTCTCCATAGAAGCTTCCGCCAGCAGCCACTGGTACTCAAAACCAGGGGCTGCCCAGCCGGGCACCAGGAACTGCACTGGTCCTGTCTGGCTCTGTGACTAGGGACGGGAGGAGGGAGCTGGAGGCTTGGGTACAACAGGACAGAGTGCCAGGCTGATGGTCACAGCCGAAAGCTGAGGCCCCGGTGGGCAGAGGTCACAGGCCTTCCTCAGAGCCCCTGACCCTGCCAGTCTCTAGCAGGAGGTCCTTACAGAGGCAAGTGTGGGTGGCTTCTGCCCAGGACTCGGGCTTTTTACCACCTGGGAGGGCCTTCCCTTGCCTGCGTTCTTTTCTGCCTGCCAGTTGCTCCACCCAGGCTCCCTCTGAGGGACTGGGGGCAGCCTCCAGAGGGGAGGCGTGGGGGTCCCTGTGGAGGAGGAAACTGGGCTGTGGAGAGGCCCTGGGGACTCGGTGCCTGACCAGGTCCATCGCTGCCACCCTGCAACACTGAGAGGACAAGAGAGGGCCTGGAGGCCTGCCCAACACCTGGCCACACGTTGCATGGGATGGAGCCCAGGGCCTCACACATGCTAAAAAGTGCTTGGCTACTGAGCAACATCCTGCTGGTTTTTTTTTAATTTTTGAGACAGGGTCTTGCTAAGTTGTCCAGTCTGGCCTTGAACCTGCCATCCTCCTGCCTCATCCTTCCAAGCAGCTATGATGACAGGGCACCTGGCTCCTGGTCATCCTGACATATGGACCTCCCCCGGGTCTGTTTGATGTATGTTTAAAACCTTCCATATTAAAAAATTCATTCGAAAAAAGTTTTAGGAAGCATCCTTTGAGAGATTGATTGGAAGGTGTTTGTGGATGGAGACAGCATCAAGACCACCCCACGGGGCCTGGGTGGACAGGGGTGGGATGAAGGTGGACAGTAAGGAGGCTGCTGCAGGTGTGGGTGGGGTGTGGGGTGGTCCCACCCCACAGTAGGTGTGGTACTGGGGATTGAACTTGCCGGACTCTACCACTGAAATACAGCCCAGCCGTTTAATTTTTTTTAATAAGTTGCTGTGGCTGGGACTGAACTTTTGATCCTCCTACCTCAGCCTCCCAACTGGAGGGAGTAACAGTCTCATGCCACTAGCCTGGCTGGCCTCTTTTCTGTATATTTAAAATAGCAATGGGGCCGGGCGTGGTGGCACACGCCTGTAATCCAAGCGACTTGGGAGGCTGAGTCAGGATGATCGCGAGTTCAAAGCCAGCCTCAGCAACTTAGCGAGGCCCTAAGCAACTCAGTGAGACCCTGTCTCTAAATAAAATACAAAATAGGGCTGGGGATGTGGCTCAGTGGTGGAGTGCCCCTGGGTTCAATCCCTGGTTCCAAAAAAAAAATAAATTAATTAAAATAAATAAATAAATAAAATAAAATGGCAATGGGGAGGGCGGGGTTGTAGCTCGGTGGTGGAGTGCTTGCCTAGCAGGCAGGGCTGTAGGTTTAGTCCTCAGCACTGCAAAAGTGAAAACTCCTGGAAGGAAGAGCACCGTGTTGGGCGCAGGGGTGTGTGCCTGCAGCCCCAGGGACTCGGGAGACTGGCAGGAGGGTGGCAAGATCCAGGCCAACCTTGGCCACTTAGCAAGACGCTGTCTCAAAATGAAGAATAAAAGGGCCAGGGCATTGGAAAACCGAAGGTGTAGTGTATCCAGAGTCTCCCGACTAGCTGTGTCCCAAAAGATCTGAACATAGCCTCCAGCAAGTACTTACACCCACATGCTCACAACAGCCACCCAGGTGTGCAGGACCAGGCCCCATCCACACCTGGAGCGTCCTGACCACAGTCAGAAGCAAGGTGACAGCTCAGAGCTGATGGACCTGAGGACCTCAGAGCCAGACACACGGACACTGTGTGACCCGTTGTGGGACCCAGTGACAGGAGACGTCAAGAACAGATGGATGGAGAGACGGGACGTGCCAGGGGATGGGGTTGGGGAGCAAGAGGGTTGGGGGAGCTGGGCACAGTGGAGGCTGGGGCAGGAGAGTCACAAGTTCGAGGACAGCCTGAGCAGCTTAGACCCCGTCTGAAAAAATTAACAGGTCTGGCGATGTGGCCCAGTGGTTAAGACCCCTGTGTTCAATCCCCCCCAACACACATAAAAGAAGAAAAGTAAAGGCTGTTGGGTCTTATTTTCCTGTGAGGACTTTGGTGACATTTGACTGAGAAGGGAAGGGTCCTAGATGTGTGTGTGGTCCAGTTTGGTTTTGGTGTGTGGTTTCTGTGGTGGGGATCACGCCCAGGCGCAGCTTACTACTGAGCCACATACTTCAGTTGCTTAGTTCCTTGCTAAGTTGCTGAGGCGGGCTTCCGACTTGTGATCCTCCTGCTTCAGCCTCCTGAGCTGCTGGGATTACAGGTGTGTGCCACCGCGCCAGCTTATTACTGACGGTTTTAAAAGCATTAGGGCAAGGGGCTGGGGTGTAGCTCAGTTGGTAGAGTGCTTGCCTTGCATGCTCAGACCCCAGGTTCAATCCCCAGCAACACTCACATCATTAGGACAAGAGCCAGGCTTGGTGGCTCATGCCTGTGATCCCAGTGGCTCGGGAACTGACAGAAGAATCTCGAGTTCAAAGCCAGCCTCAGCAAAATTGAGGCACTGAGCAACTCAGTGAGACCCTGACTCTAAATAAAATACAGAATAGGGCTGGGGATGTGGCTCAGTGGCCTAGTACCCCTGAGTTCAATCCCCGGTTCCAAGAAAAATAAAAATAAAAATAAAAATAAAAATGGGTTGGGGTGCAGCTCAGTGGTAAAACAGACAAACAAAGGTTCCAAGCAGGAGGCTGTGCGCCCCAGCCCTCCTCCCAGCTCCTGGACGGCCTCTGTGGGTGCCTGCGGGTGGCCTTGCCTCACACTGGCCCCTTCAGGCCCCACTGCTCTCTCCAGATTGGTCCCAGAGAGAGGGAGCTGGGGTCTGGAGCCCGGCTTCAGGTTCCCCGAGTCTCGGGGTGTGTGTGTGTGTGTGTTTGGATGTGTGACTGACACAGCAACGTTCTCCCTTTAAAAAGCAGACGATCGTGCAGCTTGTAGGACAGCAAGTAGGACTTGTGCAGCCACCAGCCGTCAGGGCTGGGGTTTGGCCCAGAGGTCCTGGGCTCCGTCCCAGGAGAGGAGAGGACAAGGGCGGGGAGACTGGGGCCACCGTCCTCGCCTCTCCCCAGCCAGACCCTCCATGGAGAGGGTGTGAGCCAGCATGACGGGGGCACTGCTGCCCTCCTGGGGCAGTGGGAGCACCTGCCGAGGTGGGGCTGGCCTGGTGCCCTGAGGGCTTGCCACACAGCAGCAGGTCCTGGTCACCCCATCCTGTCCTGCAGCAGCCAGGGCTGGCCGGGGGGCCAGTCCAGGTGGGGTGTCACAGCCTGGCGGCAGGCAACTGCGGTGTAGCTGCATCCCAAGTGCCCGCAAGGGCCCTGACAGGTGCCTGGCTGCCTGACCGGCCTCTCCGCCCTCGGGCTCCATGTCCACTCCCAGAACCCACTTGTGGAGGCAAGGTGTCCGCTCTAACACTGACCTACATCACCTGGCCCACTGGGCCCTCGGGAGAAAGGAGAGTTCAGGAGGATCCCGAACCTGGACAGGAGGTGACACCTAGCTGCTGGACGGACTGTGGAGGAATTGGGTCGTTCCAGCTTCACGGCCTCGAGGTGGACCTGGCCCTCTCATGGCTGCAGGTACCCGAGGTCAGAGCGACCGATGGGGCCTCTCTGGGGCAGAAGGCTGGGCAGAGACCGAGGCCCCCCTTAAGGATTGGGCAAAGGGAGAACAGTCTCAGCCACCAAGACCCTGCCCAGCTGTGGGATAGGGACAGCCCTGGGGTCAACAGGGATCTTGGGTGCCATGGAGTGGGGCAGATGCCCTGGAGGTGCTGGACATGGGGGAGGGTGGTGTCCCAGGCTGCAGGTAGTCAGGGCTTAGGGAGGGCTGTTGAGGGCCTGGGGTCCTCCTGGAGCACGTGCTGAGGGGCATGGAAGGACACCCCTGCAGATGCCCATCTTTGGCCACTCCCTGCAGCTCATTCCATGGTATCCCTGGGTCCAGGGTGTTGTGGGGGGCCTGCCCTAGCCCCACGGCCTCCCCTTCACCATCCACTGCCAGGTGCCAGCCCAGGGACCCTGAGCCCTGGGTCACCCGCCCTGCCTGGACAGGCTCCCACCCCGTGCTGCGGAGAAGTCCTGGACCCTCAGAATCAACACAGCTCCCAGCCACGTTCTCGGAAGCGTCTTTATTCAGGTGCGGGGCCACCTGCAGGTCTGGGACCCCCAGGCAGGACCCCTGGCCTCGGCGGGGTCCATCCCCACAAGCACCCGTGCCGGCAACACGAGCTGGCCCCAGCCCCGAGGAGTGGGCAGTTTCCCGTGCCAAAGACGTGTGCTTTGAAAGGTGACAGAGCAGCCTGGCATCCCAGGTCAGTGGCCCTGAGGACAAGGGGACAATGTGGGTCCAACAGTGAGCTTGGCAGGTGACCCCACCAATGAAGGGGTCCCTTCACCTGCCATCATGCCAGGCTCAGCTCCCAACAGCCAGGGATGGTGCTGCCCTCATGTCCACCTGCGACTGACCACATCCCGGTTGGGGGCAGTCTGGGGGCCAAGAGGACAGACTGGTGCTGTGAGCTTAAGGCTGACGGAGGCAGAAGCAGGGCCTCACTGGGCCTGGAAGCCTCAGGTCCCAGGGAGGGTGGGGTCCAGGTCGCCGTCCTTCCCTTTGCCAGTGTGCCGGCCACAGCCTGTCCCAGTGGCTCAGGGCACCCCCAGCGGGCCAGCTCTACCCCACATGGCAGGGGAACCGGGTGTGGCCTGGGGTCCCCCAGCACTGGCACCTCAGCAGGGCAGAGCCGCAGGCAGGCAGGTGTGAGAAAGTGGCCACGTCACCTCTGCTGGCGTCCAAACAAAGGGTCAAACAGCCAAGTTCCAGCCCCATTTGTATCATCGATTTATTGAGGGAAGTGACCTCCTAGGTGGCTGCTGGCTCCCCGATGTCCTCATTGGGGTTGCTGCTCTTCCCCGTTGGGTGGCAGCGCAGGGCCATCACAGTGCTGTCCCAAGGGCTGACCCGCTGGCCCAGGGCCGCTCCTAGCACTGCACTGCCGGGGAGTGGCCGTTTTGGGAACCTTCCCAGCTCCTGGAGATGCAGCACTGAGGAAACCTCACGCGACCAGCTCCGGGCCTGCTGGCAACTCTCCATGTGGAGGAGCCTGGGGCAGAGTCCACGGGGACAAGGCTGGCCTCCAGGTTGGGCACCCCCAGTCCTGAGTTCACACATGGGGCCTCCCCCAGGCAGGCCCAGGCCCGCAGAGAAAAGCCAGCATGAAGGGGTCCACCAGGCAGGACCGTCCTCCAGCCGCCCCCCTTGAGGCCCAGGGGAGGACGGCCGCCCTCCCAGCCTGGGCCTGCTTGCTGAGCCTGGTCCCCAGGGTGGCTCAGGGCCAAGTCTGTAGGTGGCCGTGCAGAGGCGAGCTGGTGGCCCCGCAGCACAGGGCTCTCAGGACGTCTGCAAAGGACGGGGAGGGGATGCCATCAGCAAGGTGACTGGGGACAGGGGCCGAGGCTCCTCCAGCACTGGGCGGCTCTGGTGCGGCCTCCCGGCACGCATGGGGGCTTCTGGGAAGCTGCCCTCGTCACGGCCGCTGCTGACACCAGGCTGCTCTTCTGTTGACCCCACCTGCCCAGCCAGGGTGTGGCCGCAGCGGGGAGGGCAGGGCGCTGCCGCACCCGCTCTAGACGCGCTCCAGCTCCTGCTCCGGCTCGGGCTCCTCCTCCTCGTCCTCGTCCTCCTCCTCCTCCTCGTCCAGGCAGGCCTTGTCCAGGGGCACCTCGCCATCCCGGGCCAGCTCCTCCACGTGGGCCAGCATGTCCGCCATCAGTGCCTCCTCCAGCCGCTTCCGCACCTGCTGCACCAGCTCCTCCTGCTTCCTGGGGACGTGGACACTGGCCAGGGAAGGCTGCGGCGTCTCCACCGCCCACACTCTTGCCCTCCCAGCTGTGCATGGACACCCTGCCCACACAGAGCTGGGGTCCCTCAGCCACTGCTGCAGCCCTGGGCTTCCTGGACGCCAGACCAGCCCTCTGCTGGCCTGGTCCTGCCAGTCCACCTCCTCAGGGCTACTGCCACCACTGCTAGGCCTGCAGCCCCTCGTCGGACCAGCAAAAGCTTCGGCATCATCGACGGTGCTGCCCACCCCACTGTGCTCTCCTCACACTGCCCAGGGCCTCCTGAGTTTCCTTTACGGTCACTTAGCAGGGAGGCCAAGTGTGCAATCCAGCATGCCCTGGCTCACCGGCTCAGGCAGCGTCCAGCTCCAGGCAGCTGCCCTTTGTCTGCCCACCCCTTGCTCCGGTCCAGACGGCGACACTGCAGCTGCCAGCCTGGCCTGCACCCCTGCTGTGGCCACTTCTGTTCCGGGACCTGGTCATGTCGGCAGGAGACAAGGGCCACCACCTACCTGATGTCCTCGTCGGTCACCATGAACGCTTTGCACAAGGGCTGGGTGGTGTTGAGCCACACGCCGGGGTTCTTCTCCACAGCAGCCGAGAGCTGCCCCGTGATGGGCATGGTGCTGGTGTGCAGGGCGCTGGCGATGGCCGACAGCAGGGTCTCATCCGTACAGCCTGGGCCCACCCCTGCCAGGCAAAGCGGAGGCGGCCCGGGCAGGGCCAGGGTCAGCAACCACGGGGGCTCTGCCTCCTCCCAGACCTCCTCAGTGTGCCCTGACTTCCACCACGGGGGGGGGGGCTCGAGGGCCACCTCAGGGTAGGAGCAGATCAGATGTCCTGTCCTGCGGGTCTTTAGTTGGCGCGGAAGAGCGGAGCCCAGGGCCTTGAGCGAGGCAGGCAGGGCGATCACAGAGCCATGCCCAGGCCCTGCCAGTCCTCCACACACCTGAAGGCAACCAGCGCAGCCCTGGGCTGCCCGCACTCCATGGCCAAGGACAGGCGCGCTCACCTTGCAGGCCTTTGGGCAGATCCATGGTTCTCACGAGCTCCTCCGCGATGTCGAAGGCGCTCAGGCCACTCAGCTTCTTCTCCCAGAACAGCTGCCCCAAAAGACAGGACAGACTGGTCAGCAAGGTCACAGGGGAGGGACACAGTTCTCCTGTGCCAGACAGGGCTCTGGGGTGCCCATCTCCTCACCACTCTGGGCCCTGGGCATCTCCCTCCCTGCTCCAGGCACCTGCCACACCCACACACCCAATGGGTGTTTGTAACAAGGATTCAACATAGAAATGCTTCTCTCTTCTTGTGCTGCTTTTCTGGGAGTTGAACTGGAGGCACTCGACCACTGAGCTACGTCTCCAGCCCCTTTTATATTTTTTATTCTGAGACAGGGTCTCACTAAATTGTCTTGAAATAGCATCCTCCCTTCTCAGCCTCCCAAGTGGCTAGGATTACAGATGTGTGCCTTGGCACACAGCTTGGTGTTTTTCTTTTTTCTTGGTATGAGGGACAGAACCCAGGGATGCCTAACCAATGAGCCACACCCCCAGCCCTTTTTAAGATTTTGAGCCACACAAGCCTCTGGGCCTTCCCTCCCTAAACTGCTGAGGCTGGCCTTGAACTTGAGACCCTCCTGCCACAGTGGCTGGGATTATAGGCGTGCACCACCACGCCCAGCTGGGTTCTTTTTTTTGGAGCCAGGGATTGAACTCAGGGACACTCAGCCACTGAGCCACATCCCCAGCCCTATTTTGTATTTTATTTAGAGGCAGGGTCTCACTGAGTTGCTTAGGGCCTCGCTAAGTTGCTGAGGCTGGCTTTGAACTCGCGATCCTCCTGCCTCAGCCTCCCAGGTGCTGGGATTACAGGCGTGTGCCTGTAATCGCGCCCAGCTGGGTTCTTTTTTTAAAGCACTTTTTCTCCTGTAGTGCTGGAAGCAGGTCCACGACCTGCTGAGCCAGCTCTGCCACTGCCGCACCCCAGGCCCGGGAACCATGCTTTTTAGAACAGGTGCCCACAAACTGAGTCATCTACTTAAGAACAGAGGACCAGAAGGGAAGGCCACACGTGGGAAGCCTGGGCAGGGCAGGGGCTTTGCCTGCTCATTGTCCACACCCTGTTTCCCACAGAACCTGGGTCCCGCAGAGAAGGTTCTGGGAGGTGATGCCACACTCCCAAGAAACCTCCTTCAGAAGTGGGAGCGCAGGCTGAAAAGAAAGCCTCTGGGCTCACCTGCCGGGGCTGGTCCACAGCCTTCTGGGGGTCGCTCTTCACCTTGTTGCTGGGGTGGTTGGTGATCTTGGTCACGGGCTGCTTGAAGATGGATGCTGTCTGCCGAACCGGCAGCGCCGTGTTCAGGTCGGGCTTGCCCTGCGAGGACAATGCACTCCAGTGGGGCGCCCCAACTGGGGTCCATGCGCTGCCCCCAGCGGCGGTACCAGGCCCATGTCCCGCAAGGGCCGGCTGGGCAGGCGGGCTCTCGGGTGGGCGCAGTCCCAGCTCCAGGGGCCACAGAGGACGCATCTGCGCCATGCGGCTGCCTGCTTGCATGGGCATCCTCCCCAACACACACCTGCGGACCTGGCGCCGCCCACTGGCGCCGTCCCTACCGCTCACCTTGACCTGGTTGGAGGAGTCGTAGCGCACGCGCTGGCGGCTCTTGTTCATCTTGCTCATCAGCATCTTGCCGGTGCGGAAGTCGAAGGTGCTCAGGTCCATGGAGCCCCCCAGGTAGCGCGCCAGCTGCGGCTTGCTGCGGAACTTCTTCCCACTGGGGCTGCGGGCAAAGGCGGGTCGGCGCGGGCCTCTGGACCCTCCAGACCCAGCCAGATGGCGGGGAAACCCCTTGGAGACCCTCCCACCCCCAAAGTGGAAGCCGCCATGACCTACTGCAGTGTGGTTCACAAGGCCAGAACTAGCTCGCGTTGCTTAGAGGACCCCAAGGGCAGCAGGCTGAGAGTCAGCCCTAGGAGCTGGCTCCTTCCGGTGGTTACCTAGGGGGAGGCTGCTCAGGGTCTCATGTTAAGGCTGGGGCCAGAACCCTGGCCCTGAATGGGCCTGCAGGGCGCCCGCTCTCTCCGGGAACAGCCATCTATAGGGTCATCCAGCTGGAGCACACAGGCCTCCAGAGATTCACTTCTGCACTTATGCTCTGGGCTGACAACAAAACAGAGCGCACATGCCAATCACGCAATTGATTGCCAATCACGCAATTGGCACAGAAGCTGAGGCCCTGAGCCTGGTCCCAGACACAGCCACAGGGAAGGAGGAAGCAACCCCAGGAAACACCTGCCCACAGTCCTTTCCCTCCAGGTGCCCGACCGTCAAGAGGTCAGGAACAGGAAAATACAGACACAGAACTTGAACTAGCGGGGCGCGGTGGCGCAGGACTGTAATCCCAGCACTTGGGAGGCTGAGGCAGGAGGATCTCGAGTTCAAAGCCAGCCTCAGCAATTTAGCGAGGCCCTAAGCAACTCAGTGAGACCCTGTCTCTAAATAAAATACAAAATAGGGCTGCGTATGTGGGTCAGTGGTCAAGTGCCCTTGGGTTCAATCCCTAGTAACCCCCCCAAAAAAATTACTTGGACTAGGGGCTGCTTAGAGGGCTTGGTTCGGTGGGGGCACAGGGCAGTAGGAGTGATAATGGTCAGGGGTTTCCTTTGGAAGTGATGAGGCTCTAGAACTGAGCCTGGATGTACCCACACACATCTGAAACACGCGAATACACCACTGACTAACACAGTGGGTAAACGCACAGCACGAGAACCGTCTCCACAAAGCTGTTTTTAAACAATGAACACGAGATGGCCTGGTGGTGGCCAGGAGCTGGGTGAAACGGAGTAACCACGGCAGGAGCTCCTTCCGGGGTGCTGAGGTGAGCTGGAGCGGAGCGTGGCAGCCGCCCACTCCTGTGACTGCTAATCCACACACTGTACAAGTCGTGAGAATGACTTATGGCATATGAATTGATCAGATGCTGAAAGACTATGGAGATCTGTATCGACACAGAAAGATACCCCTGGTGTTTTATTCAACGAAAAATGGACACACTTAATAAAACCAGATACAGGGAATAAAAATGGGCAGAGAAGCCTGAGCTCTCTCGCGACGAGGCTGGGGAGAGCAGACAGGCCTGCTGAAGTCCAGGGCAAGGAGCACCCCAGACCTGTACCTTGGAGGGCTGCTCTGGACCATCCAGCTTTGCTTCCTACAGCCAGACCCTATATCTGGGGCTGGGCCTCACAGGGGACCCCACAGCTGAGCCCTGAAAAGCTCCAGAGTAGATGGGAATGAGAAAGGTATGATGGGATCAGTCTCAGGACCCTGGCCAACCTGACCTTGGTTCAGGTTCTGAGCTGCAGCCAGCCCTCGGGCTCCAGGGGCCTTTGCCCAGATGTCAACTGCTCCCCTGTTCTTTCCTCAGAGGGGCCCTCCACAGCTTCCCCAGTACCTCACAGATCCCTGCAGCTGAGTACGTGGGGCAGTGGCTGGTGCCCTGACACCAGGAGGGGTGGACCCACTTCCCTGCCAGCTAAGCAGCCAGGCCCAGAGCCCACCAGATGCTGCAGAGGTGTTAACTGAACAAAGGCCCAGAGAGCCGGACAGACCAGAGTACCAGTGTTCCTGGAAGTGGTTCTGGAGGACCTTGGCCTGAGGCCTCCTCACATGCCCCCAAACCAGAACCCCAGGAATGTCAGCTTTCTAAAGAGCTCAGGAGAGAATGAAGTCACAGGAGGGTACAAGGGCAGTGATGGGGAACACAGTGTCCCTAAGAGGGGCCGCTTGCAGCTCCACTGTTCAAAGCCTACACATTTGGAGGCTGACAGTCACACCTCCCTCTCGCTGTCCCTATACTTTTTTGAAACCAGAAGCTGAGCTTGTCCTGATCCGATCACCACATTTCCAAACACAAGCCACTCTTTACAGCCCAAAGAGGGGACAGCAAAGAACCACAGACAACTACAGAGCTCAGCTGAAGTGCTGGTGTGCCTGGCTCCACACCTGCTCACCCACCCAGTCTCGGTGCACCCCAGCTGGCACTCTGCAGGTGGCAGGCACCCCAACACACTGAAGCAACGAGGAAAAAGCAACTAAAAGTGATGCAGAATCAAAAGCATCTTCCAGCCTGGAGATGTAACTCAGTGATAAGAGGGTTTGCCAAGCATGTGGGAGCCCCTGGTTTAGAGCCCAGCACCAAAAAGAAAAAAAGGGCATCTTTCAAAATCAGGGAGATGAAAAACAAGTGACAAATTTTTTGTTCCAAAGGGGTCCGTCCCTGCTGCCTTTCCCAAACCAAGACCTGCCCCTCCTTCCAATCTAGGGAAGAGGCCTCTCAAAAACACTGACCACCAGAAGCATCAACGCACTAGTCTTGAATGGACTCCCACAGAGCAGTCGCAGGTCTTAAGCCTGAGCGTACGAGCCAAGAAGGACTGTGGCCTTAGAACACTCCCAAAAGTGGGGAATGTCCCAGTGACTCTAGAGAACTCACTCCCAGGACTCGGGATGGGCCCAGGATTTTGCATTTTCAAGCAGGTTATCTCCAGTCCCCCGCAACGAGCTGCTCCCTGAGACCCCGGCTGGCCACCCGCCTCGGGCTCCGCGGGGCCCGGGGAAGGCGGAACACCCCACGAGGGCCAGAGGGAGAGCCCAGCCCCCACCCCCGCCCGCCTCCCAGCGCGTCTGGCCGCTGCCGGGCGCCCCTCGTCTAGCGCGCACGTTCTCCGCGGCAGCCAGCACAAAGGCCTCAGCCGCCGGCTGCCAAAACACCATGCGGCCGCGCGCCAGACGGCGCACGCGCACTGGGCCGTGCACCCGCGGGCACGCACGCGCACTAAGCCCTCGTCCGCCAGGCGGGCGGGCACGCACGCTCGACGCACGTTCGCACGCATGACGCACGCGCGCGGCCCAGGCCGCGGCCCGGGGCAGGGGCGCCCAGGCCGCCGCAGAGACCGCTGGGAGGCGCCCGTTGGGGCCCTGCGCGGCCGGCGCGCTCATTCACCTATAGTAAAAGACATCCCTGTGGCCGGCCGACAGCCCCGACCTTCTGGGCACTTCTTCCCTCTCCCAGCCCTGCGGGAGCGCCGGGCACTCCCACCTCTTCCGCTCCATCGCGCCCGGCTCCTCGGCCCGCCTCCGGGCCCGCCGCCGCCGCCGCTGCGACCCCCGCTCGCCGCCGCCTCAGCTGCCTTCTTCGCCGCCACTTGCCGCGGCTGTTCCGTCCCGCAGGCCCCCGCCCTCCGCCCCCAGCCGGGCGCGCGCCGGCTTTGCCGCCCTCTCGGCCCCCTCCCCGCGCTCGCCAGCCCCCGCTCGGGGGGCCGCTCCGCCCACCCGCCCGCGCGCGGGCCCCGACTGCGCAGCCGCGGCGCAGGCCCCGCCCCTCAGCGGCGAGCCCGGTCGGCGCAGGTCGGGGGCGGGGCCTCCTGCGCGCGTGAGCTCTCTGCCCCGGGTCCCCGCTCGCGCGGCTGTTGGGTCTCTGTTCCGAGCGCTTCGGACGTTTCCGTAGTGCGGCCGGCTGGGAGCTGCGGTGGTGCACTCGTCCCCCGTCCCAGGGCATCTCCCGCCTGGCCTTTCTCCAGGCTCTTTACGAGCATCCACGTCCAGGGTGGTGGACCCCAGTGCCCACCGACACTTTCGCGGTGCTGGGGATGTGTCCTCCCGGCCTCCACCACTGAGCACACCCCGAGGTCCCCCCACCCGCTCCTGAGTGCCCTCTCACTCCTGCACCTAGTCCAGACATCTCGCCCAGAGGGCGCCAGGAGCTTCCCGTCACCCCTTGCTCACCTCAGCCAGAGGGTCAGGAAATAAAAGGGGTTGTGTGGCTGAGCTCTCACTGCAGCCTTGCGCACCATGCACAGCGTGCTCGCCTGGTGGCAGGTGTCTGCAGTCACCTGACGAAGGCCCCCTGGTTGGTTTTTTGTGTTTTTTTTGTACCAGAGATTGAACCCAGGGGCACTCCACCACTGGGCCACATCCCAGCCCTATTTTTTTGTATTTTTTTAAATTTAGAGACAGGATCTCACTGAGTTGCTTAGGGACTCGCTAAGTTGCTGAGGCTGGCTTTGAGCTCGCGATCCTCCTGCCTCAGCCTCCCAAGTGCTGGGATTATAGGCTTCCACCACCGCGCCCGGCCGGCCCCCTGGTTTTAAGGAGCCAGAGTTCTTTCGGCCCACCCAAAGCTCAAAAGACGAAATTACAGCACATTTAGCTTAGAGATCTTAATTGGCTTCATGTGATTCTAGAATCGGGCAACACCTCATTCTGCAAAACAAGCGATCCCATGGGTTGAGCAGAGGTTGGCACTGGAGACAGGAAAGGGTTAAAGAAAACGGGTAGTTCCAAAGCCTTGTCATGCCAGCTGGTAACACTGGCTTACTTCGAGTTGGCAGGGCTCTCCTGGCCTCTTGGAAGATGAGTTTAGTTTTGGCTCTGTGGTCCTGAATCATTAGCGTCACTGTGTTAGTCTCAACTGCTGGGCCTGGAGTGTGCCCTAGTGCAGTCTAAACCAGTGGCCTCCTATAGATTTTATCCACTAAGAATTCAGGACGATCTTCCATCTCCACGTCCTTAAGTGCTTTGGCAAAGTCCCTTTGCCATGTCCACAGGTCCCGGAATGATGTGGGGCATCATTCAGCTGTCCTTAAAAGCACTGAAAAAGCTGTAACTGGACAGATGTGTGTGGTAGGGTGTGGGATGGCAGACGGATGATGGTGGGGTCTTGTGTCCCATTCAGCTCCCTCTCCTTTACCCACAGTGGCCTGCACCCTGGACAGTGCTGCCCTGGGGCAGATGGTTTCTCTTCCCACCCCAGGGAACGTTGGGGGTTCTTTGGGACCAGCAGTCTCCTGAGATGCTCTGCAGCTGGTTGGTGGCACAAGACCCAGAGGCCCAGTGTCATGGCAAGTGGGGTGAGATGGAGGGGCCAGTGCTCATGCCGAGACAGTGTCCATGCCAGGGACTAAGCCAGGCTCTTGCAGACCCAGCACAGCATGTGGTGAGATGGGTGAGATGAGCCCTGTCAGTGTGCGGGGGACACTTCTGTCAAGCTGCCCACTCCAGGGACGGGTCGGTGAGTAGAGGGTGGACTGGAACATGTACTGGAACTCACTCATGGGACAGATGAGCGCTGGTGAGAAGGCAGAGCCAGGAGAGCCTGTGCTGGCGGCAGGAGTGCCGAGCCCACAGGGCTGCGAAACACCAGTGACGGGGACACCGTCAGCTCACTCCCAGGAGCCGAAGACAGAGGCTCAGACACACTTGTGCCAAGTTCACGGCAGCCACAGGGCAGATGCAGCCCAGCGTCCACCCACACGGAGCAGCACTCAGCCAGGCAGGGTGCGGCACTGTGACACATCACTGGGCGTGGTGGCACACACCTGTCATCTCAGCGACTCGGGAGGCCCAGACTGGAGACCCCGAGCTTGAGACCAGCCTGGGCAACTTCACAGGACCGTCTCAAAAAGGGTGGGATGTAGCTGTTTGGTTTGGATGGGAAACGACTGGGTGATAGTGAATTAGTCCCTGGTGGAATTAACTGAGTGGTAGCTGGAGGCAGGTGGGTGTGGCAGGAGGAGCTGGTTCATTGGGGGCGACACTATGGGGTATGCATTTTTTTTTTTTGTACAGGGGATTGAACTCAGGGGCACTCCACCTCTGAGCCACACCCCCAGCCCTATTTTGTATTTTATTTAGAGACAGGGTCTCAATGAGTTGCTTAGGGCCTTGCTAAGTTGCTGAGGCTGGCTTTGAACTCGCGATCCTCCTGACTCAGCCTCCCAAGTCGCTGGGATTACAGGCGTGCGCCACCGCAACCGGCTGGGGTATGCATTTTGTATCTGGAGAATGGATTCTCTCTCTGCTTCCCTCCACCACACACTTCCATCATGATGCTCTCCCTCACCTCCAGCCCTGAGGAATGGAGTAAACCGTGAGCCCCTGAATAAACCTTTCCTCCACTGCAGTTGTTCTGGTTGGGTCCTCTAGTCACAGCAGCACAAAAGCTGAGGAAGAGTAGCTCAGCGGGTAGATCACTAGCTCAGCATGCATGAGGCTTGGGTTCTACTCCCAGTACTACAAATACCAAAACAAAACAGACACCCCCAAATCCAAACTGCACACCACTGTGATCCCAGTGGCTCTGGAGGCTGAGGCAGGAGGATCGCAAGTTTAAACCCAGGGTCAGCAACTTAGTGAGGCCCTAGGCAACTTAGTGAGAACTTGTCTCTAAATTTAAAAATTAAAAGGGCTGGGAAATAGCTCGATGGTAAAGCTCCCCTAGGTTTAATCCCCAATACTGGCCAAGGGGGAAAAAAGGCTGGACTGAGGATATGAAGGAAACAGGGGCAAAAGACCGCTGAGGTTAGTTGGGGAGCCAGCAGCCATGTGGTGAGGAAGCCCCACAGCACCCTGGGGAGGCCCAGCAGGGGGCACAGCCTGCAGGTGGCTCCTGTTGCCCCCGCTGAGCTTCCAGAGTGCGGCTGTCCCCGTCCTGACTGCACCACTGCGACACCGGGGCCGGACCCACCCAGGTATGCTGCTCCCACCCTGTGCAGGAGGCTGGGTACCAGTTACTCCAAGCCACTGAGGTGAGGGCAGAGGCCGGGGCAGCAGCAGATGAACACACTGCAGTCACCAGCTACTGAATGTTTAAACATTTTAAGTTCTGAAACTGTTTCTGCCAGCCAAGGGACGATCCTCCTCGGTGTGCAAAATTATGGGGCTGAAAGAAGCCCTGGGTCAGGCAGGCCTCGGGGACTGCGGCTGGGGACCCAAGTCAGCGCAACCGAGCCCAGGCAGCGCAGGCCGCAGAGCATCCAGACGACAACTCTTCAGCCACGGGGAGGGTCCTTCCATCCATCCTCTGGGCAGACACCTGGGGGTGGGGACAAGGCACGGTGAGTGGCCACACCGAAATGGCAGGCGGTTCTGGGCTCTGTGGCCCAGGTTCGTGTTGGCTGCATGATCTTGGCACTCAGGCCCTCAGCTGTGATGTGGAGGTGTGAGTGCTGTCCACGCAGGACTGCCACGCCCAACAGGCCATGACAAGTCAGCACGGCAGTGGCAGAGTGGAAAGGCCCGCCTTAACTTCCCATCTATAAAATGGGGGCGCTCACCCTGCCCGGGACTGGGCAAGCACTACCCAGCTCCAGACTGATGTGTGCGTTGAGTTCTGAGGGGTGCCCCACCCCAGCCACAGCCCCTGCCACCTGCAGAGCTCTCCAGGGTGACCCCAGAAGCCTGGAGAGCCCCACTCCACCCTCCAGCAGCCACTCAGTCCACCCACCCACTGCCACTAGGCCGAGTTCTGAGCACCCTGGCGAGACTCACCGGAGGGGTCCATAGGGCTGAGCTCAACTAATCCTTCTTAAACTTGCCGTTGATGTAAGGCACCCAGTCCAGAATCAGCCGCCAATCAGTGGCCCACACCAGCCCCACAGCACCCACAGTGCCCCACATGCTGGCTGTGGGCATCCTGTGAGGAGAGTGGCAGTCAGGCCCTGCTTGGGACTCCCCTGGGGCCAGCCTCAGGCACCTCTGACCCCCAGCCCGACCGTCGAGCACCCACATGGGCCAGCCCGAGGGCCCCCCAGGTGGAAAGGAGGAAGAGCCTGAAGCCTCATGCAGCACATGCCGCTGCTCTGCCGGGCACCCTGGGGCTCCAGAGAGGAGAAGGTGGGTCAGGCCGGCCGGGGGCCTGCTCACGTCTGCTTTCACACTGAGGCTCTGCTTAAGGCTGGTGCGTCACGCACCAGGAAGTGCTGGACTGAGCAAGGAAGGTCAGCTCCTCAGGCTCCTGCCCGCACAGGACAGGCCAGGGGTGCACCTCCAAGGAACAGACGTGTAAGTGACGACGCACCACTCCCACGTTTCAGACACAAAAAGCTGTGGCTCCACCAGGAGGTCCCAGGCTCACCCTCCTGCTGGCTGTGGGCAAGGCTAGCCATCCTGTCACCAGCCACCTCCTAGAAGCCACAGGAATTGAATCCTAAATCCTGCCAGTGGCCACAGGGGACAGTCTGGAAAAGGGACTCTGCCAGAAGACCATCAGATGAGCCGAGGATTTGGCTAAACTTGGGAGCCCTTTGTTTCACAGCAGTGGGTGACTGTGACAGGTCCCCCCACTGCTGGCCGGGAAGCTGCAATCTGAAACGGAGAGTCCCACGTCTCTGGGTCACAGTGAACCTCACATCTGGGTTCTCCCTGAGGTGAGAGGGATGAACAACTCCCTGCCACAAACACCCTGCCCCAGGCCACCTCACTGGGACAACCTGGTGACCTACTCAGGGCTCACAGCTTACTTTACATCTCAGTGGAGACACGGACTGCTACAGCCATCGGAACGTGGTCAGGGTCACTACGTGGTGGGGCTCTTTCTCCCCCAGTGCAACTGTGGACAATCATCAGAGCAGGCGTTCATCGTTTGCTGGGGTGATTGGCTCCACTTACCCCTAGGGCCACGTGGACCTGCACAGCGTAGGAGCCTGGGGCGCCTCACCTCCACCAGGCATGGAGGAAGGACACAAAGAACATCGCTGGGCTGGCGTCCCACAACCCCCCCATTCTCAGATCACATCAGGGCTTGGTGAGTGTGTGACTTAGTGACCAGAACCCCTCCTGTGGATACCTGCTTCCTGGCCTCCCAGGGCCAGAGGCCATTGAGACAGGTAGCAGCCCCTCTTCTCTCCACCTTGCAATTTTGGGTCTGCCCTGCAGGACGGGTCTTACTCCTTCTACTGTAGTGGGGATTAAACCCAGGGGTACTCTGCCACTGAGCGACATCTCCAGCACTTATTTTTTATTCTGAGAGAGGGTCTTGCTAAGTTGCTAAGGCTGGCCTCAAACCAGGGATTCTCCTGCATCAGTCTCCTAAGTCACTGGGATCACAGGTGGGTGCCACATGCCTGGTCTAGATCTCAATTCTTTACTTTTCCTTGCCAACTTAATAGAATGTCAGCCCATGAGGGCTTATTGCTGCAACTCCAGCACACAGGAGGTACTCAATAAATGCATACTGAGTGAACAAGAGCATGAAGGAGGCATGGTCACCACTCTGACCAAGCACAGGAAGGAACAGGACAACTGTACCAGGGAGATGGAAGGCTGGGCCCTAGGCCGGATGCCAGGATGGCCTTCCAACACGCAGTAGTCCCAGCTGTCCATCTGTTAAAGGCCACTACGCCCAGCCAGGAAAGAACCCTTGCTTAACACCCCAGCTGGGCAGCTGAGACTGCTGGTCAAAAAATCACCCCCATCCTGGCTCCCACGGAGTCACCCCAATCTTGGCCCACCTCCCACATAGGATTAGGGCTAGGTGCAGTAAGTAGTGGGTTTCATGCATTATTAAAAAGCATTCAAAGGCCGGCCGCGGTGGCCACGCCTGTCATAGCAGCTGCTCGGGAGGTTGAGGCAGGAGGATCGCGAGTTCAGAGTTAGCCTCAGCAAAAATCGAGGCGCTATGCAACTCATTGAGACCCTGTCCCTAAATAAAATACAAAATAGGACTGGGGATCTGGCTCAGTGGTGGAGTGTCCCTGAGTTCAATCCCAGGAATCACGCCCCCGCAAAAAAAAAAAAAAGAAAGAAAGAAAGAAAAAAAAAAAAGGCATTTAAAGGGCAGGAGGAAGCATGTCCAAGGCCAGCCCGGGAAACTTTGCGAGATCCTGTCTCAAAATGAAATACAAGCCGGGCGCGGTGGCGCACGCCTGTAATCCCAGCACTTGGGAGGCTGAGTCAGGAGGATCGCGAGTGTCAAAGCCAGCCTCAGCAACTTAGCGAGGCCCTAAGCAACTCAGTGAGACCCTGTCTCTAAATAAAATACAAAATAGGGCTGGGGATGTGGCTCAGTGGCCGAGTGTCCCTGAGTTCAATCCCTGGTTCAAAAAAAAAAAATGAAATACAAAACAGGGCTGGGGATGCGGCTCAGTGGTGCAGCGCCGTGCCCGGCATGAGCGCGGCCCTGGGGTCCCGACACGGCGCCGAAGAGAACAACACACCATTCTGACAACCCAAAGCCAAGGCAGAAGCTGACGGGCTGTTTCAGGCGCCCGGGCGCCGGCCCGCGTCGGGGAGCCGCGGAGCCCGGGGCGCAGAGGGAAGGTGAGGCCCGCGCGGGCCTGGCTGCCCCCTCGGCCGCCCGCACGGAGGGGTCCCGGGCCTCCGCGGCGCGGGGCCGGCACGCGGGCGGCGTCCTCACCAGTTCTTGGCCAGCTGCAGGTAGCGCGGGCCCAGGAACCGGGTCAGCATCGCCGCGGGTCCGCAGGAGCACGCTCAGGGTCACCGTGTCCCCTGGCGCGCAGGCGCGAGGACCTTGCTGGCCTTCGGGGGGAGGCTGCGCGCAGGCCCGGAAGACACTCGGCACTTCCGGGAGCGTCAAAGGCGCCGCGCCGCGGCCGTGGTGGGTGGGGCTTCGGGACCAGGGGGCGGGGCTTTGGGACCCGGGGGCGGGCCGCCTGTCTGCGCGCGCGCGCGCGCGCTCAGGGCCCAGCTCGACGCAGCCCGCTGCTCCGGAGCTGCTCCGGGGCGGTCCCGGGCGTCCGAACGGCGGCCTCGAGCACCCGGCGGGCAGGAGGCTCGCCCAGACCCGCACTGGGACCGGCGCCCTTGGAACCCCGTTCGCCGCGTGGCGCGAGGGTCTTCCCGGCTCGCCCGCACCCGGGCCACGTGGCCCGGTCTCCCTTGTTGCCTGGAGGCCCCGACGGCAATCTTCGCAGACTTGGGTTTGTGGGCTTGGCGTTCCCTCCTTCCGGCAGCAGAGGGAGGCCTGGCTCCTTGCTTGGCGTCTCGGGGCCTTTCGGCCGAGGCCGGCAGGTGCTCCTGTCAGCCTCCTGCCTCCAGGGACCTCCCAGACCCCGGCCCGTCCAGAGGGCTCAATAAACCACAACTTGCAGCCCCACCCCGTGCAAGCACCCCGCCCGAAGACGGGCACCCGGACGCTGCCGCCGCCCCGAGCCTTCTCCATCTCACCGAGCCCCGCCTGCCGTAAAGCCCAGCACCTGGACAGACGGATAGAAAGCCCGCCAGAGCAGCCGGCTCTTTGCCTCTGGGGCCCCAGCGTGGCAAGCGGGCCTGGTAGTTTGACACCGACCCTGTGGGTCTGCTTGCTTTGCTCTGGCGGTCGGGGCCCTGCAGCTCTCCAGCGGCTGCAGGTTCTCTCCTGCCCCTGCCCCAAGCCAGCGGAGCATAGCCGCCGCCTTAGTGTGGACATCATTGCCAGATCTTACCACTCGCCCTGGGGTTTTGGGTGTTTGGGATTAGGAAGCACTTGAGTAAGACTGAGGGGCCAGAAGTTCTCCAAGGTCTGCTCATCGCTCCACCTGCCACTGCTAAACGATGGTGCCTGAAGGCAGCGGTCTGACCCCAGAGGACCCCGAGCCATGTCCGGGGTGTCCCTGGCGTGGAGTGAGTGGAGGCGCGGAGCTGTTGAGTACCCTGCAGTGCCCACGGTGAGAACAGCCCAGCACCATGTTCCAGCAGGGGGGTGTCCCTGCCCCCATTCTAGTGTTTTTCATCTGCAACCCGGAATGCTCTCCAGCAAACCGGTCCCCGCGCGGCGGAAGGGCGGGACTCTTTCGGTCTCCCGGCTGCTCCTGGCGCCACCTCCTCCCTCTTAGACGGCAGCGTGGCTTCTAATGGCTGGTCCCTGGGGTAACCCCTTCCGAGGAGCCGAGTCAGCTTAAGTGGTGACTTGCACGGACAGCATGAGTTCCGGGGAGCAGTGGAGATCGAGGAGACATGCGCAGGGACCCAACAAGCATCTGCTACTGCTCCACCTCCTTGAGCAGCTTTGGCCATCGTTTGTCAGGGTCTGGTTCTGAATAAGTTGTAAACACCCCTCTCAGGAGCTTAGGGTCAATGTCGTTGGCAATAGGGAGCCATTAGAGGTTTCAGAGGGGAAATGGCAAAACCCACCTTCTTTCGTTCCAGTACTGGTAATTGAACCTACAGACCCACACGTGCTAGTCAAGCACTCCCTCACTGAACCCCTCCCCAGCCTTTTATTTTAAGACAGGTCTTGTTAAAAGTTGTTAGGCTGATCTCCGATTTACAAGCCTCCTGGGTAGCTGGGATTGCAGGCGTGTGCCACCACGCCTGGAGCATACCCATCCTTTCAGCAGCAGAGAAGGGGAGCCTTCCCTTGACAGGAGTTGTGCCGCCCTGGGGAGGAGGCGGCCCCCATCATCAGCTCAGAGCCCCTCTGCAGAGCCAGCACCCTGGGAGTCAGTCCCCATTCCAGACCTTTCCAGGCAGGTCCCCACCTCCCCTGCAGAGTTTGGTGCAGCTGTTCCCAGGGGGAGGACCCGTGGCGTACAAGCACCCGATCACTGGACAAACTGCGGTCTGGAGGGGACGTCAGGTGCACCAAGGGTTCAAGGCCAACCCTCCTGACCCTTTCTCCTGTTAGCACATTATGCTGGACAGACTTGGGATGACCAATATCAGAGGTGTTATAAACAGGACGGGGCTCCAAATCTACTTCAGAGAGGATTCTTAAAAAATCCCAAATAATCCAGCTAGCGGAGTCAACATGTTAAAAAAAAATTTTTTTTTTGTGGTACTGGGCCCAGGGCAAATGCTCTGCCACTGAGCATTTTGTTTTATTAATTTTGAAACAGGGTCTTGCTAAGTTGCCCAGGCTGACGTCAAACTTGGGATCCTCCTGCCTCAGTCTCCTGAGTAGCTCGGATGCCAGGCTTATGTCATACCTGGCTATAAATTTTTTTCCAAAAAATTTTGTTAAGGGGGCTGGAGTTGTAGCTCAGTGGTAGAGCCTAGCACTTATGAGGCACTGGGTTGATCTTCAGCACCACATAAAAATAAACCAAATATTGTGTCCATATACAAAAAAATATTTGAAAAATAAAGCTGTTTTTCTGCCAGGCGAGGTGGTGCACACCTGTCATCCCAGCAGCTTGGGAGGCTGAGGCAGGAGGATGCAAGTTCAAAGCCAGCCTCAGCACCTCAGCGAGGCCCTGTCTGAAAACACGGGGATGGGGATGTGGCTCCATGGTAGATGGTACCTGGGATCATTACCTAGCACAGAAAAGCAAACAAAAACCCAAGAGAACAAACCTGCAGTTATCCTGAGGCTCTGGTATGTAGCCTCCGCTCCCATCAAGGGCTTCCTCCCATGCTGAGCTAATCTCAGCTCGTAAATGAGATATGATACACAGCGCAGAGTCCTGGGGCAGGGGGTGGGGGGGGCTTGGGGTGCAGTGGCTCCTCAGTCATTGCCCACTGAACCTATGGGGAGCACTTGATGCAAAGAATGGAACTGAGGCTGGCTCCGCAAGAGGAAGCCTACCAGCTAAGCAAGTCACCCAGGTAACAGGGAGGATCCCAGTATAGAGAGCAGACATGAGGGGCCAGAAGGGCCGTGCAGGGGGGCTGGTGGCAGTAGTAAGGCAGGCTGGCTGGGACTGTGGGGGTCCTGTGACATGAGGTGCTGCTCTAGACCCAGGGCAGTCCTGAGCCAGGCAGGACTTCCCCTCCTGACTTGAGACTGAGACACTGGACCTGGGAGCCTGGGTGAGCAGACCAGGGTGCAGGTGGGCCCCAGGGTGGCCCTTCTTGGGCACAGGGACTCTTCTGCACCTCACACAGCTGTGGACTGATGGCAGCTGGTGCAGCCTGGGCTCACTCCTGGATGAGCTCTGGTCATCTGTCCACACCAGGGTGGCCATTTGTGAGGTGGTGAAGTGCCAGAGTGGAGGGGGGCGTGTCCTGATCTACAGTCCCAGGCAGCAGCGCCTCTGCCAGTCCAGAGAACACCCCACCACACCCCAGGGCTGTGGCCCCCATGCAAAATGTCACTGATCCCAAAAGAACCCCATTCTGAAGATGTGCTGGGTTCCCAGGGAGAGCATCTGGAGGGCCTTGGGACTGACTGTGGCAGGGCAGGCGCCCAGGACAGGGCTGGAAGAGCCTCGGCTCTTGTCCCTTCCCCACAGGGCTGCCACTCTGCAGAGAGCTGCTGGAGTGGGGGTGCCGGGGACCGCAGGGGACGCTGGTCTCCATGTGACTCCAGTCTGGGTGGTCATGAAAGGCACTGCTCACTTCTGGAAACGGAGACACAGACTTTTATACAAAAAAACTGTCGCTTACAAAACATACGGAAAGGAGCTTAAAAAAAGACAGAGGCACCTCCTCCTACTTCCCTCTACATTAAAAAAATCTCATAACTAACGTTCTTTTTATTTTCCTTAAAAAAAATATTCTGCTTAGGCACGATCTGCTGGTGGCTCTCGAAGAACAAGCCAGTTTGACAGCATCACCCTCGACTGAGTGAAGTCAGTCCCTCCACATCGTAGTTAAGGCATTATTCTCTTCTTTTCTGACAAAGTGGGTATCTTGTTGCTTGCTTTCTGGTTTTGCTCACCCCCCACCCCCAGAAACGCTCCTGCAGCCCCGTGGGGCCCAGATGGGTTTCCGGATTTGCAGTAGAGAGGCCAGACAGGGGTGCGGCAGGCAGGGCCACAAGGCGTCCCCTTGGGTGCCCCGAGGTCGCTCTTGGCTGAAGGGTGGTGAGGTTGCTCCATCACCCCAAACCCAGAGTGGGGAGTGAGCTGGTCCCTCGTCCAGCGGGGCCATCCTCACATGTGCCCGGCAGGGTTGTGGGCCTCGCTCAAGCCAGGGTGGGCGCCTGAGAGCACCATCTGGGGGTCTCCAACCACGCCTGACACCTTCTCCTCCTCTCGCCGCTTCAGGCAGGCCGCTTTGGGGTTCAGGTTCCGTTCTGGGGGGAGGGGAGAGTGCTGTGGGAAGAGGGTCCCCAGAGGGCCTGCAAGGGGCTGCAGGGTGCAGCAGGGTCCCTGCACGCCTGTCTCGATTGAGGGTTGTCAGGGCCAGGGGGCTGTGCAGGCCAGGAATCCAAGGTGCTGGGGACGTCAGGGGTCCTAAGGCAGCCACAGGAGAGCCCCAAAGAGCACCGCAGAGCCACGAGCTCAGATCTGCCCAGGACCCAGCCTGCACGGGGACGGGAGGGTCCAGCCTGGGGGCCTACCTCGCACCTGCTGCTCCAGGCCCAGGATGACCTGCACGGCCTGCTGCAGGATGAGCAGCTTGGTCTGCGCCTTGTCCGACTTGAGGTGCATCTGGCACATGCGCCCCAGCTCCCGGAAGGCCTCGTTAATGTCCCGCACACGCACCCGCTCCCTCGCGTTATTGGCCATGCGCCTCTCCCGGTCCCTCAGGTCCTTCTCCTCCAAGGACAGCACCTCTTCTGTACTGCTGGGTCACAGCACCGGGGCCTCTGTTAGTGCCCAGCCGGGGCAGGGCCAGTGTGGAGGGTGCAGCTGGCTCTCGTGTTGTGCCCGACAGGCCAGTGGTGGTGTGGTGCAGCCAACATCTGGTGTTGGCTGGTGGTGCACAGCCGTGAGGGTGAGGGTGCTGGTGTAGCCGAGGGTGAGGGTGTAGCTGAGGGTGAGGGTGCTGGTGTAGCCGAGGGCGAGGGTGTAGCCGAGGGCGAGGGTGTAGCTGAGGGTGAGGGTGTAGCCGAGGGTGAGGGTGCTGGTGTAGCTGAGGGCGAGGGTGTAGCTGAGGGAGAGGGTGTAGCTGAGGGTGAGGGTGCTGGTGTAGCTGAGGGTGAGGGTGTAGCTGAGGGTGAGGGTGCTGGTGTAGCCGAGGGTGAGGGTGCTGGTGTAGCTGAGGGTCTTGGTGTAGCTGAGGGTCTTGGTGTAGCTGAGGGCGAGGGTGTAGCTGAGAGCGAGGGTGCTGGTGTAGCCGAGGGTGAGGGTGCTGGTGTAGCTGAG
>JAJEJO010005557.1:165977-177088 GCA_020662805.1 Glaucomys volans
GTAGCTGAGGGTGAGGGTGTAGCTGAGGGTGAGGGTGCTGGTGTAGCTGAGGGTCTTGGTGTAGCTGAGGGCAAGGGTGTAGCTGAGGGCGAGGGTGTAGCTGAGGGTGAGGGTGTAGCTGAGGGCGAGGGTGCTGGTGTAGCCGAGGGTGAGGGTGCTGGTGTAGCTGAGAGTCTTGGTGTAGCTGAGGGTGAGGGTGCTGGTGTAGCTGAGGGTGAGGGTGCTGGTGTGGCCGAGAGTGCTGCTGTAGCTGAGGGTCCTGGTGTAGCTGAGGGTCCTGGTGTAGCTGAGGGTGAGGGTCCTGGTGTAGCCAAGGGCGAGGGTGCTGGTGTGGACACGGTGTGGCTGCGTGCAGGGACGGCTGGTGGAGGAGGTGGACAGTGTGTTCACACCCACAGAAGCATGCTCATCTGTGTGCAGAAATGTGACCACCGAGGCTTACAGCCGTCCCTCAGACCCAGCTGGGGTCCAGGCTGTGTGTGCGGTCGTGCGGAGAAGGACCCAGGCCAGACTGTTCCCAAGCACTGAGGACGGGAGGCCCTGGCGTCCCAGCTGAAGCCCTGGGGAGCTGGTCCTCTACCTCCCTGGCTCACTCCACCAGCCCAGCCCCTGACCCTCTTGCTGCTGGTCCCCCCAACGATGACGACCTTCCCCATCAGAGCAGCTGCCTGCTGGGTGACAGAGTACACTAGCCTGGCCTGGCCTACCCCGGGCAGGAGGCTCTCCCCAAACTCGTGGAGAGTCAGATCCATGAGGAGTCAAACAGCTCACAGCCTGAGATCCCCAGAGTCCAAAAAGCTTCTGACACGCCTGTGTTCTCAGGATGCGCTCTGGCTGCCCCAAGCTGAGCCCCACAGAGGACCTGCCTCTAGGTGGAGCAGTGGCTCCAAGACCCTGAGCCAGAGGGCACCAGCTGAGCACTGAGCCTCTACACCAGTCTGGAGCAGACCAGAGGCCCAGCTGCCAGGGTGCAGTCCCGGCCCAGGCCTTCCAGCTGTGTGGCTCTGAACCCAAGACCTCACTCCCACACCCTGGTGTCCGTGGTAGAGTGGGCGCCACTCTGCAGCTCTGACTGGTCAAGACGAGCTCACAGACGAAGGCCTGGCACAGTGAGATCACAGGCAAGGGGCCTGAGCCCGACCAGGATGCCCCTGGAGCCCTGTCCTGCCCTCCCTGCCTCCTGGGACCCAGGACAAGCGCGCAGACCAAACTGAACCCGAGGCTGGTGAGCCCAGGTCCCTTCCTTCCCACAAGGCCTGGCAGGCTTTGGAGAGGAAAGGTCCTGCAGCTGCAGCCACGGTCATCCTGGGGTCGGGCAGCAAGTGCGAGGTGAGGAGGGGCCACCGTGGGGAGCAGAAGATGCAGGGCTGGGGCGGAGGGGGACAGCGAGAGGCAGAGAGCAGAGAGGCGGGCTCGGGCACGTGGGATGGGACCGCGCACACCGCCGCCGTGGAGATGCGGAAACCTCAGAGCTGAGGGGACAGCGGCCGGGCCGGGACTCTGGCTCCGGTGCAAGCGACAGTGCTGCAGGAGAGAAAGGGTTAACAGGCCAGGAGGAGCAGGACGGGTTAGGGAGCAGCTGCAGTGGGAGCAGGCTGGCCGGGGCCAGGGCACTGGGGCCGGGAGGGGGCCTCCGCGGCCATCCTCACCCAGGCCTGGGAACAGGCGGCCAACTCCCACCTGCAGAGGCAACTGGAGGCAGAAGGGGCGGGCTTGGGCTCCCCGGGCATCTGCTCAAGCCAAAGGGCCCAGCCAGCCTCGGGGCTCCAGGGCACGCAGCCCTGAGAGCTAGGCTCCAGGCTTCCCCAGGAGGGGCCGGGGCAAAATACCCACGTCTGCAAGACTCCGAGTCCGAGAGTCCACTCCTCCCACCCAGGACTGGTCACTGGGTTCAGGAGGGAAGGTCCTGGCAGGGGGCAGGGGGCAGCTCCAGGAAGCAAGGGTGGACCGGGAAGCCACTGCGAGGGGAGGGTTGGCTCCAGGAAGGGGGAGCGAGCAGGGGCGGAGGGAGCGCGGAGGGGGCGGCGCGCTGGGCGTGGTGGCCGCGCCCCACTGACCTCGCACTTGCTGCTCCAGGTTGAGGATGACCGACACGGCCTGGTGCAGGATGAGCAGTTTGGTCTGGGGCTTCTCACTGTTGAGGTGCAGCTGGCACATGCGCCCCAGCTCCTTAAATGCCTCATTGATGTCCCGGACCCGCAGCCGCTCGCGGGCATTATTGGCCACCCGACGCTCCTTCTCCCGCTCGGCCTTCTGCTCTGGGGGGAGAAGGTCGTCCTCGTCCTCGTCTGGGCTACGGGGGGAGGGGGGCCGGGGCCAGAGGGAGACAGTGAGGAGGGGGCGGGCGCGGCCCGCGACCCTCGGGCCCTCGGGCATGCGTGGTGTGCTGTGGAGTGCGTGCGCGGCGGCCTGTGCGTGCGCGGAGCGTCCTGCGGGCGGCGCGCGGGAGAGGGGGCGGGCTGGCACCTGGTCCGCGTGCGGGGGCCCTTCAGCTCCTTCTTCTCCTCCTCGGAGTTGTCAGCCACCGAGGTGTTCTCCTCGTCCTCCTTCTCCTCCCGCTTGATCTCGCCAGCGGCCACCGGAGCTCCCGCTCGCCCAAGTCCTGCAAGGGGCCTGCATCAGGAGGTGTGGCCTAGCCAGCAGTGGCCTCCAGGCTGCCTGACCAGCCCCTCCGGCTCTCCTAGGATGGGCAGGTCTTTGGCTGCAAGGAAAAGAACCAAGAAACAAAGGACAGAAAACCCCCAACGAACCAAAACCACCCAGAACTGGGCCGTGTGCATAGCACAGGAACGCAGGGCTCTGGACAGAACCAGAACTGACAGGAAGTGCGACTTCAACCCCCAGAGGACAGCGGTGAAGATGGGGGACAGGGAAGCACGGTGGCAGAATACGCAGCAGGGCTGGGCGGCCTGGGGTGGAGTGCCCGCCCAGCATGCGCACAAACAAGCAAAAAGCCAACGAAACGAGCTGTTTCCTTCTGGGAAAGAACCCGGACTGCGTGGGGAACAGCGGCGCCTCCCGCGGCCTCCGTGCCAGCCTGCAGAGCCGAGGAGGCCAACACCAGCAGAGTCGCTTCCAGCACAGCAGCAGTCGGGGTGGTGGCACAGGCCTGCGCTTCCAGCGAAGGCGGAGGCAGGAGGACGGCAGCTGGAGGCCAGCCTCAGCCCCTCAGGGCGACGGCAGTGCACCCCGGGTCCCACCCAGTACTGCAACCACCACTCCGTCTACACTTGACGCGTGCGCGGGGTCGTGCTGACGCCCAGGCGGCCCGCACAGCCCAGAGGCTGGGCGCCACACTCAGGGGCCTTCTCACTCTACCCGAGGCTGACACGCAGGCTGCACTTTTGGACGAGCGGTGTGGACACGAGGCTGGCAAGGCCGCCCGGGAAAACCCTGGCACCTCTTTTAAGGGGTGGACGCAGGTGTGCTCCAGAAACCCCGGTGGGCATGCCAGGAGGCGCCTGGGCATGGCAGGCAGGAGGGCACGAGGGGGCCCCGTGAAGACCATCTGCGGGGGGCTGTTAGGTCTGAGAACAGGCAGGAGAGTCCTGCATTCTAATGTCGGCTGTGCCAATGGCCTGGGGTTCCACATCCACAAGGAGGCACGGGGCAGGCCTGGAGAGTGGGACTACGGCAGGCTGCCCAGCACTGAGGACACACCCCAGGTCCTCCCCAGGTGTCAGCCCTGGCCTCCAAGTCTGAAGAACACCCACATCCACGACACAGCCACTGAGGGCACCCTGAGTCCCAAGTGGGCCCAGTCCTGCGCAGCCGCCCAGGCCCTCCCGGCACAACCTGGCCCCAGCCTTCGGTCAGGCCCACACTTGGCCTGCACCTGGTCTGCCCGCCAGTCTCACCCTCAGTGCCCACAACTGTGCCAGGCATCCAGCGGGCACGAACGAAGGCTGCACATCACCTGCTGAGCTCCTCTGCCAGCCCTGCTTCCCCCAGGTGCCCCCGCTGCCCAGGGCGCCCAGGAGTCCATCCGAGGAGCAGCGGGCCCATCCTGCCCTCTGCCTCAGCTTCCCAGCAGCACAGTGCCCAGGGCCTGAGCCCGCTCCATGTCCCCACAGGTGGAGGGACACATGGTAGGGAGTGCCGCGTGGCCGACGACTGGCTGCGTGGCTGCGACTCACCGCTATAGGAGTCAGGCGGCCGCGAAAGGTCAGGCAGAGTGCCCGGCTGGCTGGGCAGGGCAGTGTGGTTGTGCAAGAGGCTGGTGCTGCCCGCAAGGCCGTCCTCAGGGTGGCCGCTCCCAACCTGCAGTCGGGCAGGAGTCACGTCAGGGTGGCCGGCCACGGCCCCGCCCCCCCACCCTGCCCGAGGCTCACCAGGCCAGCGTGCCGGCCGCCCAGCGGCAAGGGGCCCGTGAAGCCGGAGGCCAGCACTCCGGGGCCAGGCAGCAGCCCATGGACGTCACCGGCTGTGCCCACAGCGTGGCTGCGCAGCACGTGGATGGCCTCGTCCAGGTGGTCCTCCATCTTGCTCTGTGGGCACAGGGCAGCGTGAGGCACCTGGCGGGGAGGCGCCCTGCCCTCCCCATGGCGTGGCCCACGCGGTCCTGCCCTGGAGCTCCGCACCCGGGGGCTCAACCCAGGGCAGCCCTGGGCACGGGGCGTCTGTCCCACTGCAGTCCTGAGGCCATGGGGTCGTGACGGACGCCAGCCCACCCCACGTGGCAGGGCAGGAAGCTCACCAGGCCAGGGAGACCCCCGTCGTAGCTGGGCGATAAGGCACCAGGGGCTCCTGCTCGGGGCCACTGCGACGTCCCTGGAGAGGCAGGGGTGTGAGGGGCAGGGGACAGACCCAGGACCCAGCGAGCCGTGGCCTGGGGCAGGGCTCCAAGTGGCCGGGCGTCCACTCCAGGGACACCGACACCCCAGAACTGCTCCTGGCCCCCAGGCCCTAGCGTCGGCCTCACAGCCGGGACCCCAGGCAGCAGGTCAGCCACGTCCACCCGGCTTCCCCGACAGTCAACGCCTGGAGAGCGGCTCCTCCCTCCTGCCCACGAGCTCGGCCCAGCAGCAGTGTGGGAAGCGGTTAGCTCTGGGAGAGACTGCGCAGGCCCAGGGGAGGCCGGGGTTCCCAAGGCGCCCCCCAGGGCAGTGCTGAGGATGGGGCTGCTGTTAGCCCGGCCGCCCGGCCCCCCAGAGCCTCTGGCTCCCCCTCCTGAGCCAGCAGACGCCAGGCTGGAGGGGGCGAGCACAGGGCCTGCCCTCCCCTTGGAGGCTGCAGCTCTGTGGCTCCCCATTCCTGCCCTGGGAGCTGCCCATGCCACTTCTGGGAACCTCACCCACGTGGGACTCGACCTGGACACTGCCTTACTGCCCACAGTGTCCGACGGCTGGACCCACAGACCCCCTTGACGAGCCTCCCGGGCTGCCCAGAGCCTGCTCACTGCACATCATGCCCCCCCCCAGCCCCCAACCTGAGGCTGCAGGACCCCATGTCCCCAGGTGGCCGCGTCCCTCGCATACCTGGCAGGCCCTGCGGGGAGCCCACGGGCGTCGAGGGGCTGGGCGAGAAGGTGCTGCTGGAGTGGTCTGGGGAGTAGATCTGTGCAGTGGAGGGCGACGGTCAGAGGCTGGCCACGTGCACCCCAGCCCACCCCCAGCCCCCCGCCTACCGAGGCCAGCGCCTTCCCAAGGGCGTCCCCAGAGCTGCCGGCCGTGGTCCCACGGGAGCCTGCGGGGAAAGAGGCGAGGACCAGCCTTGAGCCAGACGCCCCGTGTGACGTGGCCCCACGACCCCTGCTGTGCTGGGTGAGGCGGGCCCTGGGCCCCCCGGCTGTGCAGCAGGAAGTGAGCTCCTGCAGGACCCTCCCCACGTCCTGGGGGACGGCCGTGCAGAAGGCCACTAAGAGCCGACTCTGGAGCCTCGTGCCCGCGGGAGGCCGTGTCCGGTGCGTACCGAGGAGGCCCTCGGCCCCGCTGCCTGGGGGCGTGTGGCCGGAGACGCTGCTGTAAGGCGCTCCCGGGGCTGCGGCGAAGGTGGACACGGCCGGGAGTCCCCCGTTGACCTCCGCTCCGTGCAGCTGATAGCCCTGGGGGGACAGCAGAGTCAGGCGCCGCTGCCCGGCCGGCCACCCCCGCCCCCCGCCGGCCAGGCCTACCATGCGCTCGTGCTGCTGCAGGCCAAAGCTGCCGCCCACAGGGCCACCGCTGCCCGGAGGGAGGGGCAAGGGGGACGAGCCACCGCCCAGCACGGGCCCGAAGCCCGCCTGGCCCGGGGCACTCCAGAGCTCCGCCGAGGGGTGCAGGCTGCCGTCTGTGGGGAGCAGGGCGTGAGGCGGGGTGGAGGGCGCAGCCCCCCCAGGCGAGCCCCACACACCTGCCACGTAGAAGGGGGCGGGGTAGGCGCTGCCGGGGGTCTTGGCAGAGGGGTAGGCGGCTGTGTCCCTGCCGAAGTCATCCCCTGAGCTGGGCGGGTACACCTGCAGGCGGGAGGACCGAGGAGCTGGTCACCTGCCGTCCTCCCCGCAGGCCCTTACCCCTCCGCCCCCGCCACCCGGGGCCAAGGCCGAGGCGCCCAGCCGCACGCCCAGCAGACGCCCACTCCTGGCAAGCCTGGGCCACGCCCTCGCTCCCACCGCCCCCTGCAGCAAGGCCCCCACCAGCTGCGACACTGACCACCTGGTGCTTCTGGGACCCAGGCCCGGCACAGGAGAGGACACCAGGACTGCGTGGTGACTGAGGCAGCCCCAGCGCCACGGTCCCATCGCCCACAGGCCTGCACCTTCCTCCCTGTGTGCCCAGGGCGTGTCCCCACTCCACGCTGGAGGAGGTGGCTGTGGGGTATGGGGAGGAAGGCGGGCCTGCGGCACGGGAGCAGGCACCCACCCGTTCATGCTGACCAGGGCAGGGACGTGGGCACCTGAGGCGCGTGCCTGGCCTATGGCCGGGCTCCTGGCAGAGCGGTGGCGCCAGCAGGGGAATCCAGCACACCGCCGCTCCTTCCAGCCACCACAACCGCAGGAGGCTGGCCGTGCCCGCGCCATCTGCTGCGTCTGGCCATCAGCCAGCCACCAGGCAGTGGGGTGGAGACGCAGGGCAGGTGGGGGGGGACAGGCCCTCAAAGGCCCCAGGAGGGCTGCCTGCCCTGGCTCCCGGTACCCCAGACACGCCCCAGGGCCTCCACCACAGGAGCCCACCTCCGATGGCAGGCGAGGACAAGGCTGGACAGACCTCAGGACTGCTGTCCCTTTGAGGGCCTGTGCCAGGGCTGGGCCTTCAGGTGGCTTCTGGCTCGGAGCCCACCGAGAGCTGGCCACACGTGCTCAGCCCACAGAGGCACACACATCTCGGTACCCTCAAAATCTCTGTGGCCTCCAGCAGGGAGGGCCACCTCAGCCCTGGGGACAGGAAAGGCCCTCATCAAGTGGGAGTCCCCCGTTCCACCACTCACTGAGGAAGGAAGACCAGGCGGAACCTTCCGGACCTTCTTGGGCTGTGCGTCTGTAGAGAGAGAGAAATGAAGGATGCCCCTTAGTGACCGTCCCCACCCCTTGGACACCCGGTCACTGCTGGGGTCTGGTTATGGGAGCAGCTCCTGCCCTGAACCCTGGAAAAGAGAACTTCAGATGGCCCACGTGGTGACACTAAACGTCGCAGCTGGGCACTGCGGTCATGCTGTCACCCCAGCCACCAGGAGGCTGCGGCAGGAGGATGGCGGGGGAGACCAGTGTGGGTGAACCTGTGCCCCAACATACAACAGCAAGGCGGGGCCGCTCAGTCCTCAGCCCACCTGTGTTCAAAGACGCAGAGACCCACGCGAGCAGCAGCCGAGCCTGGGAAGCAGGCTCGCCAGCGCCAGGCTCTCCTCCCAGAGGACAGCGGCTCCGACGCACCGACCCTGGTGCAGCCACCCACCCCACAGAGCTTGCCACCTGACCCTGACACTCTCTCCACCCTTCAGGACACACGCAGGGCAGCAGAAGGTCAGAGACACCGCCGTGCACCCTCCGCTGGGCCCGGTCACCTCGTGCCCGTGCGTCCCACCCCACATGCCCAGAACCAGCCAGGGCCTTGGCATCGCCCTGGCCACTGACCTGCAGCCCCTCGCTAACAGGAAACAAACTGGCGCACTCACCCAGGCTGCTGTCCGCAGCTCTCCGCCGTGGGTTGCTGGAGTACGAGGAGTAATACTGGGAGCTGCCCTTGATGCCAGAGGGGGACAGCGGCCCGGGGCTGCTGAGGGCCAGCTCGCCAGGCAGGAAGCCAGCCTGTAGGGGACAGCAGGAGGCACAGGGTCACTGTCCAGCCCCCAGGCCAACTCCAGTTAAACACCCACCAACTGAAAAAGGTCAAAGCCACCCAGACATGTCTGGGGTGACCCTGGCCCTCGGGGCAGGGGCCCCTTCTGCTGGCTTGGGACCTCACATCGGTGACGTAGGCCCCACTCTCCAGTCGAAGGCAGGCCACGCCATCCGAGAGGCAGAGCCACTGCCAACAGGCCTGCAAGGCAGCCTGGCTGGGTGCTGCTGGGCCTGCGGTCACTCTCCCCGTGCTGCTCTTTCTACCCCAAGCTTAACTTCGCACACTGGCTGGAGATGGGCTTCAGTCCCTCGCCGAGCAGGCTCCTATGCCTCCTCTGCAGGCCTCCCCGGGGCCCTGTGGGCAAGCTGGGGTGGGCAGCCTCCGCTCACTGGCCCTGGGTTCGTAGCCCAGCTCTGTCAGGCTCTGCCCTCCTGAGTGGCACTGCAGAGGCCCTGCCATTCGGGGCCCTTGGGGCTGGCAGTGTGACCCCTGCACGTGGCTGGCGTCCAGCAACTCAGAGGAGCCAGACTGCACCCTGGGACTGGGGGGTCCGCGGTGGGAACAAGAAAGGAATCCGTGGGGCTCTGAGGGGACCCAGAGACAGGAGGTCAGGCTGGAACACTGGCCTCTGGGCCACATGGGCACCGATGGGGACTGTGGAGGGGAGACTTCCACCTGGACTGGGCGACCCCTGGGTGGTGAGTGAGGGTGTGAGTGAGGCAGGCCACAGGGTTTTGAGATGCCGTGGTCTGGGGGTGGCTGGTATCTCTAGGCCCTGCCTGGTGGGGCAAATGGCCGTGGTCTCCCTGTGACCCCCACCCAGGAGCACCAGCCCCGCAGGCCCAGTGACAGAGGACTCCCGAGGAATCTCTTTAAACCAGGAAACCAAAGCAAGGGGGTGGGAGGGCGGGAGCTGGGCAGGCTCTGGACGCTGGCGCCCTCTGCTGCCCCCGGCCCTGCTGCTGGGTGCTGCCCTCACCTGAGTCAAGCCGCCGGCGCCAGCATCTCTCCCAAAGGTGGCATAGGCGCCCCGCTCGCTGCCCTTGCCTGCAGGGGAAGGAGGGTCAGGGGACCACAAGGCACTCACACCCCCGCTCACGCTCATGCCTACGATCCCCAGTGCGGTGCCAGGGCTGCCGCGGCTGGACCCTCCCGTCCCTCAGCTGGTACAGGGACCAGGAGCCAGAGTCAAGGTGGGGCCAGGGTGGCCTGGAGCTCCTGGGACCAGCGGGGGGACAGGGCAGAGCACACGCGCCCCATGCTCCCTGGGCCCGGCCCCTGGCTCGGACGTTTCCTGTCAAGGCCGCAGTGCCCACTCCCTGGGGTGCCAGTGGCAGGTCCATCACCAGGGCCTGTCCGACGTGTCCACGTGCCCACTAGGCTCAGCACCAGACCTGGGGCTCCCACAGCCAGCCTGCGGCCTGCTCAGCAGGACAGCCCACTGCTTGCCAGTGGTCACGCCGTAACCCAGCCCGTGAGCCACACTGAGCCACAGGCACCTCCCTGGGTGCTGCTCAGGGCACTCAGGGAGAAGAGGCAGGCGAGGCCCGGGCTCCAATCTCCCTGGGTGCTGCTCAGGGCACTCAGGGAGAAGAGGCAGGCGAGGCCCGGGCTCCAATCTCCCTGGGTACTGCTCAGGGCACTCAGGGAGAAGAGGCAGGGGAGGCCCGGGCTCCAATCTCCCTGGGTGCTGCTCAGGGCACTCAGGGAGAAGAGGCAGGGGAGGCCCGGGCTCCAACCTCCCTGGGTGCTGCTTAGGCACTCAGGGAGAAGAGGCAGGGGAGGCCCGGGCTCCAACCTCCCTGGGTGCTGCTTAGGGCACTCAGGGAGAAGAGGCAGGGGAGGCCCAGGCTCCAAGGGGACTGACTGAGAGCAACACCCACCAAACAGACTGACTCCAGCCCCGCACAGATGCCTGGATCCAGCCTCACCTGAAGCAGTCTCCCCAGAGTACTCAGCACCTGAGTCCCCTAAGTCCCCCTTGAGCTTACACTGCCTGCCTGGGGGAGGGGCAAGGGTGGGACGGCAGAGTCTCCCCTCAGCGGTCAGGATGCTTGACCCTCTGATGCAGACGACTCTCAAAGCAGGGAAAAGCAAACCCCTTAACTTTAAAAGGACGTCCACTACTCTTCACACACGTCCTGTGTGAAGAGGCTGCTGGAGCACAGCGGGCCCCCACCTGGCCCCCACCTGGCCACTCTGGGGCAGTGCGGCAGTAGAGGTGCCCACATAGGCACCGGTGCCGTCCACGGTGGCAGGAGCCCTGGGGCCCGGGGGCTGGAGTTCCCGAGCCACCCCAATTCCCTGCCGGCTCCTGGGCACTCACAGCCCCCAGAAGGCACGTGGGCAGGGGAGGCAGGACCAGACGAGGACACAGCTGGCTCTGGGCACTGCTGCCCTCGTGGGAACTGCCCGGCAGCCCTGCTCACCCGGGGCCAGCAGGAAGGAAGAGTGAGAGGGGAAGCCAGCGTCCCTGCAGGTGCAGGGCCACCCTGGGTCACGCGGCAGGCCAGGCTTGCGCCCTGGGCTGGGACAAGGTGTGGGTGCCCAGCTGCGCCCCCACCACATGGTGTCCTGCTGGGCCATTAGCACTGGCAGGAGAGGACTGCCCCTTAAGGTACCCGCAGCCACGAGGCCGAAGGCCACAAAGCTCATGCCAGTGGTCAGCTCCGGAGGGCAGCGTCGCATCTGCCACTCCTGTGGCCTCCACCTGTCGCCAGATGGCCCCCATGAGACAGCCGTGCCACTGCAGCTATGAGCCCTGGTGACGGAGCCTCGGCCAACACCTGCCTGGTCACAGACCTTGGCCAGCCCGCCCTCCCAAGTCACAGTGGGCACCTGGCCAGCCACCACAGG
>JAJEJO010005558.1:0-15541 GCA_020662805.1 Glaucomys volans
TGTATGAATTTAATTCTAAATAGTTGTTTAGAAGTTGGGCCAATGGAAGATTCTTTTCTTTTTTTCCAGAGAGGTACATTTTACCATTGACATGGTTTAGAATTGCCAGTTCCTGGTGATTGTGTTAATCAGCTTTCCATCACTAACAAATACCTGATACAATCAGGTTTATTTTGATTCAAACTTGAAGTTTTAGTCCATGATTGGGTAGACACATTACTTTTAGGCCTCTGGTAGGGAGGCAGCATAATGGGAATGCATGGCAGAGAGAAATTGCTCACCTCATGGCCAAGAAGTAAGAGAGGAAGAAAAGCCTGGGGTCCCACTGTCCTCTCTGAAGGTATACTCCCAAAGACCTGGAGACCTCCCACTAAAGCCTTTCCTTTTAAAGGGTCCACAACCTCCCAATAGGGACACACTGGAATGCAAGCCTTTAACTCATGGTTCTTTGTGGGAAAATTCAGGTCCTAACTTTAGTAGTGATAAAAAGGAAATTAGTAATCTATGTGGCTGAGTGAACCCTCTGATTTGGGACTTAATGAAAAGGGTCAAAGTTGGGAATTAGTTCCTTACAATTTGTCTACCTTCCTGTAATCTGTGCTTTCCTTTGCTCATGCAACAAGTTTTTATTGGCACATACTATATGCATTGGGCACTGGGAGTGAAATGGTGAATAAGACATGGAACTGAACCCCAAGGGATTTACAAGGTAGTGGGATGTACAGATAAGTAAATTGATGAGTAAATGCAGAGCAATGAGGGCAAATATGGGAATTGGGTTTCAAGCACACCTACCTTGGTTAGGAATTGTTCCCCAGAGTGTACAGCAGTGAGGCTGAGGCCCGGTTGTCTCCAAGTTGAGCACCACACCTGGGCTGACATTGTTGACACCAATCCTACTTTCTGCCTTTACCAGGATCCATCTTGGACTCCCAAATTACCACCCTCATGCTTTCTGTTTCCCATTTGACCTAGCACCAGGTCTCTCTTAATGAGGTTTTGGACTTCTGACATTCACTCTGTGACCTTTTCCCGCTTACAGTCAGGGTGCTCAGAACATACTTTCTTAGGACTGGCTGTACCAGGGTTGTATTCCCTCCCATTATGGCCCTTCCCATTGTGACCAGGAAGAACCCAAGACTGAGCCCAAACCAGTGTTCCCTAAGTGGGAAGGCCTGACATCAGAAATTTCGTGTTGTTATTGTATATTTTATGTAATATTTGTGTACTTGTTCTCAAAGGTATCGTTTTATTCCAGCCTAGAAAATGAATATGCTTCTCAAAAGAATGGGGATTAAAAAATCCTTATAATATTTAATTCTTATATTTTATCTAGTTTATTAAGATGTCTTATTCTTACTTTGGAAAGATCAGAGGAGAAAATAGGCATTAGACATGATCCTTTTTGCAAAGTTGTGATACACTATTCAAAATCAGAGATGGTTCATGCCATAATCATAAACATTGACAATGTGTTTTCAGAGATTTGTTTGGCTGGGGCTGAGGATTGAAGATAGCATTTGTGTTCTTGTCTTCCACCTTTTCATTTAGTACCTGCTCAAAGTTCCAGGCAGAAGTTTATGGTGATTCCTTCCATCTTCTTCCTATAGATTTCATCAAACTTTTCATTCTGGGCTACAGTGAAGTGGTTTTTCCAATCCCCCACAGTTCCTAGAAGATGGACACCAGAGAGAAGTGTCATTCTCTCATTGATAGGTTGAGTGGCCCTGAGTTAAGCAGTGGAGCACCCACATTAGACTTGTCCTGTCAATAGCCTGACTCACCCAATTTGCCCTCAGTGGACTTCATTCCATCTGCAGTTATCTGCTATGAGAAGCAGCCCTTTGCGGCTCTGTGCAGGATGGGCTTCTAAATCTAATCACAAATGATACTAGGACCTGGTGACCTGGCATGATCCACCCACCTGTGGTATATTCACACATTGAGCACTATACAGACATAAAAACAAAGAACTATGGAAATGCACCACATGGAGGAATCCCAAGATGTTATGGTGACCAAAGGCCCCACGTGGTTCCATGCATATGACACTCAAGAACAAGTAAAATCAATCTATAGGATGGAGATGAGAATAGTGGTTGTCTCTGCAGGTACAGATTGATCAAAGCAGGACATGAGAGGGTCCCTTCTGGGGTGATGAAATTATTTGATATCTTGATTTTGGTGCTGTTGTATGGCTACATATATTTATCAAAGTTTGTTAAACTCTATGCTTAAAATCTGTGCATTTTTTATGTAGATTACATGTCCACATAGAAGAATTTGAAAATAGTTAGAATGCGACACTATTTTTCACCAAGCAGTAAATAATTTTAGATTAGGAAATACTCTGTCCTACCAACGTCTCTTCCAAAAAAATTATGTAACAGAAAAGCATCATGAAATAAGAACACATGCACAACATTCATTGTAACGTTATTCATAAAGATGAAACTGAAGGCAATGATGGCTGTAGTGTCTTATCACTAGAACAACAGTTGGGTGAATTACGAAAGTTTGTTATGCCACTTTGGTGCAACATGGGACTTCTAAAAGCAGTGCAGGACTTGGATCTATATGCCTTGCCCTGAATGGGCGCCTCACATTCTGGTGGGCAAATTTGAATAGGACAACCACATATGGGATACGTATCTCTGTATGAGACCAAAGGAAGAGTGTGCATAGAAAGTGGGTACGTAAGGGCCCGAAGAAGGGCTACTTGCCAAATCACCACCATTATTTGAAAGGAGATGGAATCACTTGATTTGTTTCTGAAGCATCAAGTACTCCTTAGATTGGAAAGGGCAATGAAATAATTTCAGTTGCTTACCAAATAAAAGGGGAGGGAGAAAAGACATTACAAAACAGTATGCACAAGTATATGCACCATAGTTCCACGGTTGTGAAAAAGAAAAGTGTATGCTTGTAAAACAGAGAGACATTTTGGAAATGGACTTTGGTGGAGATTTTCTATAAAGAGATAAAACTGAATTGGTTTCACTTTAAACAATTTTAATGTATTATTTCTTAAATAAAAATGATGACGTTATTTATCCTTGAAAAATATGTTAGGCCAATTAGAATTCCTTTTTTAAGAATTGGATGCAAGAAATACTAAGAGGAGGCAGTTCTCAGCAGTAGTTGCAGTTGAAAATCATGATGTAGGGCAGGTTTGGGCCATGGTCAAGACCAAGGTGTGAGCAGAAATTGACCTAGCAGAAGCTATAGTATAAGATAAAGGCTCAATGGGCAAAGAGACAGGAAACTGGTCATGACAGAAGACATGCATAGGTGTGGACAGTAGCTGAGCCTTTTAAGTGATGGAGCCTTAGAACAAAGAGCTGTGCTCTTCTGCTGCTGAGGATCCAGATGCTTAGGTCCAGGGCTCCCTGTGAATTCTGGATCTACAGTGGCTCCTGCCCTTAGTCATTTAAAGATTGTATTTCCTTTGCTGTTTGTAGAGCTCTCTCTTCTACCACAGGATCAAGTACCCAACCTCACGAGAGGCAGATATTATTAGTAGTCAATGTATTGCTTTGAAATTAATGAAACCCAGGATCATCGTGGCAATGTTCCTAGAGAAGCTAAGCATTTGATAAAGAGGCCCCACACACCTTTTCTCATGAAGGGGGAAATGGACTGGTCCAGGATGGATTTGGGAACCGTAGAACGATTCGTCATGGGATTTTCCTTCATTTTCTCAAATGATGTCTCCTGGACAATTTTATCCAGCATGGTTTCATCCAAGTGCTTTCCCATGAACTGGGCCACCTTCTGAATTTCATGTTTTGGGTCCTACGGTGAGGGTGGCATAGGATTGGAATGGAAGAGAGTGTCAGAAAGATATAATTCCTTTCTTCTAGATTTCCTTCTCAGAAGTGCAGCTCTGAACAGCTTCAGGTTTCTCTGACCCTGTGTCTGAAGTGGTTCTTTACTCACCTTCTTTATGTCCTCATAGAAGAGGAAGAGAACCTGGTATCTGTCTTTCTTCTCCCACCATCCTTTCACATGGTCAAACCAGGAACCCCAACCCACTGTAACAGACACAAAGAGCAGTCTACATAGGGATGACACAAAATCTCCTAGGGTCAGGGGTTTCATTGACTTGAAGTGCAATGAAGAGAGGGGACAAGTCTGGATCAGATACCGCCTAAGAGTCCTGATCTGTTTGATTTTGAGGGTCATGTGGACTGGAATAGGCTTCAGGTAATTTGTCCAAACAAGACCTAAGGTGTCTTCATGGGGACTATGCAGAAAGATGTGTACTGAGACAGGGATACCCTTCAGGATGAGAGTGCCTCTACAGAACACGTGATGCAGAATAAAGGCTTTCAGATGGGGTAGGAGGTATGTGCTGAGGGCTGTGGGTCTATAGTAGAAAAGCAGCCACCTGCTCCACCCAGTCCCAGTCCATGGCAGGACTTACCTAAAGAGGCACATGAAGTTCTAGAGAGTCAAATGTTAGGTCTGAGTCTCTGGAGTCAGTCTCACTAGAATGGGAATACAGGTTTGTGAAGCATTTTCTTTTACCTTTTCCATCAATGAAGGTTTCAAAATATTCTTCCCAGGTGCCAGGGTCAGGTAGCACTTGATTAATCCGTTGGAAATAGTAGTAGGAAACCATACAGTCTTTGGCATTTCGAGCTACATAAAGGAACTTTAGGGGAAGGAGACACACGGATGAAAGATGGTATAAAAAATGGATTTTCACAGAGCTCACTTGGCTTGAGTCTTCCTGAGGATGCCTGCACATACCCCTTTAGCTTCTCTGAGCTGGCAATGTGACTTGGCTTTGTAACTTCCCTGCCCACTCTCTATGCTTCTTTGACAATTATGTTCTGTTTCCAACCTGGTCCTATTAATTCTTTAATCAACTAGGCTGATCCCCAATTTTCCACTTGGTAGCAGGCACAGAATCCTCCTTTAGAAAGGATGACCTGTCATGTGACTAAAAACAATGCCACATGCAGGTGGATGGGCCTTCCAACAAACTCATCTTGGATTCCTGGTAAAACAGGATAGCTACATGGTTAGAGCTTAGACTGTGGAACAAGTAAATAGTTACTATCTTCCTTCTGGCCTCTCCTACTTTATTATTTCTCTCTATAATTAATTCAGCTCTGCCCCTACAAAGCATCCCTGTAGGTTTCACCTTAACCACAACTTCATGTCCTCCTCTTCACAACCTTTCACTTTAACCAAGTTTTGTCTCATTATGATAAAATGAGATAGGTAGGTAAACTCACTTTGATTGCATCAGCCCCAAACTGGCCACCCAGGATGTATGAATGGTTATTTCAATGCTGTGCTGATTTTTACCTTAAAACAGTGATTCACAATCAGCTATCATTTTTCCCACTCGAAGTCATTTATCATTCACTGGAGACAATTTTAGTTGTGACAAGGGGGACAGTGATACTGGCATCTAGTGAGTAAGGGGATGCTGGACAACACTCCACAATACACAGGAACATCCTGCTCCCACCCACAGGAAAGAATTATCTGGCTCAAAATGTCAGTAGTGTATATTCATTTGTATTAAACATTAATACAAAAGATTAAATCATCTTTTATATTCTCTATTCTGATACATTGACATCTTGGAACCTTCCTGCTTTTAGAGGAAGTTCTCTCTCCAGGAGTAGCTCCCTCGTAGTGATAGTAAATATACAACCAACCAGTTCAGAGCCCACAGCTCCACCTGCTCCTTTGGGAAGCTCTCATACTCTGAACCACTGTCCACCTGCCCACTCAACACAGGACCAGGTACCAGACAATTAGACACAGCCCCGTGCCCTGGAGTCTGCCGAAATTGTTCAAACCACCCAACCCCGAGCCTGCCTACCTTGCATCTCCTGTCCCATCCTGCAGAAACTACAATAATGGCTCTTGTATATATTTTTCTCTCATGGCTCTGCTTCCTGACTGGTCCTGGTGCTTCTCCATATGGCTCTATGTGGCATGCTGTGCCTCCTGTTTCTAGGGAACTGTGAGCACAAAACTCTCTTCATGACAGTCACTTCCATGTCTGCGTTACTTGTCACACCCAATTGGATAAATCCCATGTGTCCTTTAAGCAAAAAACAATTATAAAATAAGTGCTAAGATTGAGAAGCCCTGCTTTCAAAATTGGTTCCTCTGCACTGTTGTCTAAGTCCAGTACCCATCTTCTCCATCTCACCAAGCTGCCAAGCACCAATGAACAAGTTTTTCTAAAATGTTGATTTTTTAAAGCACCTGAATTCTTAAGCTTTTTAACCTCAGTTGTCTTTCACTTCCTTGTTGCTTGCCAGTTTGTGACTCTCTTCTCATATTTCTGACCTCGTCACAAGACTCTTCCCTGTCCTCAAACCTTCATCATCCCCTCTCCAAGTTCATCAATTCTATATTCATCTGTATTTATACTGCATATTAGCCTATTCTTGGGTTTTAAATTCAATAACTGATACATATTCAGTTATATAAACCCCATTTATTTAATATTTCTGTTTCTAATTATATCTTATTCCTGTATTTTAATTTTGAGTCAATCTTTTATTTTTTACAGAACTTATTCTTTCTTCCTTCCTCCTTTCCTTGTTTCTTCTTTCTCTTCTTCACTTTCTCTTTTTTCTTTCCAGTGCTGGGCATTGAAACCAGGACCTTGTATCCTAGGCAAACACCTTACCCCTGAGCTACATCCCCAGCCCTCTTCTCTTATTTCTATACCTGATAAATTGTACCTAACATTCTTGAGGTCTAACTCTGCTGCTTGTTTATCTATCTATCTATCTATCTATCTATCTATCTATCTATCTATATCTATCATCTATCTATCTATCAATCATCTATCTATCTATCTATCTATCTATCTATCTATCTATCTATCTGTCATCTATCATCTATCTCTATCTCAGTAGCTTGGCCATTTCTACATTTTGTAATGTGGGATGATGAGCTCAGGTGAGAATCTTGGGGGCCTGGACAGAAAATGTATTCTTCCAGGCAAAGTTCCTGCCAAGCATCCTGGGGACACTGGCAGTGGGGATCACTGTAGGCTGATTAGTCTGCTTGTATTTTCTTGAACAGTGAAAAGAAGGCCAAATGGAATCTCAAAGCTGTGGGAAAGGAGGACTGTGGGTGCACATTCTCAGGAGAGCTGAGAGCCTGCTCAGGACAGCTGGGGTCTCCTCCACCTTCTACACCCACCCATTGAGGATGCAACCTGTCAGTGTCCCAGCTTCTTCTTCTGATTCCTTATACCCTGTGCTTTGACCTTGTGCCTTTCCAACCATCAAAACTCAAGTTTCTGGATTATCCAGGTCATCAAATTTCCCCCAGGACAAGGCCAGGCCTAATTTACTTCTCTTGAGTTTTACTTCCCTCTTCAGTTTTAGGACTTAGGGACTTTCCTCACATTTAAACTATCTCAGTTGTGCATTTAAAAAGGAAATTTTGCAGCTGGATGCGGTGGCGCACGCCTGTAATCCCAGCACTTGGGAGGCTGAGGTAGGAGGATTGCGATTTCAAAGCCAGCCTCAGCAACTTAGCGAGGTCCTAAGCAACTCAGTGAGACCTGTCTCTAAATAAAATGCAAAATAGGGCTGGGGATGTGGCTTAGTGGTGGAGTGCCTCTGGGTTCAATCCCCAGTACCAAAAAAAAAAAAAGAAAAGAAAAGAAAAGAAAAGAAAAAACAGGAAATTTTGGCATGTCTTGCAGCATTCATTGGTGTTGTTCACAAATGTTCTCAGGATAGCTGGCCTGCCATCATCCTGGAATCAGAAGTTCTCACCCCTTACTCAACTTTACCAAAAGGAAGTCACATCATTTGATGTGAGTCCCCCGACCTGCACTCCTGTCATCCAGAAATTACCTTCTTAGTCATTCCCACCTCTTCATTTCCACCTCTGAGAAAACAATGCCCCATTTTCTTAGCAAGGCTGGATATTCAATCTGTGCACTTGCCTCCCCTTGGCTGCACAGTTCTCATCCTTTGTAGATCCAGCAAGCATATTTTACTGCCTTCTATTGTGACAGAAATTTATCAGACACTGATGTACATGATAAATAAAATATCAGAATGAATAAAACAAGGAGCCCAGAGGCTGTGGCCAACTCAAGAACATTGGTCCATCTGTTCATCATTCTGCCTGTTGAACAATCTGCAAGGCTTTTTATCCCCTTCCCCCTCTCCCCATGGCCCAGCCTGTGGCCCCATGGCCCAGCCTGTGGCCCCTGTTCTCTCTCTTCCTTTCACAGCCAGTCTTGCTCTTCAGAGCAGTGGAACTCATGCCTCCCCATGTCTCATTCTCTCTAGAAATTTAGTATAGCTTCTGCCTTCGAGTCTTGTTGGAAACTGATCAGGTGAACGTCCTGCTGCGTATAGACCTTTGCATTTCCCTTACTGTGGACAAGCTGTCAGCCCTCAGGAGTGGAGGAGAGGTAAGACACGGAGGAGGAAGTTCTGGATTGGGGTCTGGAGGGCTCACTCTGGGTGGGCTTCCTCTCCCCTGCCACCAGGGGGCTGAAGTGATCCTACCTTGCAGTTGTTTTCCCAGAAAGATGGTGGTAACAGCTGAGTAGGAAGGTGAGTCCTTAGTATCCGTGGAGCAGGCATCGCATTGGCTTTGTCCACACCTTTAAAATAATTCAAGAGGGTACGTCTGTGTGGTGTAAGCAAGGTGTGGGGACATCACGTTCCAGGCTCTCTCCAGAATATTCCATTACCCACTTATCTCTCTGTTTCTTGACTTTCTTTTGGGATTTCCCAGTCAGATTATTGATGTTACTTTCAGTTTTGTAGAATGACAACCAGCTCAAAGCTACTTGATCACTTCCAGGATGAGGAGATGGACAACTAGATCTTGTTGGATGGAGCCCATCAGGACCAGAGAGCAGGACTGTCACCTCCCAGCCAGCCAGAGCCAACCCCTGGGACTGGCCTATGTCCAATCACTATTTTCATCTCTAAAACCTTAGACACTTGTGGCACGTGAGTCATGATTTCTTCTCTTTCATTTATAACCCTATTGGGTATTTGAACTCTGTTTCAGTCCCTGTTTTCAATTCTTTTAGATATTCACCTAGAAGTGAAATTGCTGGATCATATAGTCCCAACAATGTTTTTTAAATAAGAGAGCATTCTAGTACTAAAAAGAAAGTTGGAAACCACGTTTAGAGGACCTGACAATCAGACTTCTCAGTAGGAACTTTCAAACTTGTCCTGCCTTTCATCTCTTTGCTCAGCTCCTGTCTGGTCTCCTGCTCAAACTCTGCCCCTCTGTCCACATGGGTCCCCCATATAGAGGACATGTGTCTTCCCTCCTGCCTTCATCTCTGTTGAGGTTCTTAGGGGTTTAATCCTACCCCATAATTTTTTATGTCATGAAGCAGGTTTCCTCATTTGTATTGTAATTTTGTGTTAAGAACTCTTCCTTCTCCTGGTCTTGATAGTGCCCCTGCCTTTTAGCTGTCATCTAAACTTGTGTCTGACCTGCCTTCCTGTAGCGTCTTCTTCACTTGGTCCCTATGGCATCCCCTGTTTTCTTATAACCCTGGTTATATGCTGGTTATATGTACATCAGTTCCGACCTGGGGAGCGAGACCCAGGCAATCTGGCAGGAAGTCAGCCCTGCAGGCTGGCTCATTTCTTTCCTGGTGTGTGTGGCTCTCATCTTTCTCCTGCCATCCCTCATTTAATGCGTCTTCTAACTGGGAAGTCTATCTTTAGCCATCACCACCACCTCTCACAGTGACAGCCAGACAGCACCCCTCCTCCTCCTGAACCAGCCCTCCTGGTGGATTTGGCCCAACTTCAACATCAAACTCTTCTTCCTATCAAAGACCCCCTGCAGGAGACAGAGCTTCTGTAGGTTGGGGCTCTACAGAAGTCAGTTCACCAGTGCTTCATTGACATTTTCCCTTCTCTCTTCCTCTTATTAGTGTTCCAGGGAATCTTGTTGGTTATTTCATGCCACCCCAGAAACTCCCTTGGTTGCTCAGAACCTGGGTTGGGAAGCACAGGGTGCAAGGCAAGGGCACAGCCCAGCTATGGAGCCCATTGCCACCTTACTGACAGGGAGCCAGGGACACCTGGAGTCAGTCATTTTGGGCCTTCATCATGTGCTCTGGGATTTGAGCCGTATATCACGTGTCTTTATGAGAGAAATAGTTCAGCTAGTATTGTGGAAACAGCCTCAGGGAGCACAAAGTTAAATAGTTCATAGTTAAATAGTTCTTGCCTTCAAGGAGCTTGTGGTCTGGCAGAAGAGAGAGGCAGTATTCACCAAGGACAGTAAGAGCTGGTCACTCTGGTCCCCTCCAGGAGCATTCTTTGTCCACGTTCCCCTCTTCTGCCCATAGCTCTGCATGCTCACCTCTGACTGACACACTCACTGCTTGTGTGTCTGCAATTGTCAATTATCTCTTCCGTGGAACCGTAACTTATTGAGGGCCAGTGGAGGGATGACTTCTTTTCTTTTGTTTTTTAACTATTGGATGTGTTTTATTTCTTTATTTATTTTTATTTTTTGAAGACTGCATTTTGATTCATTGTACACAAATGGGGCACCACTCCTCATTTCTATGGTTGCACTCGCTGCAGGTTCACACCATCCATCTAATCACATGTGTGTAACGTGAAAAGCTGCAACAGCCGTGCCCGTCGGTCAAACCGCAGCTGTGAGAGCAGCACTCTGCCCGTTTGCCCTGCTCCCCGTCAGCTGCCAGGGCAGGCAGCGGGCCATCGCTGGGTTACCCTGCAGTCAGACCCTTGCCTAGGGCTGCCTACCACCCCACCGTCCAACCTCACGGGGCTCCCTCCTTGGCGGTGGGGTGCAGGACACACCTGTGGGGAAGCAAGGGGGATGACAGCTCCCCCGCCCCGTAGCTAGCCCACCTTTGGTCTGTTCGACGGCCTGTCATTACCAACCATTGGCTGATCCCTAATCCATCAAAAATCAGCTTTCCACAATTGGCCCTGTCATTGTTTTGCCCACCAAGCTCGAGAGCTTAAAAGAAACTCCCTGGCCATGTTCTTCCTTTTCTTTTTTTCCCTTTTCTCTTCAGGGCAGACACTGTTTGTCTGCCTAATAAAATCTCTTGTGTGAGTTCCGGCATCCGCAGTGATTTTCCTGGGCACTTTTTTCACCCTTCAATATGTACTGAGGGTAATGATGTGTGTCTCATTCCACCATCATTCATACCCCTGGCCCCTCCCCTCTCTCATTTCCCTCTACTTAATCTAAAGTTCCTCCAATCTTCTTTTACCCCCACTCCCAACCCCCATTATGAATCATCATCCACTTATCAGGGAAAACATTCAGCCTTTGGTTTTCTGGGATTAACTTATTTCACTTAGCATGATATTCTCCATTCCATCCATTTATCTGCAAATGCCATAATATTATTCTTCTTTATGACTGAGTAGTATTCCATTGTGTTTATGTACTACAGTTTCTTTATCCATTCATCGTTGAAGGGCATCTAGGTTGGTTCCACATGCACTTCAGACAGAGTACCAATCTCCAACATTTATAAGGAACTTACAAAACTTTACACCAAAAATATGAAGAACCCAATTAATAAATGGGCCAAGGAACTGGACAGACACTTTACAGAAGAAGATATACAGGCTATCAACAAATGTATGAAAAAGTGTCCAACATCTCTAGTAATTAGAGAAATGCAAATTAAAACAACTCTAAAATTTCATCTTACTCCAATTAGAATGGCTATTTTTAAGAACACAAGCAATAATAGGTGTTGGTGTGGATGTGGAGAAAAAGGCACATTTGTACATTGATGATGGAATTGCAAATTGGTGCAGCTGCTCTGGAAAGCAGTGTGGAGATTCCTCAGAAAACTTGGAATCAACCCACCTTTTGACCCAGTTATCCCACTCCTCAGTTTGTGCCCAAAGGACTTAAAATTAGCATACCACAGTAACACAGCCACATAGATGTTGATAGCAACTCTATTCTTAATAACTAGCTTGTGGAACCAACCTAGATGCCCTCAACAGATGAAAGGAATGACTTCTTATGAACAGAGCCCATAATGAGTGTTTGTTGAACTCCGTGGGTTACTCCTAGATTTCACCTACATGTAGTTCACACACGTTCTCGCATGTTTTCAATCTTCCCAAACCTACTCCTGTTAGACTCCATGCTTTTGCTGTGAAATGTTCTATACCTGGGAATTGGTCACAGGGTGGAAGGGGACTTGGGAAGGAGCCTGTCTGGTTGGTTCATTGTCCAGAGTTGCCCAGAGGCTGATTTGACCCTTGACTCATGTGCATGAGTCCGTGTCATCAGCTACCCTCCTCCTCTCAGGAGTACACCTCACCTCTGTGGGCAAAGACTATCCCAAAATAAAACCACTGCACAAATGAGTCCCCACTGAGTGTCCATCTGTCTGTGGCTGGGAAGACCACAAAACTGGAGGCTGCTTGCTACTCCTTAGACTCATGGCACCTTGATTCCTAAAGAACCATCATGGCTTCTATATGACATGCCAAACTGGGCACTTGGTTACCATGCTTCCTAAAACTTCTTTATCTGCTGGGGTTGACCTGAGAGAGGCTCCATCTTGCTTTTTTCCTGCCTTAGTGATGGGACGTTCTGCTCCCCACAGCCAAGAAACCTCATTAAAAATCTTGCTTGGGATTCTCTCTCTCTTTAACCTCCCAAATTGTCAGAGATTAAACAAAGGCGACTAGGGCAGGATGTAGAAACAAATTCAAAAGTTGGACTTGGATGGTCCAAGGACCCGATGGCATCATGGGGCAGGAGATATATCCTGGAGAAGGAGCTGTAACAATTCTTAACACTGAGATACTATTTTATGTATGACAGGCACTGTTTCAAGCTTTTTACATACTTTAACTCACTTAATCCTCACAACTAATTGAGGAAGGTGCTAAATTCTATGGCTATTTTGTGGCTGAGGAAATGGTAAGAGAGAGAAAGTCATGGAATTTGTGACATAATCAGAATTTGAACCCCAGTTGTCTAGATTTACCATACTCTGGAGTCAGAATCAGAGATGAAGAAAATGGAAGATTTTGACTGCACATGGAGTGGATCACAGATAGGCAAACAGAGGTTAGCTTCTGTGTGGGGTCAGCATCCCAAAGATCATTAAAAGAACATCAGGCTTTGGGTTGCAAAGTTAGTGTCACCTACCTGGGAACTTAGATCAAGGGGGCCAAAAGGACCTCAAAGGTATCCTGGCTTGGAGATCCACCCCGGACCAGGTTACAAGTCCTTATGCATATCAATCAGACAAGGAACTTCATTTCTTAAGGCAATGGAAAGGTTTATCAGACCACCATCAGCCATTTTCTAAAACCTCCAGACTTCCATGCAAGAATTCCACTGCTTCCTTTTCATAACTCTACTTATTTGTGTTCCCAAGTTTCTATTACCTGAATCTCAGCAATGCTAAGCTTAGGGAAGGGTCTGTGTGTGTGTGTGTGTGTGTGTGTGTGTGTGCCTGCATGCACATGTAAACTATTGGGAGCTTTCTCCCCTGGCTTCATAGGCCATTGTGAAGATGGTATGGAAAGAAGTGGGGAATGGGTTGCTCATGAGCAGTTTTCTACCTTCATTGTATGTTCCACAGTGACATGGGACCAGGGGGAGGACATGAAAAGAATATAAGGCAGAATCTGATGCTTGAGTACATCCTTCTTACTTGGTGATTCACTGTTGGCAGATCATCTTAGCTAATATGTAGAAAGAGGAGGAGAGAAAGATAAAAGGAGAATACACATGGATATATAAATGGAGAGAAGAGGGGTTGGGGATATAGCTTAGTTGGTAGAGTGCTTGCTTTGCAAGCAGAAGGCCCTGGGTTCGATCCCCAGCACGGCAAAAAAAAAAAAAAGAAAAGAAAAGAAATGGAGGGAAAACAAGAGAGGGCAAAGACAGAGACAGGAGAGATGGGGAAGGAAAGCAGGAGATGGGGCAGGAAGGAGGGACTCACCAGAGGGCTGGGGAGGCCGAGCCCACTCAATGAAAGGGTGGCGGTGTTGGATGATGGCTCGCCGACACTTCTCCACATCTGCATCCTGTTCAATCATGTCCACAATTTCCTGAATCCACGTTGTCCCTGAGGGTCAGAGGAGAAAGGCAATAAGCAGAAAACTCTTAGATAATCTTCTTGAAGTTTCCTGAGGGAAGGGATGAAGGGACATGGAGGCCTGTTGGCTTCAACCCCCTCTCAGTCCAGGATCCTGTTCACCATGAGAGATGTCCATCCATGTGGGACAGACTTGAGGTCTCTACTTGGAGCAGAGCAGCAAAGGAAAATCTCACAACCACCTATGAGCAGGGCATGGCAGAGCACAGCAGATATGACCTCTAGCACTGCTGTCTGATGACCTCCCTGCTCCAACACCCCCTCCTGGGGAATCCAGGGATACCAGGCATTCCAGGGGTGGGCCCCATCCTAGAACAGCAAGGCGCAATTTTTCCATCATGGGGAATTCTGACCTATGTGGAGATGGCCTTTCTGACTTAGCAAGGTGAGGTGTGTGCTGTCTCCCTGCCCCACAATCACCTGCTTTAGGATAGGTACAGATGAGAAGGTCATCCGGCTTGGCCTCAAAGTTCTGGATCTGGCTCCAGTTGTCTACAGTTGCAGTCTGCAGGGGGATCCCTGCCACCTCTTTCAGTTGTGATGGTTTCTTCAAATCTGAGGTCAGGGCCATAGTACCTTAGGATGGAGGGTCCTTATGGGAAAAGAAAAGAGCTGCCTTTCTTTAAAACATTGTGGTGAAATACACATAGCATGAAATTGACCATGTTAGCCATTTTAACTGTATAAATGAGTGGCCTTAATCACATTCACATTGTTGTGCACCCATCACTGCTCCCCACCTCTGGAACATTTTCTTTTCCCTAAATGGAAAATCTGTACCCATTAATCACTAACTCTCCATTCCCCATTCCTCTGCCACTGGCAACCACCATAGTGTTTCTATTTCCACAGACACTAGATGTGTTACTTAAGTAAAATCAATCGGTATTTGCCTTTTAGCGAATGGCTTGTTCAACTTAGCTCAATGGCTTCAAGATTAACCTAGTTGTGAAATGTTGCAGGATTTCCCTCCTTTCTGAAGCTGAATGATACTCTGTGCTTGCATGTACTATATTGCGATTATCCATTCCTTCATCCATGGATGCTTGGATTGTTTCCACCTTTTGATTATGGTGATTGATGCTGTGAAGATGGATGCATAAATATCTCTTTGAATTCCCCTGTTGATACTTTGGGGTATACACCCAGAAAAGAAATTGCTGGATTATATGTTCAACTTGGGGAAAAACGATTACACCATTTTCAACAGTGGCTGTATCATTTAATACTCTCACTTGCAGTACGCATGCTCCAATTTCTCTGAATTGGCACCAACTCTTGATATTTTCTGTGTTTTAAAAATAGCTATCCTGACGAGGGAGAGGTTATATCTCATCGTGGTTTTGATTTGCATATCCCTAATGACTAACAATATTGAACATATTCTCAGGGGCTAATCATTAATTTGTTTGTAGAAAT